>JAVRXN010000004.1:56616160-57112912 GCA_033556935.1 Timema podura
TGGTACAAGGTTTAGAAACCCCCAACCTAGAAAACACTGGGTTGAGTTGGTACAAGGTTTAATAAACCCACAAACTAGATAACACTGGGTTGAGTTGGTACAAGGCTTAGAAACCCCCAGCCTAGATAACACTGGGTTGAATTGGTACAAGGTTTAGAAACCTCTGGCCTAAATGACACTGGGTTGAGTTGGTACAAGGTTTAGAAACCCCAAGCCTAAATGACACTGGGTTGAGTTGGTACAAGGTTTAGAAACCCCTAGCCTAAATGACACTGGGTTGAGTTGGTACAAGGTTTAGAAACCCCCAGCCTAAATGACACTGGGTTGAGTTGATACAAGGTTTTAGAAACCCCAACCTAGAAAACACTGGGTTGAGTTAGTACAAGGTTTGGAAACCCCCAGCCTAGATAACACTGGGTTGAGTTGTACAAGGCTTAGAAACCCCCAGCCTAGATAACACTGGGTTGAATTGGTACAAGGTTTAGAAACCCCCAGCCTAAATGACACTGGGTTGAGTTGGTACAAGGTTTAGAAACCCCCAGCCTAAATAACACTGGGTTGAGTTGGTACAACAGGTTATAAATAAAATCCCCAGCCTAGATAACACTGGGTTGAGTTGGTACAAGGTTTAATAAACCCACAAAACTAGATAACACTGGGTTGAGTTGGTACAAGGCTTAGAAACCCCCAGCCTAGATAACACTGGGTTGAATTGGTACAAGGTTTTAGAAACCTCTGGCCTTAGATAGCATGGGGTTGAGTTGGTACAAGGTTTGGAAACCACCGGCCTAGATGACACGGTGTTGAGTTGGTACAAGGTTTGGAAACCCCCAGCCTAAATGACACGGAGTTGAGTTGGTACAAGGTTTAGAAATCCCCGGCCTAAATGACACTGGGTTGAGTTGGTACAAGGTTTGGAAACCCCCGGCCTAGATAGCATGGGGTTGAGTTGGTACAAGGTTTAGAAACACCTAACCTAGATAACACTGAGTTGAGTTGGTACAAGGTTTAGAAACCCCCAGCCTAAATGACATTGGGTTGAGTTGGTACAAGGTTTAGAAACCGCCAACCTAGATAACACTGGGTTGAGTTGGTACAAGGTTTAGAAACACCCAACCTAGATAACACTGAGTTGAGTTGGTACAAGCTTTAATAAACCCCCAACCTAGATAACACTGGGCTGAGTTGGTACAAGGTTTGGAAACCCCCAGCCTAAATGACACTGTGTTGAGTTGGTACAAGGTTTAGAAACCCCCAGCCTAGATAACACTGGGTTGAGTTGGTACAAGGTTTAGAAACCCCCGGCATAGATAACACTGGGCTGAGTTGGTGCAAGGTTTGGAAACCCTCAGCCTAGATAACACTGGGTTGAGTTGGTACAAGGTTTAGAAACCCCCAGCCTAGATAACACTGGGTTGAGTTGGTACAAGGTTTAGAAACCCCGGCATAGATAACACTGGGCTGAGTTGGTACAAGGTTTAGAAACCCCCAGCCTAAATGACATTGGGTTGAGTTGGTACAAGGTTTAGAAACCCCCAACCTAGATAACACTGGGTTGAGTTGGTACAAGGTTTAGAAACACCCAACCTAGATAACACTGGGTTGAGTTGGTACAAGGTTTAATAAACCCCCAACCTAGATAACACTGGGCTGAGTTGGTACAAGGTTTAGAAACCCCCAGCCTAGATAACACTGGGTTGAGCTGGTACAAGGTTTAGAAACCCCCGGCCTAAATGACACTGGGTTGAGTAAAAGTCCGATTGTAGAACACGGTCGCTTCTTTGCCAGCCTTACCTCGTGACCCCTAATTATTGGCTTAGATCATATTGCGACTTATTAGAGAGCTTGCTGGTGAGACCAAGTTTTGTAAAGGTGGAGGAGGGGAAACAAGCACAAAAGAAGAAAATAGGGGAATAGTTAACACCTGCCTCTCAGTGTTAAAAGGTATTATGGCGAAATAGGACCACGTGTGATTGTTCATTTGTTTCACCGAATCTTTTTGCCCATCCAGACTATTATAATGGAACTAAACTAACACCCACTTCGGTGGCTGAATGGTTTGGGGAACTACTCTCGCAGTAGACTAGATTTCTGATGCCGGGGAGATTGAGGTTGTTTTTTTCAGAATGGTTTCCCTTTACTCCCCACGCAAATTTGGGTACACTTCTATAAATATAATATTCCTCAACCCAAAAACTACTAGGGTATTTAGTGTATAAGCGTTTAACCAGAATGGGTAGTAAGATATGGTGCTAAAAACATACTAATGAGGTAAATATGTTTCCGGAAATACAATATAGTGACGTTTAGACCATGAGTCCACAACGCTAAGTTAGTTTGTGAGTGTTGTTCTTATATAGCAATGTAATTCGTAAACACAGGCGTGTTCTTGGTAAAGAAAACATTCATTGTGATTGTATCAAGAGGTGGGCACATGATCCTAAAGTCAGCCTCATATTGTCCGGTTTGCTGATGACGGAAAGATCGGGGCTTGATCCCAGTCTGGTGCACTGAGGGTTTCCATTCTACCTCCATGCAAATTCGGGTACACTTCCTCTAAATTAAACATTCTTTATCCCTAACACATTATGCAACTAGTACATAGGTGTACAACCCGGACGGTTAGTAAGATGCGGTGCTAAACAAGGAAAATTGCTGTCACAAAGAAATGTTCATTCGTTTGAAATTATCGAATCAGGAAGGATAGAAATACGGAGATAGATCACTGTTCTATTATACTTGGAAAAATTAGGTAGGGGTGGAGAGGGGTCTTTTTTTTTTTTTCATTTTCCTTTTAATAGACACGTGCAGTCGGCCCAGTCCGCGTCACATTCTGTGAATTATCTCCCGACCGAATAAAGATGCGTCATAATCATAATACAAACCTTTTCATTCTTAGCTGAAATGGATATTTGGTGTAGATCACAAGAGGCGCTATCTTCTACCTCTGTAACCTATGACAAGATTATATTGTGTCTGCTGTGGTTATCTAAACAATAAATTATTAGGTTGACCTCTTACTACGTATTAAAAGTGACTCAGCCTGCACCTGGCTTTTACCGTACGTGGACACGATTTCTAAGCCGTCAATCTCTCAAACATGTCTGGGCTGGTGATAACGGGGAGGTCCGGAATTCGATCCTTGGGCAGATGCATTGGGAGTGATTTTAAACACTGATCCATCATGCCATTGCCTGTCCTCACTAATTCAGGTGCATTTTCTCTTAAAAATACCTTACTTATCCCTATCCCAAAAATCAGACTGTTCAAAACTATTGTGTATCTAGTGTTGAATTTTAGAATCTACTGGTTAAACGAAGTCATAAGCTAATCAAGAGGTCCTTGGATCCATTTCTGGCGCTAAGAAAAAAAAATATTATTATTTTGTAACACTAGAGGTATTTTAAGTTCACTTTCTAACCCAATTAATTCTATCAACGTACAGCTCACAAACTCATGTTCAGCCGTAACACCCAGTAAGCCAATATTGTCTGAATAGGAATACAATTTCTTCGATTATTAAACATTTGAATTAACTGAATTAGCTGTGGAAACTTAGAATAAATATTACAAAAAGGTCCCTTTTTCTTGCCGTGATGCCTAATTTTTACTTTCTCATATCAAAAGAAAGTAGTGCAATCGTGAAAATTTTCGACCTCGAGCATATGATGACTCTCTACGTGCTGTGTGTGCCCGAACCTAAAAAAGTGGATTTTACAATTCTGTCTGTCGGCTGTCTCAATGTCTGTCTCTATGTATGTATGACTGTCCCCGACCACAGATCTAAAACGGTTTGATGGATTTGGTTTACACTTGATATCTAGATATTATAGGGCAATATCTCGGGACATTTTTTATATATAGACCGTGGTCCTCAAATTTAAGACACTTTTTACCAACAGGTGATTGTTTTGAATTGTAAAGATATTGAAAATGGATATAGTGATTTTGTTAAAAATGTGTATCTGGAGAGTGTTTAACATGGAAAATTAAACTTTATACTTTTTGGGGGAGGGGGGAGGGGAAGGGAGGGTGTTTATTCATGGGTATTTTACCAATTTATTATTAATTTTAGTATTCTAACAAAGGGTCTAGTAATTTGGTTGAAAATGGGTTTATGTTGAGTTTTCTTTACTTACAAAATAATTTCAGAATCGTTTAATCTAGTTTACTTACGGCGAATTATAGAAAATTGAATCTTTTTGAAATTGGCCTTGAAGATTGGGTTCAAATTGGATATTTGGGGTAGTTTTTCATGATAAATAGGAATAAGTTTTTAATTTTACAAATTAAAATATATTTTATGGTAATATATAACTTACTTTGTTTTGAAAATTTAAAATTTACTAAAGATTTTTGAAACATTTTGTTTAAGATTAATACATAACGAATGTTTATTGTGATTAACAAGATAGTATGTTGGTTTTTATGATGTTAGTTTAGAGAAAACTATTTTATTTTCTTCCAAGCTATAATAAAAAATATGAAAAAGTTTGTGCAGTTGTGTCTTACCATTTATTTTACCTAATTGTACTATTTTTTTATGAACTGCTGGCTACCTGGGCCTGTTTCTGAAAGCTTCAAGTCTACAATCTAAAAGATTATTAACTCGTAAGTTGAAGGAAACTAGGAAATTGTGTTTCATAAGGATACAAGTAAACTGTTGTACCTACAAGTGAGCTTTTACCATTTACGAATGTTTAATACAAGTTTATATTTTGGTTTGATAAATTGTAGCCTACAAACACTTTTAAATCAAGAAGTATTTTCTACAAGTCCCAGAAAGTAGGTAAAACACTTTATAAGTTCATTTTTTATAAGTTATTTGTCATCATTATTTCAGTATACTACTTTAATGAATATATCACCTGCGTAGATATTTAAATAACATGAATATCATGTTAATAAATTTATAATGAGGGTGTAGACAGGTTATTATTGAGGTTAGGAGACAATGTGATTATTGAGGTTAGGAGACAAGGTGATTATTGAAGTTAGTAGACAAGGTGATTATTGAGGTTAGGAAACGAGGTGATTATTGAGGTTAGGAGACAAGGTGATTATTGAGGTTAGGAGACAAGGTGATTATTGAAGTTAGGAGACAAGGTGATTATTGAGGTTAGGAGACAAGGTGGTTATTGAGGTTAGTAGACAAGGTGATTATTGAGGTTAGTTGACAAGGTGATTATTGAGGTTAGTAGACAAGGTGAATATTGAGGTTAGTAGACAAGGTGATTATTGAGGTTAGGAGACAAGGTGATTATTGAGGTTAGTAGACAAGGTGATTATTGAGGTAAGGAGACAATATGATTATTGAGGTTAGTAGAAAAGGTGATTATTGAGGTTAGGAGGCAAGGTGATTATTGAGGTTAGTAGACAAGGTGATTATTGAGGTTAGTAGACAAGGTGATTATTGAGGTTAGTAGACAAGGTGATTATTGAGGTTAGGAGACAAGGTGATTATTGAGGTAAGGAGACAAGGTGATTATTGAGGTTAGGAGACAAGGTGATTATTGAGGTAAGGAGATAATATGATTATTGAGGTTAGTAGACAAGGTGATTATTGAGGTTAGTAGAGAAAGTGATTATAGGGGTTAGGAGACAAGGTGATTATTGAGGTTAGGAGACAAGGTGATTATTGAGGTAAGGAGACAAGGTGATTATTGAGGTTGAGAGACAAGGTGATTATTGAGGTTAGTAGACAAGGTGATTATTGAGGTTGAGAGACAAGGTGATTATTAAGGTTAGGAGACAAGGTAATTATTGAGGTTAGGAGACAAGGTGATTATTGAGGTTAGTAGACAAGGTGATTATTGAGGTTTAGAGACAAGGTGATTATTGAGGTTAGGAAACAAGGTGATTATTGAGGTTAGTTGACAAGGTGATTATTGAGGTTAGTAGACAAGGTGATTATTGAGGTTTAGAGACAAGGTGATTATTGAGGTTAGGAGACAAGGTGATTATTGAGGTTAGTAGACAAGGTGATTATTGAGGTTAGTAGACAAGGTGATTATTGAGGTTAGGAAACAAGGTGATTATTGAGGTTAGGAGACAAGGTGATTATTGAGGTTAGGAGACAAGGTGATTATTGAGGTTAGGAAACAAGGTGATTATTGAGGTTAGGAGACAAGGTGATTATTGAGGTTAGTAGACAAGGTGATTATTGAGGTTGAGAGACAAGGTGATTATTGAGGTTAGGAAACAAGGTGATTATTGAGGTTAGGAGACAAGGTGATTATTGAGGTTAGGAAACAAGGTGATTATTGAGGTTAGGAGACAAGGTGATTATTGAGGTTAGTAGACAAGGTGATTATTGAGGTTGAGAGACAAGGTGATTATTGAGGTTAGGAGACGGCCGCTTATGAACGGTCTCAAATGAGTTCATTAACAATAATTGAAACACTATCTACAATATATAGTTCATCATTATTGTATTAAATAAATCAACTGCCTTATTTCAAGAAGAATAAATGATGCAGTGCCCCACAGTGATGTTGACCTTCAAAAACAAACAACATTAATATTATGTACCTCAGTCAATAACTTTATTTTATTTATTAACTTTAATTTAGGACGCTCCAAACAAAATGTATCTATGTTCATTCATATTTTTAATATATTCAACTATAAATGTCACAAAACCATTTTAAAATAATTTGTGTTCTTTTTGTTACTGTAACAATTAAGACTTATTTGGATGTATTCATATTTCACTTGTAAATAAAATAGTTGACTTGTAAATATCTTCTTGAAGGACACAAACATTTACAAATCAAACCATTTTCTTTATGAAACCCTTTTTATCTACAGGTTTACACTTGTTACTTGTAGATTGTAAATTGTAGATTTATAGTTTTATGATTAAAACAGACCCTTGGTCCGGGGTATGATATGGTATTGTGAAGTATGGTATGGTATGGGGCTTTTTTTTTTTAAAAATAAGTAAATTATCCAAATCTAAAACTAAATTTCATTAAATTCTGATTCTTTATTTATAATTTAAAATATAATTATAGCACATCATGCATTAAGATTTATAACTTCTAATCAAATACAAATCATTATCAAACAGATTCATATTATAAATTTGAATTATTGCAATTATCTACTTAAGTTTAAATCATGTTTAGTCACCATTTTAAAAATTATTCTTTCATTCCTTACCTGTTCCATGCACACCTTAAAAATTATTGTGGCTCAATTTGGACTACTTTCTTTAAGGTAGAATTTAAAATATAAATAAGATTAAAAGCGTAGTTCAATGCTTCGTGCTACTTTTGTTTCATACGTTCCATAGTTTAAAAAAAAATATTCCAAAATTATTTTTGGTTCATTTTATTTACTATTTTGTATATAATATTGAAATGGTTACATTTAAATCTACAAACACCCTAATTAAGTATGTTTAAACCCTAAATTTCACCATAAGTTCTTGGCCATATCATTCACAGTTCAAAATAATTTTTTTGATAAAAATAAAAGCCAACTCTCACTGGTTATGGATTTCCAATTATTTCAATTTTTTACGACCGTAAAAGGAAATGTAAAACAAATACCGTAATCTAGAAAATTCTCTTTCATTTTTATTTTATGTCATAAAAAGAAAAGAGGGAGGAGACTTTTTTTTACGATCTTGGACGGAATCTTCTACAAACAGGCTTGCAGTTTTGCATGATTTGGATCCCCATTTTGCAGGGCTCAATAAAATATATCATTTATTGGTTCAATTTAGCAGCTTACCTTTCAAAAACGTGGAAATTGTTCAAAAACATGACTGTCGAGTGTTTTGTTTAATGTTTCTTTTTGACAAAAAATGTATCAGAAATATTATTTTTATAGTAGGCCCTATGGTGTAGGATATATTCTGCATTATATTACACGTCAGTATTTTTACTTACACATAGGCTTTATGTATATTTTATATATAATAAGTCTCATGTAATGGATATGTTGCACCCAATAGTGAAACTGAAAATTTCATGGACTAGGCAAATTTTTACTCATTCTGTGAACTGGCTTCTTCCCTTGACCATTTCATTAATTGGGCCAAAATTGAATTAACTCTTGTTTATTTCATGAACTGGAAGTTATTATCTACTACAAGCTTAACTGCAATCCGTTTTAAGATATTATATTAAACAAACTCAACCTAGCTTAACTTAACCCTCCATTATAAAAAAGATTTAAAATTAAATTAACCTGTTTTTCGCTTGACCATTTCACGGACCGAGCAAAAACTCCTCCAGTTAATGAAGTGGGTAATGATTGGAGATTTGCGATTTCCATCAACAAGGTGCAAGGAAATGCCCTGAAAAGGGTAGACGTTAATTTCCACAGCGAGTGTTTTCCCGCAGATATGTAACGTACTGCCCCGTGTTAGTTCTAGAGGCAACCTGTAACTGCTCTGTTCTAATGGTAGAACACTAACCATGTTTACAAAGAGGCTTTATATTAAATTTGTCTTATTTATTTCTTTACATTGATCCAAATAGTATGTGTATTTAATCTTAAAGCAAAATTACAATATGATGCATTTTTTTGAGTTTGCAGACACATTTCTTGTCAGCTACGAGGTTTTCATCATAGCTATATATACCTGAGGCGCTATGTAGTTTATTATCTTTGTAGGGAATTATAAACACTAGGAATGGAAACATTTGATTGAGCATATTTTTATAAATGACATTATTGCGAGCGACGCCACGGTCAAATCTAGTTTAAAATAAATAAAAGTATTGTGTAAATTATTACAAAACGTACATTGGTGAATAAATTTAAAGTAAATTAATTTAATTAAAAACAGTCAATTAAACCCAGCACAAAGATTTAAAGCAAGTCAGTAATTAGTAAAAGATAATATTATTAAGGTCAACCACCTGAACCATAGTTATGTTTGTATTAATTACAGCTGGCACTATCTACTTATAGATAATATTATCTGTTTTGTTCTGTTCTGTATGTTCTGTTGTGACCTCATTCAAAATTGTTTTACATGTTATGATATGTATATTTCTTACCGTTCACCTTCATCTCAGAAGTAAATATTGATTGTTAAACGTATTTAAAAAAGAGCCACATCTCAAACATAAAAATATAAGATTCTTATGGCTGACCTTTCATCTCAATTTTGAAGCAAACCATATTTTGAAATATCAAACCTATTTTCAAATAATGCGAGATTTCTGAACGTTCGCAACGTGTTCCAGAACTTCGATAGGTACCCCCTTTTCTCTAGTTCAATTGTATATTATTTATTTTCATCGCTTTTAATACAAATATTTTAACGGTGTATAATCCACTAAACCGACTATTTTAAAGATACAATACTTTGCACCCACTCTTTGTTATATTTGGTAGTTTATAATATGACTGACGTAGATACCTACATGGAAAAATGTTTAACGATACAGTACGAAGAAAAGAAAAAATTGGGTGAAGTTATATAATTTTTTATCCATCAACCTCAACTCCCGCTAAGGCCTCGAGCTTTATTAATATATTTACATCTCTTTAATTCTACATCAATAATTATATACAATCCCCCTTGCCATCCTACCGGATAGTAAAATGAGTTTATTATGATTGAATAGAACATTAAGTGTTTTGCCCAGATTTTAGGGATTTTTTTTAATATATAAAGGCTACAGTGTGTTTACAGTGGAACAATTACGTCACGGGGTGCTGGATTTTACAACCCAATTAAGAGTTAAATTTGCCAGGTCGCCCCCCCTTCCCCCCGTGTGATGAAACCCATGGAAGTGCGCCTCCCTACTCAACAACGGACTTCAAATTAACATTTCTCTTTTACTATTATGAAGCTAGAAAGAAGTATTAAAGTAAAAAAATAAAACCTCTATTTAATTCACTGATCACTTTAAATTTGAGATTTCTCTCCCTTCCCTTTTTTTTAATGCGTCATGAAAGTTAGTTACTCTTGCTGTGAAGAATGTTAAAACGTACGTTGATGTTAGTTTTTTAAAAATACGGTAAAAAGAAGGTTGCTTCAGAAGGGTAAAAAATGTGAGTGCATGTACACGTGTTCTTTAGATGAGTTTAGGTGGTTTAATATCTAACAAGTCAACAAAACACAATAATTAAAACGTAAATTAAAATAGACTTTGTTCATGTACACCTATTTGTATAAACTATTTTATGAGGAGTATTTATTTTTTGGCCCTCCAAAGTCTGGAAGCCATAGACGCCTTATTGGAAGCAGGGTAATATAAACCTTTCAGGTGTTAGATTTACTTACAACAAAACTAATCCAAACTTTTTTTATTTAGGGTATTTACTTGCACTTTCTGAACTCATTGATTATACTACACACGACTTATAAACAAACCTAAATCTAGAACAAAAAATACACCCAGCCCTCAGCCGTTAATTCTTCACTGTGTAAGGGAAAACCCACATTTCATAAATATAGAACTAAACCTATAGCACAGATAACATTTCCTATCACACATTTATATCACACAGCAATATAGACTATACCTGTAGCACATATATAATATTTCTATAATACAATTTATGACAAACCATACAAGCTCAAGTTATGTAAATGAAATGGTTTGAGGTAGAGATACCAACACGAGACTAGAAATTTTCATTTCAATCATTTAATAGGAACACGCATGCAAAACGTATAGAATTTAAATAAAATAATATTAAGTCTTATCAGTAAAACTTCATGCTTTGAGCCATCTCATACACAACAACACTTCATCTATTAGTGTAAGATGGTAGCGACAGCTACATATCCAGTGTAGTATATGACTGACAGCACAGTTATCAAAGTAGAGTGTGTCTGATAAGTCTACATTAGATTGTAGTGACAACTACAGTCTATTAATGTAGAGTGTTGCTCACTAAGCTATCTATTTAGGATGTGGCTAGTACAGTTACTATGTAAGTGTGGTGATGCATTTCTTTTAGTTAGGAGTGAAGAGGACAGCTACATAACCCAAGGTAAGTGAGAAGTGACAATATCTATAGTTGAGTATGTAGCTGAAGTACAGTCTATTATGTAGGAGTATGTGATGACACGCCTATCTAGTATAGACGTGATGGATGAAGCTAACATCTATAAATGTAGGATGATGTTGACAGCTACAGTCTATATTGTAGTGATGGTAGCGAAGCTTCAGTCTACTATGTAGAGTGATGGAGCTCGCTCACCTATCTATGTAGAGTGAGGTAGCTGTAGCTACAGTCTATCTAGTGTAGGAGTGAGTGGTGAACTGACAGTTACAGTCTATCTAGTGTAGGAGTGGTGGTAACTGACATCTACAGTCTATCCAGTGTAGGAGTGATGGTAACTGACATCTACAGTTATCTAGTATAGGAGTGATGGTGCTGACAGCTACAGTCTATCAAGTGTAGGAGTGTGTAACTGACAGCTACAGTCTATCCAGTGTAGGAGTGATGTAGCTGACAGCTACAGTCTATCAGTGTAGGAGTGATGTTAGCTGACAGCTACAGTCTATCCAGTGTAGGAGTGATGGTAACTGACATCTACAGTCTATCCAGTGTAGGAGTGATGGTAACTGACAGCTACAGTCTATCTAGTGTAGGAGTGGTGGGACTGAATACAGTTATGTGTAGAGTGTGGTGGGTAACTGACAGTTAATAGAAGATTTGTATTACAAACATTTATTGAAAGTCACTAATGTTAACCTATGTGGGAATAATTATTTTATTTTTCACTAGCACCACGTCTTACTACCCGTTCGTGTTATAAGCTTATGCACTAATTACGCTAATGGTTTTAGGATTAGGAAGGTTGTATTTAGAGGACGTGTACCCACATTTGCGTGGAGGGAGAATGTAAAACCATTTCGGAAAACCCCCCTCAGTACACCCATCCGAGATTTGAACCCTGATCTCCCCATCATCAGCAGTCTAGTCTATTGCGACGGTTGCTCATTAGGCCATGTCGTCACCGTAGTGGGTTGGAAGCAATTAGTATTTTCTTAGTAATACTACATTGTCAATCAAAAGTAATATTAAATTCTTTTAATAACATTATCCTAAGGACTATTGTATAAATGGTGTTTACATGAGTAAATTAAGGTACAAGAATGATAAATATAGCAGTTTTTTTTCTATGTGGTTGTGGTAACATGAGATAAATAGTGTATTGAATATTTAGTTATAGCTTGCAAAAAAAAAATTCAACATAAAAAAATTAGAGAAAATACCACATTCTCGAATAATGAACTCATATATAAAACACAAATCATTAAGGTCAGGTGCGAGGGCCCACAGTGATATTGTAGAATAGTGATTTTGCAAATTATATGATTTGTCGTAGTGGGACATTAAAGTAGATATTGTAAGTTTTACTAGCCGTCATATACCACCACTGTTACGCCGGTCTATTGGTAAGTAATATCATGTCTTAAATCAGACGTCGCGCGTGGTGCAGTTCTTTCTATTATATATTAGAAAACCGTTGAATTAATACAGTTAAAAACGGTTTAACCATATTTTTAAATTACAAAAGGAATTAAATTAATGCCAATCCTGCTGTTGTCAAATAAAGAATGCAGAAACTGGCACTTCACAATGATTTCTGGTTCTAGCGTAATCTTGTATCGAAATCTACCGGTTAATCGAGTTGTGGTAGGCTTTTAAAATAAATAAGAATATTTTCAATCTTTTAAGAAAAACTTTGCGGAAAGTCATATCTTAGCAGCAACATCGTTATATCCAGACCATTAAAATAAACGTGTGTTTGTACGTATTTACTTTGTATGGTTTGTCTATAATTCTTGATATTCCTACTAAACTAAAAAACACACACACACACATGTAATCACGTGTGTTTGTGCGTGAGCATCCTTTGTTCACCCCGTGATGCAGCAAGCTTACCTTGCGTTGTTCCACTATGGTATGGCTTCTAAGATAGAACCATTGTTGAGTCCTTCAAGGTAAGATCTTCTATGGTAAATGGAATGTACATTCCTCCTTGAAGACGAATGTGTAGAAGCGCTATTATCAATGGTCTACCATTTTAATCCAAAGTTGTACCTAAAAACAATATTCGTGCGTTAATTTTACTGCACAGACATTACAACTCTTGTATTACAAGTTAAGTTAGTTTAGCTCATAGATTGGGATGACCGAAAGTTAATTATTATTATTTAGGACCTACTTTGGTGGCTGCATGGTTTAAGGCATCACTCTAGCTTTAGACTAGCCTGCCTATGACGGGGACACCGTAGTTCGATCTCAGTCAGGTGTACTGAGGGTGGTTTTTCCAAGAAGGTTTCCCACGCTTTCTCTCTCTCTCTCCATGCAGATTCTGGTACACTTCATCTAAATTTAACCTTCCTCATCCCTAAGCCACTAGCGTAATTAGTACATAGGCGTATAACTCTAATGGTTAGTAAGAGGCGGTGCTAAAAATATATATTATTTAGTATATGAAAGTGCATAAAAAGGTTATTTTATCCTAAAATTAAAAGATTAAAAAAATTATATCGAATACCAAATTTTTACTTTCTCACCTAGATTAAGAACGTTTTATGTATTACCAAACTTGAATAAAGTTGGTTTTACACCTTTGCTTGTAGGACCAATCTATATCTCTGTACATTGTACATACCTGAGGCTAAAACGAAACAAGTTTGATAAATTTAGTTTAAATTTCTTATTTATAAATGACTCCTCGAGAAGAAATTATGATTTAAGTTCTAGCTCTAAAATTAAGCATAGTATTAAGATGTCTTATTCGTGAAAATTTGAGATCTTTCAAAAATATATTTAACGATATTGTTCAAAAGGTAGATCTGGGAATGATTTTATATGATGAATAGCACCTTACACTCTTTTTTTGCGGAGAAAAAATATCTTTGTATAGTTTACTGACAACAAAAATGAGAAATCATGCACGACATTGGCCTAGCATTTATATTTTTAAATATACGAACGTCACAAATTTATTTACATAAATATAGTTTTGACAATACTTATAAGTCACAAACACCATTCAAAATTGGAAGGAAATTATGCACCCCTTTATTTATTCTAAGAAATTTATCAACTCCTGAATTTAACTGGAATTTTTTACATTGTAGTGTGCACATTTTATGTACCTCTCTGGGAGCCAGAAGTTAAGTGCTTTGACTTAAAGCCCTATTTTATAGCGGAATATGAAATGATAAAGTTGTTATGCCCGTAGCCCATTTTTTTCTTCGAATAAAGCAGTAAAACTAACTATTTTTTTACTGAACATTTAAAGAATTTTTTTACGATAAGTTTTAAAAAGATTCCCTTCTTAAATGTTGTTTGAATTTATCCTTCCTTCCACATATTTTATGATGATTGACCTGTAAGATGTCAGAACCAATTTTTGGGTCCGTTAAAGCTTCCAGTAAAATATACTTTATTGGTTTTAAGATGCTATAAGTAAGGCTTATGAAGAAATTTGATCAAATTGCAGAGAGATAATGTTATTTTTAAAATAAATTTTCTAATATTGATTTTTCTAATTTGAGATGAATATGTAAGAACATGAATTAAGTCAATTCCCTATGCTTGTTTGTTTATTAATAAATGTCAAATAAATACAGAGGAATATATATTTACTTTTTATTTTTGATATAGGCCTAACATGATTTCTGAAAAAATATGTTAATAAATAATAAAAATAATGTCAAAATAAATTTAAATTAGATATTTAATCTTTTTTAAAATTTCGATTTTATAGTAATATTTTAGCTATCGGAAATGAAAAACAATAATGATCTAATTTTTCTCATGTCAAATAACTTTAACCACTTAATTAACATAGCAACAACGTAGCACAACTTCCTTCGGAGAGGAAGTCTCAAAACAATTGTGGCATGTAAAATAACCTTTATAGGTTTGTGCCATTTTGCTCTCGCTCATAGAAATTTTCATGTGTTGATATAATCAGACGGTTTAGAAAGTGCACATTAAATACCTCAAATAGATCAAATATAGCAACTATTTGTATTTATCTATAACCTAAACCCACATTGATGGTCACGAAGTACGAGGCATCTTTCTCTCAAATTGAAGATAGGGAGTTTGGGGTTCGAATTACATTCTGATTTTCTGAGAGAGCTTTCTCCTAAATAATTCCCGACTCCCCACCCTCGTAAATGCTGTTACACTTGTTACACTAACTCTATATTCTTCCTTTCTAATTCCTACTACTTTAGCGTAATTATTATATTATATTCTTATAGCACAAACGCACAGTGTGAAATATAAACACACGTGACACTTCAGATCTATTGGCACATCTGGTAAGTTACATTAAAAAGTATTTTAGGTTGTCAATGATCCAATAATTTCTACAAACTAAAACATCAGAGCACATATTCCAGGAACTGAACCATCCTCAATCAGAAATCTTGGCCAAGATTTGTAAAATTAAAATGGATTATTACAAACTAAAATATTATAAATACCAATAATGTTTTACATACAGTCCAGTTGTAAGAACATTATCGGATATCTATAAAAGCTACTAGATCTACTTTCATATATTCATACGTCAAGTCATGTGATCCGCAGCTCCCCCTTTTGACATATAATATCGATAACTATAATATTAAACTTATGTTTATGTTTATGCTTATGTTTATGTTATCTGAGAAAACAAAACTTTACATTTTCTAAAAGTTTCTTTCTTCCAAAATTATACCTTAATTACAGACCAATTTTCATAATATGAGCCTTTTAAAAAATACAAACTCACTTTTTTTGTGTAAAAATGGAAAACTTCTTAATATTTTAATAGTACTATTTTATATTTTAATACTATCCATCAATCATGATAGGCGTGGATCACATGGCTTGACGTATGAAATACGTTGAAGAAAGTGAAGTAGTTTTGGTAACTTTCAGCTACCTATGAAACTTGGTACAGATCTACATCCAAGAGAGAGTTAGCTGAGTCTTTGTATACGGAACAAAATGTAACAAAATTTCTTTTCAAGTGCAAAGTCAGCCTGATCTATGGGGGTGTCTATTTCTGAAATGGAGGATTTGGGTGTCTCGTCTATGAATATTGTAATTGGAGTGGATATTGGCAATACCACTGCACTCGCATGTGTCGCTGGTAACAATCAGGCTGACATGGCAAGCGGTGATGTTTGCACACATGCACAGAGTCAATATAGGCATATATTACTCCGGATCTAGGCATACACCCCCCCCCCTTCTCAGACCACTGTTTACACTGGCAGTCTGGGTAATATACACCGTGCCTAGTTCATACTGGCTCTGTTACCGTATTCATAGGGGTGAACAAATAGGGTTCTGGTTTTATATGGATTTATAATGGTTTTTGTAGGTCTACTTTCCGAACTCAGAGCTGTGTCAGCAAGCTAACTTAGAAAGGGGCGTGATCGAGAGTTGATTTTGGCGAAGTATTAAAAGTCTTATTTTCTAATATGGAAATATATGCAGTACATATATATAAATGTATATATATGCAAGATGTATATGTATACATATATTGTATATATACATATATATCATTCTTTGGTTCATAATATTATATTTATTAATTTATTGATCACGTGGAAAAATAAATATTGGGCTAATATGGTGTGTGTGTGTGTGTGTATATATATATATATATATATATACATATACATTATTTAATTTATTTTAACTCACTAATATGATATATATATATATATTTACCATATTAGTGAATTAAATTTAGGAGTAATATCTAATGTATTTACACTTTTAAAAATCTATAAAATTAATTTGTACATATAATAATCAATTTAATTATCTTAAGTGCAAGTATGATTGTTTTAAATTATTATTATTATTATTATTAGCACCGCGTCTTACTAACCGTTCGGGTTGTACGCACTTACGTTAATGTGTAATAGTAGGGTGATTGCGAGATGAAATGGAGGACCTACAGCTTAACGTGGAATCCGAACCACGGTGGAGGCCCGGCATTCCTCATTCCTCACATTCACAAGTTGTGATTAATACACGTCTTGTCAGAGGTGAAGGAAGGGTTTGGCAATCAGATAAATCTGTACCGCGACCGAGGATTGAACCCCGGACCCCCAGCACAGAAATCTAACAACTTAACCCTAGACCGCCAGGTCACCGATTGTTTTAAAGGTAGTGAATTAAATTTAGGAGTAATATTGGGCTAATATGGTATATATATATACCATATAGTATATATATACCATATATATATACCATATATATGGTATATATACATATATATACCATATATATGTATATATATACCATATATATGATATATATATATGTATATATATATACCATATATATGTATATATACCATATATACATATATATGTATATATACCATATATATGGTACATATATACCATATATATGGTACATATATATATATATGGTATATATATATATGGTACATATATATCTATCCACCACCATTCCTCCACACTATCAATAAAATAATAAACATAATATATTCTAAACCGAAAGATGCTATCAGCACACGACCTACTAAATAATGTAATCATAGAACAGACCCAATTGCCCTAATGACAGGATGTTTCTTACATGTCGAGAATTGAGACCAGGACTGCCAGTTCAGTAGACACACTAGCCATAGTCCAATTTTCCTAGTAAGAACTTTTGTCTGAGAGATAGAAAAGCTACAAGATCTACTTTACTGTGTTCCTACTTAAGGTCATGTGATCTTAAATTGTAATTTAAGATATATATTTATTAATACCAATAAAATAAAAAATGATATCATCGTTTACTGCAAAAAAATATGTCTATGTTTTCTGAAAGGCCAGTCAGAACAAAACAAGCTCGGTAGTTCCTAAAGGCATTAATAAGCCTGATCTCCTTGTCCCTATCAATACAGATTAGGTGATATCGACGCCTCAACCCACGTGTCCAATGATCCTGGTCACAATCTTAGTGAAAAGGTTAAAATTATGTACGCTGGAATTAGGTAGGTGCTTAGTATTAGGAATATACTGTCCTAATGTCATAGAAAGGGCTTTTTGAAAACCAGATCATTATAATTACTTGGGTGACCTGGTGGTCTAGGGGTGAGGTGTCAGCTTTCTGTGCTGGGGGTTCGGGGTTCAATCCTCGGTCCCAGTACAGATTTATCTGATTGTCCAAACCCTTCCTTAACCTCTGACAAGATGTGTATTAATCACAACTTGTGAATGTGAGGAATGCCATGCCTCCACCGTGGTTCGGATTCCACGTTAAACTATAGGTCCTCCATTTCATCTCACAACCATCCTACCATTACACATTAGCGTAAGTGCGTATAACCCGAACGGGTAGTAAGACGTGGTGCTAATAATAATAATAATAATAATAATATAGTTACTTGGTCCAAATTAAAAAAATGTTACTAGCTTATTAGTGGTATTTTTAGCGATTGAAAATACATATAAAAATTGATAGCTGCAGATAGCATGTCTTGACGTATGAATTAATTAAAGTACATATAGTAGCATTCCTGCCAGTTGTATAAGGTTTTTCGCAGTTTAATTGAACTGTAGTTAAGGAATGTATTAATTTATGAATCCAAATTAAGATTTGAATCTTAGAACTGGGTCTCTTTTTTTTACGTTTAATGTTTAAGCACATCATCCATTTTTGAAAAAAGTAATATTCTAGTATAGTACTTGAACGCTAGTGAAATATATTACAGTTTATTTTAATCAAAAAATTAACCTTAAATTTATATATTTTTGAACAAAGACGAACACCTCATTTTATATGTATTGTTTTTTAAAGGTTATTTAATGTTCAACTTCTGAACAAACTGACTATACTAGCACATTAATTAAAATATAACACAATTCTATAACAAACACAACACCCAGTCTCCAGACCTACATTTATTATTTGTGTAAAGGCTAGCTCTAATTTAAAAATGACCGTTTATCTAGCATTGAGGAGAATCGAATCCTGTACCCGGGTTCTTAGTTGGAAGATACAACTGGCTAAAGAGTCGTAAGAACTTACACGAAGAGAAAAACTGAATTAAGTCTCATGAACAGTCACTGAGAAATGAACAATATGTGTATTTTAGATGTTGTTAAATATCTCAATAGAATCGAATATAACTTGATTATTTCTTCGATAGACTACACAATAAACAATCACAATATAAGTTGAATGAACAGTGCATAGGCTACATATATTCCTAACAGTTTTGGTATATTATCTAATTTGGCTCCGATTTGCCATTGATGAGGTTAGGTTTCGAATCTTACCCAGATATAATGGGGATATTTTTCTTTCGTCATGAAAATGTGGGTATATTTTATTAAAATTCTACCTTCCTCATCCCTACCTCAGCATATTCATTAAATGTGGACTGCCTGGACGGGTGGTAAATATGGTACACACACACACAAACAAACACAAACATTAGCACATAAACTGAGAGTTAATAAGGTGCCACTGAGCGAGTCAATATAATTTATTTGTCCACCCCTGAACTATCACCGTCCAAGAGAATGTCGTTCATTCTCAAAAAGCGTTATTTAGATACCAGCTTGCAGCATGTTTTGCTCATATCAATGATAGAAGATATACTCATATCACAAGTATTCATGAGGTGATAGGTGGGAGCTACGAGCATACACGCCGGGGGCTATTACATAAAATTAAATGATATTTACCTCGAGATATACGACGGTAGGTATCACTGTCATAACAGCATGCTGTGTAATTGTAGCTATCCAGACACTTATCACTCACTCACCCTGAATCTAGTGAGCGTCAAACCAGTATAGCTTTGTCTATTAAAGGGTCGTCCGTATACAAAGTTATTATTATTATTATTATTATTATTATTGTTAGCACAGCGTCTTATTACCCGTTTGGTTTATACGCACTTACGCTAATGTGTAGAGTGATTGTGAGATGAAATGGAGGACCTACAGTTTAACGTGGAATCCGAACCACGGTAGAGGCCTGGCATTCCACACATTCACAAGTTGTGATTAATACACGTCTTGTCAGAGGTGAAGGAAGGGTTTGGTTATCAGATAAATCTGTGCCGGGACTGAGGATTGAACCCCGGACCTTCAGCACAGAAGTTCGACACCTTACCCCTAGACCACCAGGTCTGTACAAAGTTGAGATACTGAAGTCAACCAATCCCCCATTTGACTTGATATACTTACTATTCATAGAGTAGGAGATCGGTTGACTTCCAGTCTGAACTATAAATATGGTTATAAATATCCTTGTGAAGTCTCACAAGCGGGATTTTATTTAAGGCGATGAGGATAACTAACTTTTATTCAAAGAGAGCCATCAAACTTAAATTTAATTTATAGCTATTTCCATGGAAGCGGAGATCTTTTAATTTACTACAGATCCAAGAAAGCCATATATTTATTTTATAATTAAGTTTAATGTTCTTATAAAGTTTGTGAACTGTTTTGCATCATTTATTTCTAGAAGTATCTCAAACTTAAGTCAAATTTTGAAAATAAAATACCTAAGCCCACAGTGTTAGTAATTTATCAATAGTGTTTACGTTGAAATATGTATGTTTATTTTAATGAAATTATGTTTAAAATAAAAATCCATATTACTGATTTTAAAATCAAATATTTCAAAAATTTCACTGTAGTTTAAAAATAAATTGGATTCTTTTTTAAATCTTAAAAGCAATTTCTTTGACTTTGTATTCCTAAATTTTGGTGTTTACATTTTCTAGGAGTTATTTTACACTTTTATCAAGTTCTGAAATAAAACGCTCCCCCAAATATCCTCAAACCTTCTGGATACATTAATAATATGATTCAGGGCTCGAACCCCGGTCGAATGTTCTGAAGTTTTTTTCCAAAATATGTTTTTCCCCTCTCCCTCCCTGCAAATGTGGGTCCACTTTCTCAATAGTATAATTATTACATATGCGTATAATTTGAACAGGTAGTAAGACGTGGTGAAAAATAAAACCTGTTCATGTTAAGGTTCAAGACATGAAAGAATAACTTCAAATTAACTTACATTCAGTCTGTCTGCTTACGTAAAGGGTGGGATTATAGTGATTGTGAGTTAGGGGAAATATTTTAAAGTGCTTATAAAAAAATTCCTAATAGTAATTTCAACAGTTATTTAATATCTGTCAAGGGTGTCGTAGAATATAATGATACATATTTCTCTTCCTTTAAAAAGTTTCCTTTAAAATGCTTTTACTCGTTGACAGCTATTTAAAAAAACTGTTTTAATTAACATGTGTAGAACGTTAAACTCTTTGTATTGACTAAAGTAATATTCTATTTATTTTGTTGAATTATTTTTGGGATGCAATCCATATTTTTTAACTTCTCTGATATTTTCTTTTTATAAACCTAACCATAACGTATTTATATTAGTCAGGGGTGGATACATATTATTTTCGTAAGAGGGGTCATAGTTATAAATAACATAGTTACGTACAATGTTAGATTTCTGTTTAGAGTAATTTAATCATTTTTCATTCATATTTGATCTTATTTATGTTTTAAACCATAATAATCCTCTCCAATTTTTAAAAATCAGATAGTTTTTATAAATTATTTAGAGTGGCCCCCACCCCTTCTAAACAATGTTTTGAGAAATTGTTCAGCATAGAAGATATGAGTAGTCTTTGCCTTGATTTTTAAAAATTAGATTCTTATATAAATTATAAGCCACCATTTAAAGTGTTCCTTAGCTAAAAATTTTTGAAATTCGGATGCCCTTTGAAGCTAGAGTGATTCTCACCTTAAATTTTAGGGTAGTTAGATACCTCTAGAAGATAATCTTTTAAGTGGTCTTTACCGACAAAATTTTGAAAATGGAATTATTTCAGAAACTAGGCTATTTGTGGTGGTCCTCGCATGAAAACTCTTCAAAATGAAATGCATCTAGAAGCTATTTGTAGTTGTCCTCCCCTAGAAATTAATTAAATTTGGATGATCTTGGAAGCTATTTAGAGCTTTACTCCCTTGACTCTTTCTGCCAGTTAGATAACTCTAATCTTGTAGTTATTTAAAGCGGTCTTACCCAGCAAAATTCTGACAGTAAAATGCATCTAGAAGTCAAGTCTTTCAGCTTCATAATCGATAATATAAGAGAATTTGAAATATATCTAGGAGAGGAATCTATTCTAGGGAGGGACAACTATTTCCAAGGGGGCAGAGTCCCCCCAGTTCCACCGCTCCTGCTGTCCACACATATTCTATAATCAGTATTCGTGGATGAACTGCTCTCAGGCGATTATTAGTCTTCTTTGATGTGTGGTAGTCTACCGTCTCTATACGGAACAATGTTTATTACTCGCAATGCACGACAAATATTCATACATGTAAACGAATATTTTTTTCCCACTTGCATGGCTCATAATGAACATTTACTAAACGTGGACGAATAACGCACGTGTTCGAAGATTGAATAAACGTGAACGAATAATGCACATGTGGACCCGGCTTAAGAGGTGTCTGCGCGTAAAAAGACAAATTGTATAATTTATCTGTGTTGTATTTTATTTGTGAAATTTGAACTTTCATTTTTTTTTTTATTAATTTTCTAACTTTCATAAGGGGGGAGGGGTCAACTGACTCTTTGACCCTCCTGACTCCGCGCCTGATACTAGTTAATTAAGGATTAATTAATATATTAAATAAATAATACAGTATTTTTGTAAAAAGCAATTACAATATTAGAGAACGTCTTGAATTTATTTATTCTATAACAAAAGTTGGTTAGTAAAGAGAGTAAAAATGTTTACCTAGCAAAAAAATAAAACTTTGAAAATAGTTCAGAATCACTTGAACACCATCAAAAGGATCATTTCTGACCAGGCCTAACAATATATTATAACTGTTAAATTGATCTTTTGCCCTTCCCAAAAGTGGTAAACTAATATGAAGTGGTGTGGTAGCTGAGTTGGTCTAGTAATTAAGTTGAGACAAGTCGGTAATAGCCTGTCCAAGAATTAAATGCACACGTTAATTTCCCAGATGAATACCAATAAGGTAACTTAAAAGACAATTACATCATCACTTTCCATCTGTAAATTAATCTATATTTATTGACACAATGTGAGGATTATTACGCTAATAGGTTTATTATGTTTAGAAGAAAAAAAAGTCAACTCGGCTTGTTAATTACCATTTAAATCTTGATAATATTTTCAGCTCAAATCCCTAACCCCCTCTATCGGAGGGTTCTCCCCTGATATTAATTAAGAGTCAAATGGGGGTTGCGACTCACTTTCCACTGATTGGCCACGAAGCTTCGTCACTATTTCCCATGTGACGTCGCGAGACACTGGTAGTAAAATGGTCTATATCAATTTTTTAATGGCATTGGATGCTAATCTGCACCTTGTGAATTATTTATTATTATTAGCACCACGTCTAACTATCCATTCGGGTTGTACGCACTTAAGCTAATGTGTAATGGTAGGGTCATTGTGAGATGAAATGGAGGACCTACAGGTTAACGTGGGATCCGAACCACGGTAGAGGTCTGGCATTCCACTTATTCACAAGTTGTTATTAATACACATATTGTCAGAGGTGAAGGAAGGGTTTGGCAATCAGATAAATCTGTGCCGGGACCGAGGATTGAACCCCGGACCCCCAGCACAGAAGTCTGACACCTTAACCCTATTTGTCTAAAGAGCTAAGCCTTCTTTGATTTGCTAGAGTCAAATTTTAACTGTAAGGACCTTATCTGACAGATAGAAAAACTTCCATATGTACAACTTTCATGTATTTATATTTTGATAGATATTTACCAAAATCTATAAAGTAAAATTAATAAAGTATTAAAGTACTATACATTTTGGTAGAAAAAATAAGTTTGTTATTTTTAAAAGGTCCTTCATACAAAAATTGGACTGTATATGCACGCATCAGTGGTCACGTGGACCAAATTTTAGGCTCATCTTATGTTGTTTGCTGATAACGGGGAGGTTAAGATTGAAATCCCGAATAAATGTGATGAGGGTGTTATTTCAACAAGGATTTCCTACGCTCCCTCCAAACCAATGCAGTTACATTTCCCCTAAACTCTGCTTTGCTTCTTCTGACCGCGTTAGTGGAATTAAGTGTATTAGCCCAAATTGGTAGTGAGACGTGGCTAGATGAAAATAACCTTCCTTCTTTTACCAGAATCAATTCCCCCCCCTCCCCACAAGATCAGCCACTCAGGAATACAGTTATACACCCTACAATGATAGAAGATTAAAACGAAGAAACTAACGTTAAATACAATAAGGCTTATCCATGCATTTATAGTATACAAACAGTACTGTATATCGGTATATTAAAAACAATCATTTACTCATATTGTATTCATAATTGGGTGTAAAATGTGTGTTTAATGTTTGAATTTAAAAATGCCAATAAATTTTATATTTATATCCCCATATTTCACTACCCGTTATGATATTATGTTAGGGACAGTAAAGGTTGAATTTAGAGGAAACGCAACCGAAGGAAAGTCAAGAAACATTTAGGTAAAACCACCCTCAGTACACCTGACCAGTATTCGAACCACGATCTTCCCCTTACCTGCAGTCCAATCTATTGTGAGCACAACGCCTTAGAGGTTTTGACCACCGAAGCGGGTTGATACCAAATTGATTTAGTTTTACGAGTCTAGAGAGACAACTTACAATATTTTAAATTTTGAATACATGCTGTTTAAACCTTCTGTCAGTTCTAGAGTGCTGTCATATTTTCTTTCATCAAAAATGTTTCAAATTAATCAAAACTACAGAATGCATTGGACTTAACCGGTTTTATTTCCGCGTCATTGATTGGCAGGGGAGATTTTCACTTCCAAAGCTATCGAATATCCCAACCCTTTACCTAGCGTTCATTGTTGAAAATATGCATAGATAATAAAAAGAATCTCTAAATTTGTCGATAGGGGGTTTGAAGGTTTAATAAAGGGTTATAAGGCGATTTATTACTAAATGAATGGTTAGAAGAACCTTGCTAGCTTAAAACATCTGATATCCGATTATAATGAGGCTCATTTAAAAAGATCTGTCCATTAAGACGGACATCTTTTTTGGCTACATTTATTTTAAAGAGGCAGGAATGAAATTATTTATATAGTTTCCCAGAAAAAGCTAATAGGTACTAAAAGTAAAAACCTAATAATTTTTACTCATTTCGTTTTATAAAATAAAATTTAATACAACCATTTAATTTATTTATATACGCAGAATGTTCTAATTGTCTTAGGTTTCAAAAATAAACCAAATATTTATTTCGTTAATTTCATTTATCTACGTATAAAGAATAACATATAAGCCTAGTCACTGATTTATACCTCATATTCTGTTATCATGCTTTATTTTACCCATCCAAAGATCATGAACATGAATTTCTGTCCCTGATACATACATAGCTCATGAAATATTATCACGATATTTTTAAATGAACTAAGGCGTCACTCTCCCGATAGACTGGACTGTCGATGCAGGGAAGGTTGGTATTCGAATCCTGGTTGGATTTTTTTCCTAAATGGTTTTATCATCTTTCTTTATGCTAATGTGGGTACACCTCATCCAAACTCAGCATTCCTCATCCCTAACACATTGTACCGTGGAAAGACTAACCCTGCTCCGGCTACAAACATTACTCACCCCAGCCAACGGACGTGCTGCAATTTCACATTAGAACTATGATCACGCCATACAAACGATCAGAATCGACAAATGAACTGTGTGTGTGAAGTGGCATCAGACCCAAATTGTGAACTACAATTGCCCGTGAAAACGCGCATGCGCAATAAGGACTTGTCTGGACATTGGTAACAGGAGTGACTCCCCCCCCCCCCCCTGGGTCAACGTCGCTGTGCGCAGGCGCTAGACTCAAGAGATGAGCGCTTCATGGCGTCATCCTGGCCTCCCCTTGTTTCCCCCTTCTGAATAAGATTGAATATAAGCGGGTCTGTTACTATGGAGGTTACTCTTTGATGCCTTACAGATATTAGGCGTACATGGGCGATATGTAGGCCGCTAGGACTAAACTAATGTAAGTCTGTCTAAATATGTAGGGATTTATCTTCGGACCATTTGGTTGCTAAATTCAGGTCAGGGTTCTGGTCTCGGTGTAGATCTGCTATAATCCAGTAATTCTCGTCTTCGGACCATATGTGTGTAAATATTCAGGTTAGGGTTGTAGCCTTGGGGCAGATTTGCTATATGTTTGGAATGTTAATTTATAGGGAAGTATTTTGTTACGAGTTTGTTCATGTATTGGAGATTCAAAGCTAGTGGAAAGCCAGATACTTGGTATAATGTTTAGGGAAGTAAGTTGTTACGAGTTTGATCATGTATAGGGGATTCAAAGCTAGTGGAAAGCCAGATGGCTGTGATTCTCGTTGTTTAAAGTAATTATTTTGCGGGACTTGTTAAATATTATTAGTTTATTTGATGACGGTCAGGTTAAGATAAAGTTTGGTATTTACGCTCGCCATTTCGCGAGACATTTGTAAATTAACAAATAACTATGATCCTTATATATGACTTTTTCACTTTTGGTCTAATGGATAGGTCTAGGAACTATAGGGCCCTAACATGTTCTTGTTATGTTTAAGGATAACTAGCTATTCCCTACATACTCGTTATATTCATCTTATTTCTAACTTTGTTTTATTAATCAAAGTATATATAAGTTTAAATTTAATCAATGTTAAGACATTGATTATTTATATAATTTGTCTTTGTCACGCTTAGCTTAATGTGGCGTTCACTATTACTGAGTCAGTAGTATGGGGGATTTAATCATCCTTCCAAATATTGTAAATTTGTGTACGAAATATTATTCAATATAAATTTCTATTATTCTTATTGTAAATAATCACACCAATAAATTAGCCGTTGGGCCATGATTGTGAACTTTCCTTCGTTATTGTTTATATTTAATTGCATTTATGAATTGTCCCTTAGGCATATTTGTGTATATTCAGGCGTGACATGGGAATTACTGGGCTTGTAGGAAATAATCAATAAGATCCCCTGTGATTACTCTTCCTTTTGTACAATTAAACATTGACTGCCCGAGATAGATAATTAGGGGCTTAGGTTGTTCTAGTGAGGGAATAAGCCCGCGGGCAGGGTGCAAGCTGCGCCACTCTGCTTCACAGGGTTATATATATATCTTTTGATTATTTTTCTTAAATTGTTTTTCTTGTATGTTACAAGCCCCGTTCTACGCCATGGATCAGACACCGCTGGACACAGCCGAAACACTTGGCAGTAAATCACAAGTTTACAAGCTGAACCGAGAGGCGTTAATTGCGGAGCTCGTGGGCCGAGGGATAGTTGTTAACCCCGAATCCACTGTTCGTGAATTGAGGACCATGCTGTCTCGGGAGTTGGGTGAGAAAAATCCATTATATTCTGACATCGATAATAGTGATGTGCCCGGTCAGGTGGTCGATAGGAATAGAGAGGTGTCTATGGCCAATGTTGAGAGGCAGGCCCCATTAGATCCCTTTTAGTAACACGTTGTCTTCACGGAACCCGCTCTCCAACAATATTTTTGTTCGGTCAGACGGTTCACATGATAATAAGACTAGGTCCAAAGTAGTCAGCGATTGGTTGAATCGCATTCCTGTGTGTGATGGGCAGAATAGTTCTGCGTTGTTTGCTTTCCTGCTGGAAGTAAACAAAGTCCATAAATTACGTCTTGTTGAGGACGCGGAAATATTAGTGTTATGTCTGGGGAAAACTTCTGGGTTCTTAACACACCTCATATCTGAGGGGATAAGTCAGGGGACCCCCTGGGTTACTGTTAAAGATAACATATTCGACTCTCTAGTTTCTAGGAGAGAAAGGGAACGTTTATGTTCAGAATTCGTGTACCGTTTCCAATTTCCTCATGAGTCTCTTAGGATTTTTATTCTTTCTGTGTCGGAAGCAGCGAGTATCCTCAATTTAAAACTCAGCGAGCCCCAAATCGTAGAAATCATTCTGGAAAATGTATCGCCGCTTACCAGGAGACATTTTGTGTTTTCCCAATTGCCGCGGTCCTTTTCAGAGTTGTACTCTCTGGCTTCCAAAATTGAAGGATCGCTTTTGGGGGAAAGGGAATATTTTGAGAAGCACCCTATTACCGTTTCTAAACCCTCCACTTCATCGACCCCTTTTGAACAAAAGTCAAAAAATAGTTTTGGTCAGCTTACATATTCTCAGACCCCCCCCCCGTGACTAATAGACCTTATAATAATAAACCTACTGGGCAACGAGGAGGGAATAATAGTCGCGATCTGTCTCGAGTTAGATGTTTTGGTTGTAACCAATTAGGGCATCTCCGGTACCAATGTCCGGCGGGAAACTAGTAACGTGTAACCAGAGGAGTGGTCGAGTTACACGGCGGTTTGATAATAATAAACCACTCGAGACCCCTATCCCCATGATCGAGTTTAGTATTGGGTCAAATCACGGTGCCGCTTTAATCGACACGGGCGCTAACGCGTCTTTTATTAATGCCGAATTTCTGAGTAGCATCCGGGGTGGTAAGCCCAAAAGTGACATTCAAATAAATAAGTGTGCTCCCCGTACCTTTGTTTTAGGGAATGGCAGTAGCATTGTTATTGATAGATTTGTTTATCCTTCTCTCAAGATTGATTGTTTTTCGTGGAAAAGAAGGTTATATGTTGTAAGCAAACTTGTGTGCGACGTCATATTAGGAATCGACTTTTTGTGGGCCACTAGAGGTATCTTAGATTTGGGCTCGGGACATTTAAGTTTTGGGTTTAATTCTCGGATTAAAGTGCCATTGTGTCTAAGTTCAAAGCCCATATGGTGTAGTCACTTAGGAAGCGAGGAAGTTCGCATTAATACTTTGATTAAGAAATACTCGGATGTCATAACACCCGTCTGGGGAAAATGTGACATACTCCCCTATGACATTGTAGTCACAGACGAGATTCCGGTAAGGTCAGGTCCCTACTCGTGCAACCCACCCAAATTGAAGATATTTCGTGAGATGATAGAGGACTTAGAGCAGAAGGGAGTCATTAGACCATCTAAATCTCCTTATGCTAGCCCGGCGTTTATTATTCCTAGGAAAGGACAAGGACATAGGTTGATCGTAGATTATAGAAAAGTTAATCAAAAAATCCAGTTTGATCCTTACCCCATGCCTAGTGTGGAGAGTGCTTTCCAACATCTAGGAGGCGCTAAAGTGTATAGTCTCATTGACTTGAATGCCAGTTTTTTACAATGCGCTCTCACAGAGCGGTCAAAAAAGTATACGGCATTCGTTACCCCTTGGCAACTATATGAATTTAATCGTGTGCCGTTGGGCGCTAGTATCGGTGGCCAGGCGTTAAGCCGTGTTCTGGATCACATCTTTTCTGACTTGAAATATAAGTTCATCTTTAATTATCTTGATGATATTTGTGTCTACAGCAATTCTCTGGATGAGCATCTTGAACATTTAGATATTGTACTGAGCCGCTTGCGTCAGGCGGGTTTGACTGTGAACCCTGACAAGGTCACGTGGGCCAAACAGTCTATCAAGTATCTTGGGTATATTATTTCCAATGGGAATATGCTGGTCGATCCCGAAAGGGTGAAACCCATTATCGATTACCCGCAACCCAAAAACTTAAAGGGTGTGATGCGTTTCATTGGCATGTGCGCTTACTACGCACGCTTTATCCCGCATTTCTCTGAAATTGCTGCCCCCTTAAATTGCTTAAAAAGAAAGGGTGTCCCATTCACCTGGGGAGAAGAACAATCCCGAGCTTTCAAAACGCTTAAGGGCAAACTGATTAGCCCCGAGGTTTTGCACATGCCCGATTTCTCTTGCCCATTCCTTCTTCATGTCGACGCATCTTCTGTCGCACTAGGCGCAGTTTTGTCCCAGAGAACTGCAGACGGTATTCGTCCCGTGGCTTTTGCAAGCAAAACCTTATCTCTTGCTGAACAAAAATATAGTGCTTTCGAGAAGGAATGTCTGTCCTGTGTTGTGGGCGTCGAGAAATTCTCTGACTATCTAGAACAGCGCGAATTCGAACTGTACACTGACAACATGGCGTTGTCATGGATGTGGCGACACCCGAAGCAGTTAGGAAAGATTGGTAGGTGGGTGCTACGCCTATCGAAATACAAATTCAGCACGCATCACGTTCCTGGAAGGGATAACGTGACTGCTGATGCCCTGTTTCGGATGGCGGAAGATCTGGAGCCAATTGAGAATGAAAATATTGTACAGCCATTTAATGTAATTCATTCCATTCCGGAGTCGTTCATCTCGATTCGAGATCATCAAGGAAGTGACTCGTGGTGCTCGGGACTTATAGAGAAAATAAATAAGGGAGAGGAAGTGGGTCCTTATTCTCTTCACAAAGGGCTTCTTGTAGTATCTGCTGGGAAAGGGAAAGGGAAGAAGATTGTTGTCCCGACTGTGGTACGTCAAATGTTGTTGCGTTATTTCCATCATTCTATTGTCGGTGGTCACCTGGGTATACTTAAAACTTACCGCAAAATCTCTAGAGAGTTCTTTTGGCCAGGAATGTACAGTGATGTGAAACGGCAAGTTGGGCAGTGCGAAGATTGCCAAAAGGCCAAACCGGCGCAGAACACGAAAGTTGGGCTCCATTCGGCCGATGTGGCTCGATTTCCGTGGGAAAAAGTGTTCGTCGACTATGTTGGCCCCCTGCCCCGATCCTCCTTAGGGAATACTTGTATACTCATCGTGCTAGATGCTTTCTCTAAATTTGTGGTCATTTTACCGTTGAGGGACATGAAAGCGAAGACCACTGTAACGCGCTGGCTAGACGCGTGTGGGCGGTATTTGGTGCCCCCCGGATTTTAGTGAGCGATAACGGGCCATGTTTTAGGTCTGCCACTTTCAAAGACTTGTGCTTCGGATGGGGCATTAAACATGTAACCACCAGCCCCTACTATCCTTGCCCTAACCACGTGGAACGATTCAATAGGAATCTTAAGGTGGCCTTGACCATTTTTCACTCGATTGAACAAGCCAGGTGGGATCGGGATATTGAGTTCTTGAATGTCGCGTTTAATTCCGCGTTTCATGAATCTACCAATGCCTCGCCTGCGTCGGTGTTTTTGGGGAGAGAACTCAACCACCCTCTGTTAGCGGTATGGGATGTGGACCCTTTATTGGGTGGGGATGGGAAGATCTCGCATAAGGATAGATGCCAGGAGGCGTTCGAAGCTTTAAAAAGGGCACATAAAAAAGTAGCTGATAGGTATAACCTTGGGCGTGTCCCTGTTTTGGTTACTATTGGGGACCTGGTTCTCAGTAAATGCTACCCACTGAGCTCCGCAGCTGACAAGATCTCGGCGAAGCTGAGTGCTAGGTGGGGTGGTCCATGGCGGGTAGAGCGTTTTCTCACCCCTGTTACCCTTCTCTTGAGTGATGTTGGTGACCCATCCATCACAAGACGAGCCCACGCATCCCAAGTCAAACCGTTCGGCATCAAAGAGTCCTCATCCCTGGTTCAGGGATGAGTATGTTTTTGTAAATACGTGCTGTTCAAGAGTAAGTGCTAGTCTGTAAGTTAATTGTAAGTCCCGCAAAGAGACCGCTTAGTACCCGGCGGAAAAATAAACTTAATATCATAAACTTCATGTTGGAAATTGTCTATAACCTAGACTAAACTGTCTGTACCATATTGTGATACGCTAGGAGGAGGTGTGATAAGCACACTACTGTTAAAGACGCTTCCTTGCACAGAGCTAATTCTGTAGTAATTTGAGATATATTTAATCTCATCTTGTAATTTTAAATTTTTTTTGGCATATTTGAGACTTTAGTTAGATTCTAGTGTTTTTTGAGTCTCTCTTTTGAAAGGAGAAAGTTACTTAGTCTGGAGAGAATTGTAATTTTGTGTGATCATGGGGTACTGGCTTGTATCTTTCTTGTTCAGTGGGTTCCTCCTCCCTCCTTCATTCCGCTGATCCAGCCGAAGGAAGGAAGAGCCTCGACCATCTCTGAAGAATGCTGCATAGGCGTGGGGGTGGTGAGCACACACTGGAGGCCATGGGGCGCTTTCCGAGCAGACTGGACTGGGTGTTGAACTGCTGCCGGTTCGGTGACCAAGTAAGACGTCGCTTGGGTCACTTTGGCGTGAAGCAGGACCACCTTGGTTGCAGGGAGACGCGGGAGCTGTCTCTTTTAGGGGCAGAGGATTTGTACCGTGGAAAGACTAACCCTGCTCCGGCTACAAACATTACTCACCCCAGCCAACGGACGTGCTGCAATTTCACATTAGAACTATGATCACGCCATACAAACGATCAGAATCGACAAATGAACTGTGTGTGTGAAGTGGCATCAGACCCAAATTGTGAACTACAATTGCCCGTGAAAACGCGCATGCGCAATAAGGACTTGTCTGGACATTGGTAACAGGAGTGACTCCCCCCCCCCCCCCTGGGTCAACGTCGCTGTGCGCAGGCGCTAGACTCAAGAGATGAGCGCTTCATGGCGTCATCCTGGCCTCCCCTTGTTTCCCCCTTCTGAATAAGATTGAATATAAGCGGGTCTGTTACTATGGAGGTTACTCTTTGATGCCTTACAGATATTAGGCGTACATGGGCGATATGTAGGCCGCTAGGACTAAACTAATGTAAGTCTGTCTAAATATGTAGGGATTTATCTTCGGACCATTTGGTTGCTAAATTCAGGTCAGGGTTCTGGTCTCGGTGTAGATCTGCTATAATCCAGTAATTCTCGTCTTCGGACCATATGTGTGTAAATATTCAGGTTAGGGTTGTAGCCTTGGGGCAGATTTGCTATATGTTTGGAATGTTAATTTATAGGGAAGTATTTTGTTACGAGTTTGTTCATGTATTGGAGATTCAAAGCTAGTGGAAAGCCAGATACTTGGTATAATGTTTAGGGAAGTAAGTTGTTACGAGTTTGATCATGTATAGGGGATTCAAAGCTAGTGGAAAGCCAGATGGCTGTGATTCTCGTTGTTTAAAGTAATTATTTTGCGGGACTTGTTAAATATTATTAGTTTATTTGATGACGGTCAGGTTAAGATAAAGTTTGGTATTTACGCTCGCCATTTCGCGAGACATTTGTAAATTAACAAATAACTATGATCCTTATATATGACTTTTTCACTTTTGGTCTAATGGATAGGTCTAGGAACTATAGGGCCCTAACATGTTCTTGTTATGTTTAAGGATAACTAGCTATTCCCTACATACTCGTTATATTCATCTTATTTCTAACTTTGTTTTATTAATCAAAGTATATATAAGTTTAAATTTAATCAATGTTAAGACATTGATATATTTATATAATTTGTCTTTGTCACGCTTAGCTTAATGTGGCGTTCACTATTACTGAGTCAGTAGTATGGGGGATTTAATCATCCTTCCAAATATTGTAAATTTGTGTACGAAATATTATTCAATATAAATTTCTATTATTCTTATTGTAAATAATCACACCAATAAATTAGCCGTTGGGCCATGATTGTGAACTTTCCTTCGTTATTGTTTATATTTAATTGCATTTATGAATTGTCCCTTAGGCATATTTGTGTATATTCAGGCGTGACATGGGAATTACTGGGCTTGTAGGAAATAATCAATAAGATCCCCTGTGATTACTCTTCCTTTTGTACAATTAAACACTGACTGCCCGAGATAGATAATTAGGGGCTTAGGTTGTTCTAGTGAGGGAATAAGCCCGCGGGCAGGGTGCAACATCATTGTAACTAGTGAATGTGCGTACATCCCAGACGGGTAGTAAGACCCGGTGCTATATATATATATGTATATATTCTAAGGTGTGGTAGAGAAAATGAACCCACACGAGGGTAGATAGAGTTTGGGAAAATAACATGGTGAAAACATATCCTGTGCCTTTAACCAAGACTCGAGCCATGACTTTTCCGTCAAGAGCAATCCAGTAAGCAAGTGAGTCACATGAATTATCCCACAAGGCCACCAGTGTGGATACATATTTGTTGACTATATATATATATATATATATATATGGTCTAATTCATATACACGACATTCTCCGATATTTGTTTTAGGATTATTGATAGCTCTACTAGAGCTGATTTTATCAAAATTCAGTGCGTGCGAATAAATTGATATAATTCATTTCTTATGATTGCATTTTCAAAGTAATGATCTCTTAGTTTGTCTCTGTGGTAAGAAACTCAAATAAAAAAATATGTTTATTTTCTAAACATACAAGTTGGTTATTAATTTTACTTGTTTTCTTATGCTGCGAAAGATGCAGAAGGGCTTGATGAATTTGATATATGAATATACATTTAAATACCATATTTACACCATTGTGAAATACAAGGTTAATAAGCTCTGAGTGTCAAGATGATTTAGTCTGGTTTTACAGGGATGGTGGTTAAAATTGGTTAAAATCTTGACTGGGTTGACTGATAGTGTGTTTTACAAAATGTTTTATTACTTTTTCCTCCACTCAAATGTGGCTACATTTAGTCTGAAACGATAGGGTCTTAATTCATACCCTTCAACGTAAATATCGAATATAACCTGAATGGGTACTAAGATTTGATGAAAATAAATTCTTTGCTGAAAGTATGGACTGGTAGAAGGAATTCTTGATTTATATTACACTTGACATATTAAAATAAACACGAACATTATAGTAAAAAACCCAATTTTTTATTTAATATGTTTATTTGATCTTTGTGTATAGTATCTAAAAATTCAATTATTTATTTACTGCAAATATTGTTTAAAAAAAAAGTGGTTAAACAAACTTATAGATTGGTTTTTAGCTATAAATTTTATGTATTAATAGACAAGTCTATAAAAATAATTTTATGAATAAAAATTAATTGAAAAATTTCATAAATTAATTTTCATTCTCTTTACCTTAAATATAAATACATGGACGTAACCTAATATGATTCCAAAATAGGATACACATACAATTGTTCAAATGTCCATAACAAGCACATCATGAATAGTTAGTTATACGTACAAACAATCCTAGGAAATTGTTACTTTCTAGAAAATTGTTCCGGGAAACGGTCTTCTAAAACATTGGATTTAACTATAAAGATAAAATTTAGGGTATTCATCTTAAGATACATTATATAATTGTTATAAGTTGTTATCAGGTAAGGAGTAATCCATATAGAATAAAATGAACGTGAGAATAAAACGCATTACATTATTTTGAAAACAAGATACGGGTAGAACACGGAAATATAATACAAATAATGCCATAACCAATTGAAAATATATAATATTTGAATTATAGAATGACAAATACTTAAAAAATAATTGAATAAATAGTATAAATTTAATTTCTTGTCACTTATGGAAAACAATCGTTTATAATCTACCTTTCAATGAGGCCACATTACGAAGTACTGAGACATTTTTTAAAAAGGGTGTGTTATTTCAAAGTAGTCAAAATGGAGTTGAAAGTTGTCAACATGTCAATATAAGATTGAAAATATTACATTTTAAGGTTTATAATTATTAAACATTTCGTGAAAAGGTGAAATCACTCCATTTTCAACTACATTTCACGCGAAATGTCAAAGTTTGCTGGTCAACGTAAATGGTTTACTCTAACAAAAGCCATTTTTAAAAAGTTTACAACATAACATTTTAATGAAGTTGCTAACTTGGGGATTTAGAAGCTTCTTTGCGAGGTGGGTTGCATTCTAAGCACTACTACGCTTAGACGCCAACGCACGAAAAATAAAGAGAGGGAAGAATATGAGCAGTTCACTGTATGAAGCTTCTAATTTACCTACTGATAAACCTTTCTCTCTTCCACTGACGAATGTAAACACACACTCTACTATTTGTGCCTTGACATCATTGACTATCATTTCAAAATTACCTTCTTCTGGTTTTTTATTGTAGAAAAACTTGCTAACACGGACCTTTTGAACCTACATCTTGGCTTAAAGTCTACTACAGGCCATTATCATGAACAAGTTGCCCGAGATTTGGACCATTTAAAAAAAATGGCGTTTACAAAAAACATTTTACGATAATATAGGATTACATCACAGGTAGGCAACGTGCTTACTATGATCGAGGATTGTTTAAGATGTTTTGAAGCTTAAGGGCTGTTATTCCATTGAGAAATATGCCGTGTGAGGATGTTTGCCTTTGAGTAGGTGGCAACCTTAAAAATGGCAATCTTAATTTCTACACTTGTTAAATAAACTCAAAGAGGTGTCACATTAAACCAAAACAAAAACCAAAGTTAACGTATGATTTGATTTTCACTAAGATAATACTACAATAAAGATCTTTTAAAGCTTCTAATCCTTTTGACTTTATGCATGAGTTGAACAAGAATGAGGGACTTTAACAAGACAAACGACTTAACAAGTTCCAGACTGAGGAAAATAAAAATAAAATGAAAGAGTTTTAAAAAGATTGAGTTTTAAAAGAGTTAAAAGTGTCTGTTAAGTACTAAGCAAGGGTGCTTCTTGGGGAAGAGGGGGAAATGGGTGGTTAGGGGGTGGTAGGAGAGAGTGCTGGTGATGTATTCAACAACCTCATGTGGTTGGTAATCAAGCAACATCGAACAATTGAGTTGACTACGTCCATAAACATGGTGTAAGCCAGTTGTTCACAAGGGCGTCAATCTACGTCTCGAGGCACATAAAACCGACCATGTTGGCAAAAGGATAGAGCTAGTTTGTGAACTTGATGGGGAGTTCTCGTCTCTGTTTTGCTCTTTTCCCCCCTCTCAGCCCCTCTGTGGGATTCAATGCCACCTTAATGAGAAGCCCATTCAGGTGCAGAACAGAAGCTAGCTAACTTACAGAGAGCATCCCCTTCCCCTAAACATTCCCCCCCCACTTCTTTTATCTTCATTTGCATCTGTTCATGACCAGGGGTTGGTTGTGAATGCTTTAAAAATATATGATCCCTTCGTTCTAATACCTAGTGAGACTATCAGTGACTCGAACTATGTAGCGTAAGAGTAGAGGATGAGAAGGGTGCATTTTATAAACATCTTGTTTCGTTCACGTTTGTCACATGGGAAACTTAATCTGGGGAAATATGATATACCCCGGAGGAGGTCAAGTACGTCTGAATTCAGGTCTCTTGGATCTGAGCTGAAGAGGCTAATATTATATATTAAGCCAAATATATAGTCGGTGTTAGACGTAATTTATCTATAATACACATATAATATATAAATAGATATAATTTCTAATAATATACATATAAGGTTCAGGCTGATTGAGGTAGTTTAGAGGAAGTATGTACATTAGATCATCATCAAGTTGTAAAACACACTAGTAGAATATCACACGTGGAAAACGATGCCCACTATATTTGGCAGAGATTCAAACCCGGGTCTCGCTATCACTTTCTTAGACAATGTGACTGCTGGTGCAGATATGTGCTAACTGTCCAGCCAATATGGACCTCGAGGCTTTTAGAACTATAGACTTTTTTTTTAACCTATAAGCAAAATACTCCCATATAAAATTATCAGCATTAACTTAATTAATTAGGATACTTGTTTGTTTCAAAATTAATTCGGATTCTTACTATTACAGTAAAATTTGGTCCTTGAAATACTTAACTGTTTTTGGTTTTGTTTAATCTCATGAGTGAATTTATTTTAAAATTGTCTACTATAATTTGTAGAACGTAGCACGCATCTGAGAAAACAATATTAAAAATAATGTCCACGAAATCCTACTATTTTAAGCTACATTCTAATCTAATTTAAATTATAAATCCATTTATTCACATTCTAGATTAATCTTTCGGATTACGTTTGGATTCAACATTAAACTCTATATTGTATCCAAACATAATTATTACTGTATTACATTTCGTCTTGCAAAAAAATAAACATAAAATGAAAAAGGGGGGATCTAAATTTCGCATTCTCATAGCTAATTGATCAAAGACGTTGATTACAAGTCTAGATAGCTCCGGTTTGATGGCCATTACATCCGTATAAAATAAATCTTTATGAGTGTAGGAACTCTTCATTCCACCATGATATTACAATCCTCTATGGTAGCTGGATTACCTTCTATGGTCCCACTATGATGCGGCGTATAAGACAGAGCCATAGTGTAGTCTCAAGGTAAGACCTTTCAGGGTAAATGAAGTGTGTAGCTAGTAATACGCGTACTGTTCCTAATTAAGTTAGTTTGTAAGTAACGTGCTGATGTATTGCCGTCCTCTTGTCTCTATAGAATACAAGCTAATCCTAATAATATATTAAAATGAGTTTATTGTGTCTGTTACTTTTTCACGCAAAAACTGCTACAATAATTATTGTGCTGAAATATGGCACGGACATAACTCACTTCCGATTAGCAAACAGTCTACTGAAAATTTACACCCACCACTTTGTTTCAAGAGGGCCGCTGCATAAAATTACTTTTGACGTGAATACGTCTTTAAATTTGCTACCATTCGGGGGCAATCCAAAAAACCTAATGATAACAAAATCGGGGGATACAGTTTGGTGTTGTAGTTTCGAATATTTCCTCTACATCCAAAATTAAATTATACCACTGGATAGCTAAAGGATCAAAGAATTCATTACGATAAGCGAGAACAGTGACGCATCGCGCGCGGTGGAGGGGGAAGCGCCGCCATTTTGAGGTTATTTTGCTGCGTATCGAGATTTGCAATTAGTATAACTTTTGACTCGGAGAAGCTACGATGTTCGTTTAAGTTTAAACGTATTCACGTACAACACACGGCCGTGTCCATGACACAGCCACACCCCATTTTTTATGTAATTTTTTCTCAACTTCTGCTTATCGGATTTTCATTGGACCAAATTTTAATAGTTCCTAGACATGTATTAGAAATTATTACATTTTTTAAAAACAAAATGGAGGTAATAGAACACCATATTTAACCCATCCAGTGCCTAAGCTAGGGGAAGCTTGGCATTGGTAAGCCAGTGGTAATAATATTTAAATACATTCGTTGTCCAAAGAAAACCAGGGATGAAAGCATGATTGTATCATAAAACACATGCAGTACCAAGAATGGGTATAAATTAACACGTTTAGTTACTGCATTTCCCAAACTAAATCTTGTTTTATTCTACTCCGTTGAAATAATTGGCCTTTGGCCCCTATTTACAAACCCCTGTTCAATTTTTCAGCTTGCTTAACCTGATGGCACCGTGATTCTTGTAAGGGGTGAACCCTACCATGCCTATTGCACGCGCCTATCTTCTGAAAAGTGTATTAGATAAGAAGAGTCTCCCCTCTTAATTACTCTGGTAAACAGGTGCTAATTACACCTCAACACAACACACTGCCAACAGGTAGATGAGGGGCAATTCCGCTAATTAAATAGCTGAAATTGTTCATTGGGCCGAGAAATTGGATGAATTGTTTTCAGGGAAAACACAGACTAAGGGTGTCAGTGGGGAAGTGGCTTGAATAACACATTAAATGTAATACTTTGAATAAATGTTTACAAATAGTGTGTTCTTAATGGGGTTTTTTATTTATAAATACTTTCTAAATTAAATTGTATTTGCTTTTGATATGTTATTTTGGTATGATGTAATTTGCAAACAATTTAATAAAGATTAAATATATTATAATGTATTTTCATAAATAGTGTTGTTACTTATACTACTGTTGTTCTAAGCTGTTTGATCACAACAAAGAATCTTACAAAGAGTCAAGGGGAGTTAATAGGGGACAGTGGAGACAGCTATTTTAAAACATATTGTGTATCTAAACTTATTTGTACCGGGTACATTACTCTTGGTGTAGAAATCATCAAAACATAAAACCTTCCTTTCATAAATTTGAATTTTATTCTAAAAACAGTTCAATATTTCCATCAAAATATAAATCTGGAAAGAAACAAAGTCTCCCGATCATGTCAAGTTATAGAACATGGAGAAATTTGTATCGAAAAATATTAGATTTGCTATATAATTTAAAGATTATGAGCAGTTAAAACCTCGACCAACAAATAAAATCACTTTACTTTTAAAACTGTTTTGTATAAAACCATATTTTTAAAGTTCTGTGTTATATTAAAATAATTCTAATTATTTATTATTTTTGAGTGACTTTAGCTTTTATTAACAAATTTATTAAATATATACTATTAATACTACATGAGTATCTCACTGCTTAACGATCAGGAAGAAAGGCAAAATGTGCTGCTCTAGTATTTAATATTAGGGAAAAAATTCATGTTAAAATTATATTTTATTATTTTATTTAGTTAGTTTATATTTGCGTCGCTAAGAATCAAAATATGTTCTGTTAATAGTTGTATAATAATCTAAGCTCAATCTACGGGAACTGACTCAGGATGTCTGTATTCGACTCTCGACTTGTTACATTAGTAGCATTTTAGGATGTTTATTTCAGATTGTGGTTTATCATTCTAAACCTAATGTAATAAGAGTGTATTTATTTAAAATCAAACTTTATAAACCTATGATTCATTTCTTGCACTAAATCTTACGCATTCTAAAAAAAATTTACTCTACTTGATGTATTGATTGCCCTTAGCTACTCTATAAATTAGTTCTCACTTCCCCTTGTTGAACACTCTCACACGCAATCACTAATTCACCACTGTAACACGTCACGTGATGTTTCCCACCCTCAACTCTTATCACATTCCTATCAAATCGCTGGTGGACCACGGATCGATGCCAAGCTAAATACCTGACATGTCATGGTTTTTCTCTAACTACTCACCCATGGAATTGAAAAACAACATTCATCCGACTGCTATTAAAGATCATACGGCCGTTCACATACCCTAGAAAACTAACCCTAACGACAAAGTGGATAGAGTGGTCTTTTTACTTGGATTAAGAAAAATAAATGCCTTCGAATCGCTAGCACGAAAATGAAAGGAATTCTTTTTACATGATGATTACGTGTCATGACATTCTTTTCGTACTATTCATTGTACGTATTTTTTAACCGTAATTTCCTAGAAAGGTGAAATGTTTTCTTGCTAGGAATTTGACCTTCTTTTTGTGAGGGGTGTTCTTTTGACGGCAAGAATGTGCTTGTTAAATAAATTACCACCCGAAATCACGCGATCAAGGTGGACAAATTTATGAATACCAAACAAGTGACAAAGTTCATATTTTGTGTGTGTGTGTATATGTGTGCGCACGCGCGCGCTCTCTGGATCTTATCCATCCGGACTATCCACGTAATGAAAAAAGTGGAAATTTCTAAGGAATGTAATCATATATGTGTGTAAGGAAATCGGGAAGATATCCAAGAAAACCTCTCTCACTATACACAGACGGGATTTGAACCATAGCCACACCGTCACCAGATATGACTAGACTGATGCCTTTATCCATGTACCCAGGCCAAGCTATATAATATGTAGTGTCGTAGTATGTGATACATTTAGAAATCACAGGCAATGTTGGTAAAATAGTTATTGGTTTCGTCTGAAGACTCCATGATGTAATTTTATTTCAGAACTATTCACAATAGTCCGTTAGTTTTTACCTACTCACACCATGAAGAAAAAGTATTTTTATATGTTATACTCTATAATTCAAAAACATTTTGTATTCAACATAGCACAAATCATTCAAATTATTATTGATTTTATATATAAAAAGAGTTTATTGCCTTGAATATCGCAGTTTGGTTGCATCATACAATTTTTCTCGCCTACGGCTTACAGATAAAATCCTTTTAAAAACGTATTTTTCACTTATTTAATTAAAGTTTATCCAAAGCTATCTGAAATTAAATTTTCCAAATAAATGTTCAAAAAGGTAGATTAAACTTAACTAAGCCTAGTAAATATCAATTAATAATTATCAGAGCTATCAAAATGCAGTGATATAAGCTGCAATGGCTTTTGAAAGGAGATTAAACTATCCCACAATTTGTACAAACATATATTACAGTTCATTTTAAAACATGAACCATAGCATTGTAATCATCCATGTATATGATTAAACTAAACAATGTAAAATGTTTCGTTCTTGGTATTTTATTTCAAAATCGATTAAAATTACCAGGCAAGGGGATTACAGGAACAACCTGGTGCCCGAATATGACATAAAAGGATAAAACGATGCTAACTAGACCTACGTGATACGTAGATGGAGAGTGTTTAATATTTCATTATTTGCCATTTTCACTTAGAAACCCTCCTCGTTTAGTAACTACAGTAGCCCCATAGCTTCTTTGGTGCTGACTGACAGTTCACAGCTGACTTCTGACAGACAACAGTTAATTTATATACCTAAATTTTGACTGTCAAAAGTGACAGCTGCTAAACACGTGTTTTTTTTGCAGATCATATGGTTCGGCGTAGGGATACATAATTTAGTCTGGTAGCTTTTCAAAGCCATCAGCTGTGAGCTGTGAGCTGTCAGTCAGCACCAAAGAAGTCATGGGGCCACTGTAGGTACAGTTTTCTGGTCATTTCCTTCCCTATTTCCCCTCACTCTACTCTATGGGCCTGCAGATTTCTCGGAATTTCTTACTCTCGTCCACATTCCTAAAGCCAACCCCGTTACACTTGGCGTTTGGTACTCTACAAACAGTGTGCGTTGAAAATAATTCTCTATCACAGCTCCGTGAACCTCTTTGGCTATGTTTTGTTTGAAAATAAACTTCTAGAAAACTCCGTGTAAAATGATTTAGTGCGCGACTATTATAGTATAATATGTTAGTAATGTTCAATCTGTGTGTTTTATTTTGTATCTAATATGTACTAATTAAATGCGAGTGTTTAGGGGGGCTCCTCTCGCAAATTAACTACTAAGAAGACCATACTCGAAGTTAGGACCATTGTTCTAAGATTTTACCGGATATCCAGCCAAAGACATCACTCAAAGGTAGGCTCCGCAACAGACATTCTTATATTCCATAGTTTGAATCCCGTCTCTGTCTTAATGCCACTAAAACTGGTCCTCTGGAAATAAATTACATTTTACTATATAAATTATAATTTTAATAAACAGATCGCTCACACAGAGAGCAATACTTAATTCTCATTTTTAAGGGGGGAATTGTAACCAACTCATTCTGTATCATATAAAGAACAACAAGACCAATCAATAGTCTAAAATTTTAATATACATCCAAACAATCACCATGTACCATCCACCAGGCCTAAAGGGTGATACTTAAATATAAATAATTTATCATCCTCCTTCAATAATAACAACAAACGATAGATTAAATAAATCGCTTTAATTCTTCGTCAATCATCCCATCTCCAAACAGCCAATCCAAACTTTCAATATTAACCTTTAAATGGTGAGGTGGGGTCTAGGAGACCCCAGCAGCCCTTTAAATTTCTGTGAATCCCCTTCCCCTCATGCTAACATCTTGTCCCCACCTGACATTTCCTGTCTCAACATGCTCTCACTGTAACTCACTTTTCCAGTCAGTTTCCTTCGTGTGTTTGGTCAGGAAAGACGTCTTGGGGTCCCACAGACCCCACCTCACTGCTAGTGTTCGGATTTTTTCAAATATAGTTTTTTCTAATATTCTGGTATAAATGTCGCGCGAACGGGTAATCTTTCGAAGTGATGATCCACAGTTTGCTAGATTAATTTTGGAGGAGCTCAACAGACCACTGGGTGATGAGTTGCCTATTTCTGATTTGGAAGACAGTGACAATGATGGTGGAGATGCAGATTTTGTTCTGAGTGATCATCAATCTGATTCGGAACAGAGTGAGGTGAGTGATAGTGAATCTACCGATGAGGATGGTGAGAGTGTGCCTCGTGATGTTTACAGAGGGAAAGGTAAAAACAGAATTCCGTATGTTTGGGGAAAACAAAAACCAAGACACAGAGGTAGGGCACCTGCCCATAATATAGTGAGTCATTTACCAGGATTGCGGAACGAAGCCAGAGCACTATCTCCAGGAGATATAAATCCTCTAGTGATGTGGGAACTTCTAATGCCCAATACTATGTTAGAAAAAATTGTGAATTTCACAAATACTCAATTAGAAGCATATAGAAGTAATTTACAAGACCCGAACCGTACTGACTTACGCAATGTAGACCTGGTTGAGATGCGGGCTTATCTAGGTCTACTTTTGCTTTCTAGTATATCTAAATCCGGAAGAGAAAGCATGAGTTCCCTTTTTTCGGACGACGGGCACGGAAGGGACATTTAAAGATGCACCATGTCAATGAAAAGATTTTTTATATTGACGGTGTGTATTAGATTCGATGATAAAAATACTCGAGAAGCACGGAAACAAGAGGATCCAACTGCAGCTGTAAATGAAGTGTGGGCTGAATTTCTTCTCAATTCCCAGCGGATGTATTGCATAAGCCAAAATGCCTGCGTCGATGAAATGCTCGTCCCCTTTCGCGGAAGATGCAAATTTCGCGTGTACATGCCTAATAAGCCGGCAAAGTATGGCTTGAAAGTTTTATGCCTTACAGATGCTCGGAACTCATATCTTTTCAATGCGTATTTATATGGAGGAAAAAATTCAGATAGCATTGGCCTAACACATGAAGAAAAAAAATTATCTATCCCCACACAGTCAGTTGTCCGTCTTGTAAAACCCATAGAAAAATCGAACAGAAATGTTACATGTGACAATTGGTTTATGTCTATGGAACTCCTAAATGAACTAAAAAATAGAGGCCTAACAGTTCTTGGAACTCTAAGGAAAAATAAACCCGAAATTCCGAAAGAATTTTTACCCAATCGGGGGAGAGCACCTGGAAGCAGCTTATTCGGATTCACTAACGCAGCCACTTTAGTGTCCTACGTCCCCAAGAAAAATAAGGCTGTGATTCTTCTAAGCTCCTGCCATCACGATGATAAGTGTGACGAAGTTTCAGGTAAACCGGAAATGATAATTGATTACAATTCCTTCAAAGGAGGAGTTGATAACCTCGATAAAAAATGTGCAATATATTCTTGCAATAGAAGAACACGGCGGTGGACTTTGGCATTATTCTTTGCTTTATTAGATATTAGCGCAAATAATGCCTATGTTTTGTACTCTGACAGTCGGGAACGGAGTCAAATGAATCGTTTTTGTTTTATTAAAAAACTCGGCTGTTTTTTGATAAAGGAACATTTGGAGAGAAGAGCAGTAAATCTCAGACTTCCCCGTGAGCTTCGTCAAAAAATCCAAGCAATATCAGGAATAAAACCGGAAGATCCTGTTCAACACGGGGGCCCACCGAAGAAGAAGAGATGCTACACTTGTCCCAGAAACAAAGACAGGAAGACAGCAAATTTTTGTGTTAAGTGCAACCAAAATATTTGTGGAGAATGTTCGCATGCCATATGCAAAAACTGTGTGTAGGCATCGAGTGCTTTTTTTTCTCTCTCTCCCTCTCTTTCTTTATATTGTATTTATATGTTGTATTTATCATTTGTCTTTCTTTACATGTCTATTTCTTCTATATTGTAGGCTTTCTCTTTTTAATTCAATTTTTGTCATTTTTACACCAGTATATATTAAAAAAAAGAAAATTGTGAGGAACCTCAATTTGCCTTTCGTAAAAATTTATTGCTTGGATGTCATTGAGCATATTTCATAAAATATTAATCTAATCTATTTTATTCATAATTTCCTTTTTCATGGGTATAGTAAGCTGACACAAAATTCATTTATTATTTTATAATTCATGTTTTGGCAATTGTTACTAAATAAATTGTAGAAGAAAGATTAAATATAAAGTAAATTTATTAGTGTCAATTATTTATTATTAATTTTATATTATTTTAAATTTAACCAGTTTCTTATGGTATTGGGTTGCAAGAACACGTATTAAAAGGTTAATGACCTATAAAAAAATTTGGGCGTATATAACAAAGGAATTAAGTCTGGGGTCCCCTAGACCCCACCTCACCACTTGTGATTGTAAACTTCACCTCACTAGTTAAAGGTTAAGTTCAAAATTTAGAAACACAAGATATCTATGATACTTTGACAGTATACAATATCTAGCTACATAGCCGTTTGGCTGTAGAGGATGAAACCATCCTTCATCCACGAGCTATGCCCTTTCTCGGGGATAGTCCTTTTCAATTTATTATTATTATTATTATTATTATTATTAAAATTATTATTATTATTATTATTATTATTATTAAAATAACAAAACATTGGTGTCACAAACGCTCTAATAATCTAGAATCCTAGAATATTTTAAAAGTGTATTTGGACAGAAATTTCAGCCCCGGACATTTTTCTTGACCCTCCATTAGTCTCTCGGTTGCGATAAAGCCTCAGCATTGGCACGTAAAGCCAAAATCTAGGTTTTTGAATCTGTGTCCGGCCACATTTTTCAACTCTCTCATGGTTGTTATCGTTGATGAGTATTGGTTCTCCTGTATTTAAAGCAGTGATCAGTGATGGCTCTGAAAGGGCAGCAGTAATCACGTGTACCTAACATACGAGGATCTATCAATATGCCTTTTGTAGAGAAATCCTAATGACGCGTCGTGCAAACTCAATTTCCAACCTGATGGAAGCCCTTCACGCCAGCTTTGTACAGGTTATACGAGGGTATGGGGTGGAGGTCGTCGGGACGCCCTTCAACTAATGACGCATGGCGCCTAGAATATTAATTAGAATTACTAGTAGTACTAGTAATAGTACCAACCATCCCCTCCTCTGAGAGGCGACTGTGATCTAGTTTTACCCTTCTCCCCCCACCGACCCCTTTCAAAACAAAAGAGAATTCACTTATTGTAAATCATAGTGGGTAGTCGGACGGAGCTAGTCAACATGCAAATGGCTCTTCAGCGCTCCCCATCACGAGTCACTAGACTTCCCTGCGTGCAAAGGTGAGATAAGTTCACTTGAAATGGGTTTGTAGAACGATTGGTTTTTGAAACAAGTTTATTGCTTTCTCTACTAGTAGTTATTGACTCTCAAGGATTATTTTTTTATATTTTTCGCGTCTTATTATATCAATACATACATATATATACATACATATATATATATATATCCGGATCAGCGGATTAATTTAGGGATGAGCAATGCACTGTACAATAACCAATTTATGCAGCCAGATTCACGTGAGAGTTATTATTATTTTTTAACACCGCGTCTTACTACTCGTTCGGGTTATACGCTTATCTCTACTAATCACGCTAATGGGTTTAAGTATGAGGAGGTTTATATTTAGAGGAAGTGTATCCAAATTTGCGTGAAGTTAGAGTGGAACACCATTTAGTAAAAACTCCCCTTAGTACACCAGACCGAGATTCTAACCTCGATCTCCCGGTCATCGGCAGTCTAGTCTACTGCGAGAGTGGAGTCTTAGATCATGCGGCCACTGAATTGGATATTTATTATTGTTATTATTATTGTTAGGTGTTCTGTCTTACAACAGGTCCATTGTCAGTGAACTTAGACAACCAATGCACCCGGTCCTCCTCATCCTCCTTCAGTTTCTTGGAGATGACGGCGAGAGGAGAGTTTAAGTCCACAAAGTAAAAACTACCTCAGTTCACCCATTCGGGATTTGAACCTCAAGCTTCCCATCACTGGCAAAACAAGATTTCTAGAGTTCAAATTTATTGGAGCTCTTAAATAGAACCAGTTATTTGGTGATTAACCATATTCGCAATAAATGTACTAAGCATATTTTTCACGTTGGGAATGCTCGCTGGAGTAAATTGAAATCCCCATCACTGGCGACATTCACTCTGAGGTGGAAAGTTGATGGAGGAAGAATTCAAAGCTAACCTCACTCAGTTCAGCTCGTCATGGATGAACACGGGTTGGAATCTTCACAGAATGGATGGAGGAAGAATTCAAAGCTAATCTCACTCAGTTCAGCTCGTCATGGATGAACAGGGGCTGAAATCTTCACCAGAATGAATGGAGGAAGAATTCAAAGCTAACCTCACTCAGTTAAGCTCGTCATGGATGGACAGGGGCTGAAATCTTCACCAGAATGGATGGAGGGGTTGATTGGCTCAAAGGACCAATTAGGATTAGCCACACTAAACGTTTATTTTGGATTGATGTAATACGCTGAGAAAGGGTATTATTAATGTTAATTGTATTTCCAGGTTGATTATTTTTTTATTTTTTTTTAACTTTTAATTAATATTACATTTAAAAGTGGGATAATAGTTTAAGAATCCAAATCAAAAACCACTCACTTTTTAAAGATAAAGATTTGAATATATTAATTGTATTTATTTAATTGAGGTATTTAACGTGCACCTTCTGAACTGAATGATTATATAAGCAAACAAGAATTTCTATAAGTGAGAGTGAAAGGGCATACCAATTTTACCGGGAAAGGCATTTTCACATATTTTTCAAGGTTCTTTTATATGCCACAATCGACATGGGACAGAGAGCTTTACTTCCCCTTCGAAGGAAGTTGTATTATGGATTTTTATCGCTCAAGATAAATCCACCTACTCTGGATCTAAACGCACAAACAACGGCTCCTGAGGCGACCACTTAACCCCAAGACCACCAAGGTCAACAATATTTAATGACAGCTGCATATATATTTATTTTGCTCATCTGGGCAACATCATATGTATCCCACCAGTGGAAATATTAGCAGTACTAGTGTACCGTTGTCCAGGGGATGCCCGAATGTACTAATCGTACATCCTTTCAATGGAGGCTCTTTCCATGTCCCGATACATCATCTTATAAGAGGAGGGGATTATGTTAATGAGTATGAGGGTGTAAAACCAGCAGAAACACTCAAACCAAACTTAAGCCTAACCAAACAAATCCTGGTGACCGTTGAATAATTCCCCTTTTGGGAAAAATACTCAAGGCACCAGCCGGGAATCTAGCCCGGGACTCCTAGTCTCATAGCCAGGTGTACTAACCACAACACCACGAGACCGGTTACAGCTGCAGATAATATGACCTGACGTATGAATAAGTGACAGTTGTTCTAGTAACTTTTCTAGAGGCTAGATAAGGTCCTTCATATGAAAATTGTACTCTAATTCAAGCGTACAAATAACTGAATCAAAGGCTTGGTTGCCATTTGGGAAAATTATCGATTAAAATTACTTTTATTTTAGGGGCTGAATTCATATTTGTATAAATGTTTTACTTCTAATTATTTTAACTCGAAATTTTACTTCACGTGACCAAACTAACTTGATGCATTTTATCAATAAGAGTTAATTGTACTATTTGACTTCAAACAAATAAATCCCTTTCTTTCTTTGTAAAAGGTAAAATTTACTTTAAAATAGTTTGCGTTCCAAAGTGTCTTTACTAAGAAAGTAGCTTATACAAGTAGCTAAATATGAATTATAATAGTCTACCAAAAAAATCCCTGAGATTTATGGATGTTCAATCTGGTTTTAAATTATATCAAATATTTATTTATTATTTGGGGAAATAATTTTTTCTCTCTTCACTAACATAATTTTTCTATAAAATAAACTTTGTTATGGACTTTTTGCTATATTTTTTACATTAGTATAAAACATTATCATATTTGCTGAAGTTGTGATAATTTATTATTAAAACATAGGTGAATCTCAATATATTCTTGTGTTAAAACTAAAAATCCCAGAGCGGTCATCTTTACTGCTCTAAGAATTCAATATTTCATAACATCCGTAATTGTTGAAGTAACATATTGTGTCCGAGTGACTTTTTATAAAATAGAGTTTAACATGTAAAAGAATATCTTCTCTCATAAATAGCTATAACTGGCTTTACGAAACATTATTCCTAGATGACCCAAGAGCGGTCAATTTGACCGTTTTAAGTTCAATAGCTGTAAATACAGGATGATGTATTTAAATATATTCTGCATAGTGCTAGACAGTGGTACAGTACAGTTAACAATATAATTAGGAATGTAATATAATATTTTTCACGTATCTATGCTTTATATTTACAATTACCCTTTATTTTTAAGCAACGTAATGGGAATAGCAACGGAATTCTTAGAAGCAAGGCAATACGTGTATTGTTCTATTTTTATCTAAGAAAATAAGAGCCGCATCCTACGAACAAATTCCTCCTGGAAAATGTTATTTTGCAGTTCACACCATACCTGGAAAAAAGGATGAAATATCACTGTGATCATTTTCTTTACATTAGTGAAGGTTTTGAAGGTGGCACGGAGACTGAAAGCAGAGGAAACAAGCATTGTAGGGACAGTGAATCGTTCCAGGAGAGAAATCCCAGAGTCTGTTAAGACATCTATAACTCCATTGTACGAGACCAATGTCCTCAAGGCTCAGAAGGACATTACATTGACTGTTTACCAGGGAAAGAAATGGAAGCACGTCCTGCTACTGAACACTTTCCAACCAAGTGTTGCTATAATGCAAATAAGAAGCTTCCATAAACAGTGTAGTTCTATAACTCTACGAAACACGGCATTAGCATAGTCAGTTTAAGTACTCTGTAATGGCTGCTTCCCGGAGATGGCTAGTATATGTTTTCTATTACATTCTTGATCCAGCAACACGAAATGAGTGGGCAATCTACAAGGAGGTCACAAGTCAGAAAATCTCTCGGCACTGATTTATACTCCAACTGGTGAACAAGCTAAAAAAAAACACAATACAAACAGCACCAGTGACAAGTGCTTACTACATGTAAGAGAAACTAAACTGTTTAAAGTTGCTCCACCTGAAACAAAGCTGTTGTTGGCAAATGTTCAGGCTCAGTCATCTAGAAGTCACTTGCCTCAAGTACCAAGAGAGTCTGCAAGACCTGGACATTTTTCATTTATTCCCTTTCTATTATTTTAGTATAAATTTATGTATGTACTAGAATGGACCTGAAAGAGATATGATGTAATGAGGGGGACTGTATGGTACTAGCTCAAGATAGGGATAGGTGGCGTACTTTTGCAATTGCAGCAATTAAATTTAATGTTCCTAATGACATAGCGAAAGTAAGGAAATGTTCAAAATCTTTATAATCGTACATTTCTAGAATACCTTTTTTTTCTTATTCAGTATTACACATTATTGTCATAATATGTAGCCTTACGCGGTGTGAAATATGTAACAAGAAATAAAAAAATGTAGTGATGAATTTTAATTTATTATTTTTATTATTACCATCATCATAAATCATGTGTACGATCTCAACTGCTAAACTGTTATATTCTTACAAATAATTGTGTTCCAATATTGCTAACTCCTAATACTTTCAAGTGCCCTGATTCTATTAGTCCCTATACAATATATAGTATTAAAATTTAATTTTCATGACACATATAATTTAAAGGGACTCTAGTATAAAATATTTAAATGTATGTTAATGAAAATAAATCATCAACCATCATACAAAAGTATGCTACAACGTTCTAAATCATACATTTAAAGAAATGGCGCATATTGCATATTGTTTATAAGGAGAGGTCAAATGACAGCTGGTGGGCTTTCTAGGTTTTAGTCTACACATATGTTTGGAAAACCTAGTGTTAAAGTTGTTTTTATAGTGATGAAAATGTTAAGGAATTTCCCCATCAATATATATTATAGTACGAAAGTTTGTTAATCAAGAAAGTACGAATGTTCCCCTCCAACCCAAAAATGTGGAATAATTAATATTCAAGACCTTCTTAACATAATATCCTGGTCCATTTTAGAAATATTCCCTTTCAATCGTTACTTGTATCATTGATGCAGTGCACCACTAATTTGTGTATTCCTCCATCTTGGTCCATTCCATCTCCCGCCGCATACATCTCGTATTCGCTTTGACTTACCACGTTATTCCCTGGTCCATTAGCACACTAGCGCCACGCTCACAAAGGTGACCATTAACGGTGGCGAAACTCGGGACTAAGCGGCGAAGAGAGCCTAGGCAAAGACCGGGGAAGGAGGGGGTTTCGCCATTTCCAAAACAATGAGCCCCGCCACACGATTCATGTTCAATGTAGTGGACTATTATGCTAGCACTTAGCAGGCTGGGAACCTTGTTATCTGTGCCTCCCCCCACCCTTTTCCCTACCCTTTGTTGAGGCATGTGGGGGATTCGGAAGTGTCGTTTTACTAGAGACACAAGGAGACAAGATTCTCTGAAATATTCAAGCAAATAGAAGTAACTTTAGTCCTAGTGAAATGGTTACAACATCTTACTTATCCTAAACCTTGGATCAGTCCTTAGTGCATTTAGCTACTGAGCTTGAATAGTTCTTAGAATGACTTATATAATGAAGGCACCACTGTTGGACTCCAATTGAAGAACTCCTCTTCCACCTACGATGATGTAATGTCCCTTAGTTGGGCGACAGTTGCAGAACCCGTAAAGACGACTTATATTTTTGATATTTGTCCTTGGCTAGCCTAGCTTCTCGTATCGACGCGATCATCATATAGAAATCCACCTTATACAATAAATATACCTTGTTACTTTTATATTGACTTATGATGGAACATATTCTTTTATATGTTATTACTCGTAATCATTAACAATTTCAGCTTAACAACCGATCCGTTTCTACGCTGGTAACGTTACATATTATATATCATTAAAATTACTGGCCAGGAGATATGAGTGTTGCGTCTGTTATAGAACTAAGTAAGTTTGTGTGTCGTCTGCTGATATATTCAGAGGTTTCAGAAAATGTATGTTAAGTACCCGCCCCATTAAGGTTTACATCCTATCTCCTCTCGAATGCTGGTACAAGGTCGGAACCGTCCAGGGGGCAACATGTGTATTCACACAGGGTGAGTGGCAGAGATTATGAAGGGGACTGGCAAAATATAACCAAGATTTGTTAAAGTAGCCGGTGAAACATTATGTGCAAACAAAACTATATTTGACTTTTTGAGGCTACCAGAATATATTATGGATACTAATGAAACATTATATAAAGGAAGAAATAAGTTAGGTTATTCTAAGGTTACCAGCAGAGCTCAACTTAGTTTGAAAGACTGTAGAGTGCTTGGACACTCCTTTTTACTATTCTGTGAGATTTACCAGAAACTATACAACCCCTGCTGAGCTTGTTAACTTTAAAGTTGTAGGGGAGGGAGAAAGGAGTTTGAGTTAAGTTCATTATTTTGGCAGTTTTTAAGCAAACTTATCTTTGTTTCTAACATAAATACAATATTTTATTTAGTTTAATTTTCTTCCCATAAGTATCTCAACATTTCTAGAATATCTGTCATAACATTATGAAATTTACCAGAAATTTTTAAATTAAGAATAAAACGTCTAGGTAAAACTACGCGATATCTATGACATATATTAAAGAACTTGAAATTACTATAAATGTAAAAAAATTAACTAAACGGTTCTATTGAAGACATATTTTATTTATGTTCAACTTTTTTTTGTAAAAAAAAGAGCTACAAAAATGCCAAAATTAACTCGCGCTCCCTTCTTCTCACCTTAATGCTATGATTACTCCCTTAGACCCTTTGAAGAGTTAGGTCGTTGGTTCTGTACTCGGTAGCTCTGTTCCACTAATTCTTCACTGGAACCAGTTCTGTTTCCTATAAAGTCAGTTCTAGCTTCCTTAGTTCTAGTTACATAGATTGAATTTCTAAAATCTAAATGCTGTAACGCACAGGTCCTAAGGGTTACGTATAGTACTAGAAATATGTGCTTGGGTTTAAAATTTCCCGTCGTATGGTGAGAGAGACTAGGGGACGGGGGCTTCATACATTTATTTTGGCTTCAAGGGGTCCACGTTATGGAAAATATTGTAGTGGATAGCCGGTATGATGCGTCAAAGGGGCAGCTTGTTTTTATTTTAAAATTTTGTTCTAGTGTAACGTCACTCCTAACTCATATGCTAACCCTACTTACTTACTCTATGGCACTAGGATCTCGAAAGTTTATTGCTGCACTTTCAAAAGTAGGTCACCTATCCTTATTTTGAGCTTGATTTATCCAGTCATCCTCATTACACTCTCTTTAAGTGTTCCATTCTAATTTTAGCCTCCCATCTGCGTCTAGGTCTCCCAATGATCTCTTACCATTAGGTTTAGCAGTCAATGTTCTAATGAAGGTGATAGCTTCTCCCATTTGTGCAGCATGTGCTGCTCACCGTAATTATGAGAATTTATTACCTTAACAATGTTCTGTAATTAGTACAGAATATGCAACTCATCATTATGTAACCTCTTCCACTCCCCAGTAGTATCATCCCTTTTAGGGTCTGGTATCTTCCTAAGCACCTTGTTTTATACACCCTAAAATCTAAATTTTTTTCGTCATGTAAGGTAAAAAACCACGTTTCACACCCATAGAGAACAACCGGTAAAATTATTGTTTTGTATATTCTGAGTATTACATTCTTTGACAGCAGGCAAGATGTCAACATGTACTAACTTTGAAAATTAAAATTTATCAACAACAAACAACGAACCCAAACGCGTTCTAGTGCCTTACCACACTCATTTACTAGATTATTGTGACGCTCAAATAAATGTTACACTCGATTTACTCAAATCCTTATTTAAATTATTGACTAAAACATGTTTATAAACCTACGCTTTAACCGTTACTAATATTATATAAATATTGTGTTTGGGTTAGTTGTTGTTTTTAGTAAAGTTCTATCTCCAATGCCACCCCTATCAATCTCATACCATGTGACAAAACTTCACACACGTACACGCTGTTCGAATAGACGTAGACTTATTAAAAACATGACCAGCATTATAACACCACACTATTGAAGTTTTTTTAGTTTTTTCACCTGTTCAAGCTATACGCATACATTTTAGTAATTTTAATGTGGTAAGGATGAGGGAGGACGCATTTTAGAGGTAATATACCCACATTTGCGTGGAGGGAGGGTGTAAGCCCGTTTAGGAAAAACACCCTCAGTAGACCCGAATGGGATCTAACCCTGATCTCCCCATCATCAGCAGGTCATTTTAACACGATAGTGACGCCTTAGACCATTACGCCACTGAAGTGGGTTATTACAGTTAACTTTTCATAGAATGTTTACAGTGAATTCAAAATATATACTGTATATGAGGGCTAGCTAGACCCTGTTCAAACAAAGAAGAGCCATTTTTGACAAGAATCGCTGAACGGACGCTCGGATAAGTGCACGTATTGTCTTCCCGCAAACCTTCAGGTATACTCCTGCTTAGGCAGAACAAGCTTGGGTCCAAATTAGTTCGGACTGAGGAGTTTCTAATGTCGTAATATGTGAAACTGACACATGAACAGGTGCTCTATCGAATAAGTTATTCGGGATCGTCTAGGTGATAGAGTTACTTAGTTTGTTTTTACCACCATATCGGGATTTCTACCGTCCATTAGAGCTTCTCCATTATATTATAACTACGTTAATGCAATAGGTATGAGGAAAGATGCATTTAGAAAAAGTATACCCACATTTGTGAGGAAAGAGAGAAAGTGGAAAATCTTTTTGGGAAAAACACTCTCAGTACAGCCAACAGGATTTCAAGCCCCAATCTCATCATCTTTTAGTCCAGTCTATTGCGAGAGTGAATCCTTTGACCTAGGGTGGGCAGCCGTGCCACCAAGCACCACAAGTGGTGAATTGGCCATAACAGTGTGGTGAATTTAAATTTGCCAGCTCTCACAGTAAAAATAAACTTCTACTGACGGCGTGTGCTTGTTGTAACCTGATATTTCCTGAATATCATTGGAAGAATTCCACATGTGTATTGAGTTCAGATATTCAGCCAATGTTTCTGAAACTCGTCAGACAATATGATTATTAAATTTTACATTAAATTGGCGTACATTTTAAATTTGAACAATTTGTACATTATTTGGATTACAAATATGGATCCAACCATAATTCCCACCCTCATTTGTACATCAGGTGTGATGGCAATGCCACTGTACAAACTGCAATAATAGCCAATACGCGAGTCAGCCCATTTTTAAAATGTGGGTAACATGCCAAACAATTTGACATCTCGAAAATAGCTTCCACACTAAATGAGCTTGGTGAACCCTGGTCTATGCCATAGTGGAATAATCCAAGGTAAGCTTGTTACTTTACGAGAGGTACATGTTATTGAAAAAGAGTGTACATGCTCAACGCCAGTTTAGGCGTTTATTTCTGCAGTTTACTGTTTATTCTACAAATAGAAGAGACTGCCCGAAACGTTAGAGACTAGTAGTCGTGGTCACAAGTGCAATTGTTTTCAAACTGGATAGGGAAGGGGGCTGATGCTATTGTTGAGAATCTAAAGGAGCTCACACACACACACGCACACGCACACACACGCACACACACGTACAAGCCCTATGTCCTCAACATCCTTTTGTCTCGGCACAGATGGGGTGCGAGGTTAGGGGGTGGTTTTGCGGAATTCTGGGAGCCATCCTATTGTGACATAATCAAGTGTTGAATTTCGGGGTGGGTTTTTTAGGGGGGATGGTTGGGAGGAAGGGGTTGGGAATGTCGCCTACTCACAATGGGGGTGGCTACGCGCTTTGAGTACGTGCTTGCCCTTTTTTTTTTTATCCCCAGTGTTGCGTAAACACTCATTTATGTGAAATATTCAAGGCAGTGCCAGAAGGTTTAGTTTGGGATAAAAACATATAGAGATTGGATTAGAATTTCTTTGGCAGCATTTAAAAAGTGTTAATATAATATCATATAGTACATCATATTAACACTCAGGGTGTCCAGCGACCTGGAAAACAGGGAAAAGTCAGGGAATTTGCTTGGTCAGGGAAAAGTCATGGAAAAGTCAGGAAATTTAATTAAATTTCTGGAATTTTCACATAATCACTAAAAAAAATACTAATATTTTATTTACACTAGTAAAAATTACATTTTTCGACGATTTAATACACACCACAATATCTTTTAACACAGTTGAACATACTAATTTTAATTCTCAACGTCAACATGGGATTTTTGTATCATCCATCTTTCCATCCTTCTACTTCGCGTCTTTATTTTTTAAACTGTATTTGTGCAAAGTAATATTTTAATGTTTCAATTTAATCTCACTGAATTCCTACCCAAGAACTCATCACTCTAAGCTGTAACCCTTCATAGAGTGTCACAATTTCAGAGTGTGTATGTGTTTAAAAATATTATTGCATCAAGTTGCGATCTTATTAAAATAGTGTTATCTAGTTTAGGGACTGGAAAAGTTGAAAATTGGTTCTGGAAAACCTGGAAAAGTCAGGGAATTTCAAAATATGGTTTGGCTGGACACCCTCTAAATGCAGTCAAAGAAATAATTATATAGCTTGATTCGGATATCAAGACAGGAAGGAACTCTTTTGGGGAAAAAAACAACTTCGTAAATATTTTCATCTGCCACTTTTCATAACCTCCCCACATCAGTGTTCATGTGTCCTGGGGCATCAATCTCGTGTTGCACTGGATAGTTGGTCACGAGAGATCGGGGTTCAAATCCAAATTGGGTACCAAAGGTGGTTTTCCAGAAGCCCTACTCACAAATGAGGGAAAATTTCTTATAAAATTATATATGTCTCATCTTTATTTCATTAGTATGATTAATGTTTTAATTGACCTGAATGACTACTAATACTTAATGATAAAAGTAAACAAGAAATTTAAAAAGTATAATTTTAATGTTATTACAAACGTTATTTGATAATAAATGGTACGAAACAATAACACAACATCTTCTCATATTGTGTACTATAATTTCGAAGAGAATGTTCAAAAAATAGTTTTCAATAAGTTTTACTCATGAAAACAAACACACCACAACCAACAACACATTAAAAACAAACATATCACACACAACAAACAACACAATAAAAACAAACATATCACACACAAACAACACAATAAAAACAAACATATCACACACAACAAACAACACAATAAAAACAAACATATCACACAACAAAATAACTTTATACAAACAAACATATCACACACAAACAAACAACACAATAAAAAACAAAATATCACACACAACAAACAACACAATAAAAACAAACATATACAACACAAACCAAACAACTCAATAAAAACAAACATATCACACACAACAAACAACACAATACAAACAAACATATCACACACAACAAACAACACAATAAAAACAAACAAATCACACACAACAAACAACAATACAAACAAACATATCACACACAACAAACAACACATAAAACAAACAAACACACCACAACAAACAACACAATAAAAACAAACATATCACACACAACAAACAACACAATAAAAACAAACATAATATCACACACAACAAACAACACAATACAAACAAACATATCACACACAACAAAACAACACAATACAAACAAACGTATCACACACAACAAACAACTCAATAAAAACAAACACACCACAACAAACAACACAATATAAACAAACATATCACACACAACAAACAACACAATAAAAACAAACATATCACACACAACAAACAACAAAATAAAAACAAACATATCACACACAACAAACAACACAATAAAAACAAACATATCACACACAACAAACAACACAATAAAAACAAACATATCAAACACAACAAACAACACAATAAAAACAAACATATCACACACAACAAACAACACAATACAAACAAACATATCACACACAACAAACAACACAATAAAAACAAACATATCACACACAACAAACAACATAATACAAACAAACATATCACACACAACAAACAACACAATTAAAACTCTTGATTTATAAAATTTAATTACATTGTTTCGTTATTCACAACGAATTTTAAATTTTCAAAAATAGGCTATTTGTAAGCTATCCTAAAACTTTGGTAATCTGTAAAAATAAAAACTTATTTTTATTTATTATGAATAACTGTTTCCAGACACCCATTTTGAATTCAACCTTTAGGTCAATTTTGAAAAATGTATTTTTTTATAATTTGTCATAAGTAAACTACCGTTAAAAATTATTTTAGAACTATTATTATTATTATTATTATTATTATTATTATTATTATTATTATTATTATTATTATTATTATTATTATTACCAATTAAATGTTCTTTCTTACAACAGTTCCATTCCTTTTGTCAGTGAACTTAGAACACCTCTATTCCAATTCCCAGAATTTTATTCATTCCTTCAAGTCATCCAATATTTGAATCCTCCTTCTTCCTAAGTTCTCCTGCCCTTAACCTGTCCTTCTATGAATTCATGTAAAGGGAGTATTCTCGTAGGGATGTGTCCGATCCAGTTTGCTTTTCACCGAAGAATCACATCCAAAAAGGGTTCCCTTCTGACCAACTATTCTTAGAACTTATTCATTTATCATTCTGTGAGACCACCTGATCTTCTCAAGTCTTCTCCAACATCACATTTCAAAGCTCCCCGCGTATTTCTTTTACATCTTCCTAAGAGTTCATGTTTTCTCTTCAAAAGTAGCATTTCATCAGTTTCTCCTTAGTTCCATACCCAACTTCCTGGTAAGCAATAGACTCTTCTGGTTGAAAGCTTCCTTGGTCATGGCGATCCTTGACCTAATTTCCTTGGTGCAGTAGACATTCTTTGTCAGCATAATTTCCAGGTATTTGAAATGCTCTGTGTTTACCGACCTCTGTTTCTAATTTTGACTTTCAGTGCCGCTTTATTTTTTGAGATCCCCATTACTTTTGACTTCTCACTGTTGATCTCCATACTATATCTTCTTTCAGCCTCCACCAGCTGGTCCTTCATTTCCCACAACTCTTGTTTATATCTGGCCAGCAATGCTAGACAATCTGCCTGTATAATTGTATTGATGACGAGTCCTATCATGAAATAGCCCGTTCCTCCAGGACTTCCCTGACCAGCCACTTGAACAGACTTGGTGACAAACAGCATCCCTGTCTCACTCCTCTTCCTATCTCCATGCTATTGGTCTCTCCATACAAGTTGAACAGACAGGTGACAAACAGCATCCCTGTCTCACTCCTCTTCCTATCTCCATGCTATTGGTCTCTCCATACAAGTTGAACAGACAGGGTGACAAACAGCATCCCTGTCTCACTCCTCTTCCTATCTCCATGCTATTGGTCTCTCCATACAAGTTGAACAGACAGGGTGACAAACAGCATCCCTGTCTCACTCCTCTTCCTATCTCCATGCTATTGGTCTCTCCATACAAGTTGAACAGACAGGGTGACAAACAGCATCCCTGTCTCACTCCTCTTCCTATCTCCCTGCTATTGGTCTCTCCATACAAGTTGAACAGACAGGGTGACAAACAGCATCCCTGTCTCACTCCTCTTCCTATCTCTACACTGTTGGTCTCTCCATACAAGTTGAACAGACAGGGTGACAACAGCATCTCTGTCTCACTCCTCTTCCTATATCCACGCTATTGCTCTCTTCATCATTTAGCCTCACCTTCAGTCACTGTCCCAGGTACAGGTTTTCAATCAGCCTTCTTTCCCTCCAGTTGATGCCAATCTTCTTGAGTATTTCCATCAATTTCTTCCACTTCATTCTATCGAAAGCTTTTTGCCAGTCAACGAAACAAATATAAGTTCATTCGACCATCACAGCTTTATTGCACAATTTTAACAAGTGTATAAGCTATAAGTAGAGATAGGGTAAGTTCGCTTTTGCGAAAAACGCGAAAAGAAAACAAAGGGTCGAAAATAGAGTATTTATAAGTTTCCTTTGCGTTTCATGGCATTTTAAAGTGTTTAAAGCGATTTTTATTTGTCGAATTAACGCAAAAAATGTGATTTTGAGAGTATTTTAGCTAAATTATTCTTTTTAGCGAAATAGACGCGAATTCCCTGAAAATTCTTTACATTTATATAAAATGCTGAGAATTTCTATAAAACGATGTTTTTCAGCGGAAATAAGTAATTAAAAAATCATAGAGTTTCACTCGTCTGTGTGCTTCAGCTCGGGTTTTACTTGCATCCTGTGCCTTCCACAGCCCATCCGGCTAATCGCCACATTCCGTTAGTCGTTGCTTTTATCATAAATCCTTTGTATAGGCCCTAAAAACATTGACGAAAGACTTTTTTCCTATTTTGCTACAAAATGCTAAATTATGCCACAAAACGATAAATTTCCAATAATTAATGATAAAAAAAACTTAAAATTAATGCTATTTTACCCTATCTCTAGTTATAAGCTATAAATAGTGAATCAATAGTTCCAAATCAGTAGAGTTCACGAGATATAAGGGGTAAAATTTGCTATTTTATGCTTTATGCAAATAAAATCATTGAATACCTATTTATGGCTTATACTTATACACTTGTTAAAATTGTGCAGTAAAGCTGTGATGGTCGAATGACCTCAAGGTAATCACAGGTAATTTCTTTCCCCACCGAATCTTACTACCCGTCTGGTCTATTTGAATTTATTTACACTTTTTTGGGGAGGAGGAAAGTAAAATTTTGGGGAAAAGTACCCACATTTGCTTTGAGGTATAGTAATAAACATGTATAATTCATGAATGACCACCCTTAACACAATTAGCCTGGAATACAAAATCCTACTCTCGCCATTACTGACAAATTTAACTATAAGATAATGAAGTAGCAGTCTGCATGCTCACCAATTTGAGTGTCGTCAGAGTTACTTCTCAATACAATGTTATCTTAGTACATATTAGCTTAAAACGGACTTAACCTAAGGCAACCAACTACGAAGAATATGTTTATAGTGCACTGAGGTTTTTTTCTAAATGGTTTTACACTCAACCTCTACCCAAATGTGGATACATGTCCTCTAATTTCAACCCTGTTCAGTCCAAACATATTAATGTAATTAGTACAAACATGTGTAAAACCCAAGGGGTGGTAGACGCGGTGATAGAATAAAATAGGTGTAGAAATTAAAGTATGTGCTTTTTGTGTTATTTTATCATTTAATTGTTTTTTTTTTGTTTGGTAAACACAGGGTAGTTTTAGCGTATGACCTACGAACTAACTTAACCACCATAAATGCACTGATTACACCTCTTTAACGAGCTATTCTAACAGTTAAGTAACATGATGAGCTCAAAAACCAATCAATGTTTCAGTCCCCTTTTAGGATCAAACCAAAGTTCCTCTAACCTGTAATCAACGACCCCCCTCCCCTAGGACTGCTGTGTTGAAAGTTTATTGAGTTGTTACCCTCTAATTTCTTATCTGAGGGAGCTGAGCGCCTGGTACTAGAGTCATTTGTCATCTCACCCTCTTAAAGTTGACATTTACTGCGATATAACATGCATATTACCTCCACCTCTTGCACTTGAGTGCGCTGCGCAACCTCCCAAAAATATAGTACCTTCTTCCGGTGTCAAAACACTTCCGCCATCCACACCACCAGGTCATCTTGTGTTGTTATTTTTTATGATTGCGTTGTCGAGGAAAACAATGATTTGTTTTCAAGTGGTAGGTTAAGTGATTATACCCCCCCTCCCCCCTCTTTCGCCCTAGATCCCAACTCCTCTCACGCACGCCATAAGGCAATAAACGATCACAAGTTATCTGTCTGTCCGTCTTCCTGTGTGTCAGATCGTTAACGTGGTAACAAAAGAACACGGAAATGTGATGTCCATTTATCGCTGTAGCCCACTGAATCACAGATTCCCGCTCCTTATTCATTAGTTCACCGGGTTAGTTAGGTAACACCTCAGCCTCAAACGTTTGGGGAAGCCAACAGGTACTGTACATCTTTGCCGGAACAGCTCGCATCTGTGGTCACGAGGTCTAAGACGTGGATGGGATTGTTGATGACGGGAACATCAAGGTTAAAATCTTACCATCGTGTACTGGGGTGGAGATTGTCTACATGTGATATCATTGTGATTTTTTTCCTCCTTTCTTCATGGTACTGATGTGGGGCATTTCCTCTTTTCTAACTTTCTCATCTCTATTCTTATAATGATCTATTAGTAGCCTTTGTTTCATGAGGTCCACCTACCAAAGCGCTGAGCCATGTTACAGACATTCAGTAATCACGTGGTATTTAGGAAGTTGTTAGTGATGTCAAAATATGGTTCACATGGAAATGTGGGTGACTGGTATCAACATGTCTATATAGTATTTAAAAAACATAAATAGATCACATTTATACATATATATCGCGCGTCTGGGATATATAATCCGTAGCCCAGTAGTGTAAATACTAGTCAGTACTAAAGTACCGTTGCCCAGGGGACGCCCGAACGTACTAATCGTACATTCCTTCCGTGGCAGCTCTTTCCATGTCCCGATGATATGAGGTGATGATGATAGTGAGTGTAAGGATGTGGAACCAGTGGAAACACTTAAAACTAACTTAAGACTAATTAACCAAACCCTTGTGACCGTTGGAGTAACTCCCATTTCGGGAAAAAATACTCCAGGTGCCAGCTGGGAATTGAACCTGGGACCCCTTGACTCATAACTAGGTACACTGACCACTACACCACGAGGTCGTTTATCTTAGTATTAAAAAAAATACTTAGATTAATTTTTTAAAGGTTCACCCGTGTTTAAATTGGTCATGTCAGAGGGTATTCCTCCTCCCTGAGCCACAAGTGGGGGGTGTTCTAGTAAGAGGATCCAGTTATTTCGGAAGATCACAGGAACATAAAAGAACAAGAAGTGGAATCTATGGAGGGGAAATGGAAGTATTCTCAGATACGCTCTTGAAGACTGCTCGTGGTAATGTGAGGGGGTGAAGAGAACTCTCTCGCCTCTATAAAATAAGGGGTTGGAGGGGGTGGTTTATCCGTGGCAGCCATTGAAGAGTGTAATCCAAAGTCGTTTATCCTGTAAGGGGACTTGGAGATCCATCGTCAGAAATAAGTCATAGGAACCTTCCTCAGAGTTGATATAGCCTGAGATGCTGGATATATTCCAAGTGGACATTGGCTCATTTTCAGGTCAAGGCTATATAATTTAGTATTCATGTAAAAATCTTAATGTTGTATCATTAATATACATATTTCATTTTGAAGATATTTATAGAATGAAATAAAATACATTAAAAAATAAACGTCTGAACAAGTATAGCAATTTTTATTTTAAGAAATTTACAATTTTAGTTATCTTTAGGATGGGAATGTAAGGAAGGCGAGAAATTATCATGTTTTTGATTTTTGGTATCAATACAATTTTTTGGTCAAAATAAATCAAATATGGCTTCAGTACAAACTTAGAGTTTAGTTTTCTTCCCATGATGACTTCAACAGTTCTTAAATATCTGTCAATGGTGTTCTGGAATTTAATGACAACTTGTTATCTAAATTTAAAATGTTTGTCATCAAATGCTGCTATGCTTATGAGTTTCATGACAGATATTCAACAACTGTGTGTCCCACCATGTAACGAAAATAAAACTCAATGTTTCTAATGAAGCAATATTTTATTTAAGACCAACAAAATATTTAGCTATACAAACTGCAAAAACATTGGCCCTTTCTTGCGTCCCCTAATCCCCACCTTAAACGGTTCTGGTAATATGAGTCGTCCCTTGAGGTGTCCCTGCACTACACGGAAACCTTAAGGAACTTCTTTATACTCGTGCGATGTTGAGCCAAGTGAAGACAGATGATCAAAGCTAGTGAGGTGGAAAAGTCCAAGTCTTGGAGGTCATCAACTATTGTTGGTTAGAACATTGACTAACCTTTCGGAAGTGACTCAAAACATTGGACAAATGAAACCTTCCATTGCCCTTAAAAAAAACGAAACTAAAAGGAAACGCAAGTAAAACAAATTGCAGTCATGAGTAAACCCCACATAGCCTGAAACCTAAGAAAAATAAAAAATATCATCTGATGATGTTGTCTATCCACAGTAGGTATTTTTTCCCTCGACCTAAAACATTATTTCTCCCTCCGATGCTATTAATCAATTTGTCAATTTATCTCTGTCCCGTTGTCTCGCTTTGCGTATTTTGTTTTACTTGGCATCATTGTGAGTCTCGATATGCTTCATTTTCTACGATTTGTCTCAAACTCCACAAAAGTGTGTTTTTATATTTCATTTGTGAGTTCCTATTTTATTTCACAGTATCTTTTCAATAACAAATTTCACATTTTATAATTTGGTATTAAATATAGATAATATATCTATTTAATTTGATTTGAGAGAATAAAATTAGATCTAGAGAAAAAAGAAAGATCCCACTAGTGTCTTTGAAATATTTTTAAAAATCTCACTCTTTAAATTAAAATGTATCAGAATATAGCAAAATACATTTATTTTTCCAAGACATTAAAATGGAGTATTTACTAAAACATTACACCCCTTAACTTTAAGGGTAAAGATGAGGGTGGCAGTTTTAGAGGAAGTAACGAGATGTTGAGGAAACATTACTTTTAAGTTGCATATGTAAGAAACCCTCCTCAGGGCTAACAGCTTAGCTCCTAGCATAAGATTCACTATCATGGGCTACTAAGTACGATATGAGCCTAACGCCTTGGACCTCTTGACCACTGGTGCCACTGTTAGATATATATATAATATATATATATAAATATAATATATAGATAGATAGATAGATAGATAGATAGATAGATAGATAGATGGATGGATAGATAGATAGATATACAGGTTTTTTTAGGTTGGCGCAACAATATATCTTTAGTAAACGCATTTAAGAAATAAAAATGTTTCGTACAAAGTTGCTTGGTTTTGAGAGGCTGACAAAATGACACAATTTATTTTTTATTCGGTGAACGTCTTCAAGGTTACCTCAAGGTTAGCTTTTGTTTTCCAAATGGGACCTTGCATTTTTTTTATTGAAGAATCACTTTTTTATCTGAATTCTATTTTTGATTATATTTAATTAATTAAAGAAATACGGTTGCATAATATGATGTTTTTATTTAATTTTATTGCCTACTAGAATCCTTGAGATAATCTTGAATACAGCTACTAAATAAAAAATAAATTATGTCATTTTGTCATTCTCTCAAAACCATGCAACTTTGTACGATACCTTTTTTTCTTAAATGCGTTTGTTTTTAAACTTTAACTTAAACTTAAAAAAAACACCTATGTACATATAGTAAGTTTTATTTTTATATATATAAATAACTACTCTATAGCATTAGGAACTCTAACGTTCATTGCCGAACTTACAAAAGAACGTCACCTATCTTGAGCTAGTTCTATCCAGTCCATCTCATTACACCCTATCTATCTATCTTGAGGTAGTTCTATCCAGTCCACCTCATTACACCTCTCTCTTTCAGGTCCATTCTAGTGTTAGCTTCCCATCTGCGTCTAGGTCTTCTCAATGCTCTTTCCATACTGCAAGAGTAGCGTCTTAGACTATGCAGCCACAAAAGTAGGCTTTTCTATTCTTATACATATCTTACTATCTAAATGAACGCAACATTATTCACCAAGAGACAGGATGGTAAACTGGGATAATAAAACCAGTACACCTGCATGGGTTTGAACCCAACCATTTGGGTTGAAGCGCTCAACCTCTTTGCCAATGAGCTATAACACCTTCACACTGTTTTAAATTTATAAAAGAAATATCCCTCCCAAACGTTATCTTTGTATGAGTCCCCAAGTTCCCCTGTGTGAGTGATGGTCCATACAGCCTCCGTCATGATCCCATCATCCACTTGTACCGTGTACTATGGCATAATATGATATAGAGCGCAGGTCGCAAGGCTGGAAATATTGCACGGTCATTTACATTTCATCAGCGAGCAGAGAAGAAGCAAACCCACTTCCAACAAAAACAACGTTCGTTTACTTTACCCCCCTCCTCCCCCAACCATCCCTCACACAACTACCACTCTTTTCATCTCCGGGATAAATCACCACGCTATTGTCTTTACTAGAGAGACCACCTTATAAACCTTTAGAGCTTGATTGAAAAAAAGTCTTATAGAAACTGCCAATTGTATTCAGGTATCTCCATCTTGAAGTTATCAAAATTTAAGTGCAATTAATTAATATTTCTAAAAATGGCTTTTGAGATATTTTAGTGTTTGCAGATTTGCTTTTTTCCTTTTTGTCCTTAGTGAAAACTATGATTTTATTGCTAGAAACCTATTTTCATCGTTTAAGTTTCATAATTTGTTTCACATTTAATTGTTTAGTATTTTTAAGTCTTATTAAAAGTACTAATAGCTATAATAAATGTAGTATAGCAAAATTTATAAAAACCAGTAATGTAAAGTATATTTTAAAATATATCCTATTCTTCCCCTTCCCCCATCCACTACTGTATTTAAAATAATATTATTAAAAACTATTTAATTTTTAAATGCATTATTTAGTAATTGTTGATTAAATGAAATTGTCTCTAAGTACATGTAATTATTTGGAGTACTCATCACATCAACTAAAATTGGTAATATTATCAAAATATCAAATAGATACTTGACGGTGCTTTAATTTTATATATATATATAATATTATATATATATATATATCACATCAATAAATAAATATAATGATGATCAGGAATACATATTATTCAAAGTGGTTGGTATCATTTATTCTAAACATGAACGTAACGTCATAAAACAATTTCCTAGCTGGATTTAAGGTCCTTTTGCAAAGCCGGAATAATAGAGCTGCCTCTAGCCACCCTTTCACTTTGCATATCTCGGTGTAGCCCGCATTATAGGATATCGAAGGTAATAACCGTAGAGAATGGTTATGGCGAATGTGAATTTGAATACTCGCGTGCGTATTCTACATAGTCGAGCTATGAAGAATTGAATGGGGCCAGAACAGCCCAAAACCGAACTAAAAGCGCTGATAGCCGAGAAAATCTCTTGGAGAAGTTCTCGATGATGACGTTAACTGCTGATAGCGGCCAACTTAATCATAGCTATTTGAATACATTATCTTGCTATTGGGAGGTTGAGACCGGCGTCGTTCACTCGAGCTTAGGTGAACTGGATTATTTATAAATTCGCTAACTCAGGCATGTCCATAAAACACTATAATAGTACGGTAGATTATATATTTTTTGTGACTGAACTACTTTCAAACAAGTAAGATAATGTTTATTTATACTCCACGTCTAATTACCCATTCAGGCGATTTTTTTTTTAAGCAATACGTCTAACTACCAGTTCAGGTTGTACGCATATATACTAATTACGCTGATGAGGTTTAGGGATGAGGAAGATTAAATTCAGAGTGAGAAGTGTGAGAGAAGCCTTAGAATCATTATTCTGAGTTATAACTTAGGGTTAGCGATAAAGAAGGTAAAACGTAGAGGAAAAGTACTAACATTTGTGTGAAGGAATCGCTGGGAAAACTTTTAGGTAAAAATCACCTGACACACTCAGCCGAGCTCAAAACCCCGTCCTCCCATTCACCGGCAAACTAGACTAGATGAGCATGTCATTGCGCGCTATCCCAATTGACTATAAATACTTTGACCTTGTAAATGTGGCTGATATGATTCCTAAACACAGAAAGTTAAAACGCCTTAAAACGTTATTTACACTATCCTATTTTTGCTCTGTAAGACTTACCTCACATGATTCAACTATGGTATAAGACAGGAGCATAGATTAAACACACGAAGTAAGACTACTCTTTTAACAGTAGACAGAGAGTAGTGACGTACTCTCCAATGAGATAGGTAGGCCCAGTGCATTTTTAACTATACGTGCGCTCCAAGCGGCTAGTCAATCAACTTTCTCTTCCTGTCGGGATGGGGAAGTTCTCTTTATGACCTCATTGTCTAGACAGCGCGAGCTACAGAGTTTTTAAATATACGTTTCAAATGTTCGCAAACAGATTCAAATACATAGATGTATCATCAATTAAATTATTTTGAATTAAGACTACAATAGAAGCCTATTTATTTTAACTTTTATTAATAAAATAGTTTGACAAGTATTTATGTTTAAAAAAAACGTTCTCTTAACTGCGTCTTAGTACTTACCCGTTTGGGTGATACAGCTACATTTATTACGTTGAGTATGGATGAGGAGGGTACAACTTTAGAAGAAAGAGATCAACATTTTCATGGAGGAAGAGTGGAAAACAGAAAAAAACCCAACAAACCCAACTGTGACTCAAACCCCAACCAAGGTTATCGTCAATTCATTCCAGCACGAAAGTGACGCAGCCATGCGATGCGGCCCACTGACTTCATGATGAACCATTTTATTGTCGAGGAAATACAGCATTTTGGAATGTAATATTTAATTATTTTACATAGTTTGGAATATTCAGGCTCATGAGGTAGGTGTACAAAATCTGTTTTCTGTCTTAATTCACAAGAATGGTTGAATTTTAATTGTTTGTTTTTCTCTCGTAAATAACCAAACGCCCGAGAGCTCATGGCTTATGGACACACATATTTTGACAACAATATTATGAACGTGACTTTGGCACAAGATTTAAATCCCGACATTTACTCCGTTATTTGAAAGTTTAGCACCATTGCTTTATCTAGACTCCTACTCACAAGATTCTATCTGGAATTCTATTTACGTAAGATAATGACAATACAGATATTTTTAATGTGACCCTCTCATTATTTTTACTGTTCAATGTTGTCCCCTTACGATCAAACGAGCCTTATACTATTCGGCCATTGAACGCCTACTAGGGCTATTCACAGCACTATTAATAGTAACTAGGTATTAATCACAACTTGTGAATGTGAGGAATGCCAGGCCTCCACCGTGGTTCGGATTCCACGTTAAATTGTAGGTCCTCCATTTCATCTCACAATCACCCTACCATTGCACATTAGCGTAAGTGCGTATAACCCGAACGGGTAGTAAGACGCGGTGCTAATAATAATAATAATAATAATAATAATAGTAACTAGGCCAGCGATTCCCAAATATTTTAGACCCAAGGAACCCTTGCACCACAAAAATTATATGCTTGATCCCTTAGAGTTTAGACAATGTTTTAAACTAATATTATGAACATTCAAATTTAAATTGTGTAAGTATAAAAGTAAAAACAAATGGAAAGCATCACATGTTCTGGCTTCACTTTAGGCAAAAGTAATTTATTCAAATTAGAAAATGTTGTCAATTCTAATTATTACGTGTGCTATTTTATATTGCGGAAAACCTTTAAAAAATATTCTAAAACTCCCTCACGGAACCTTAGATATCTGTGGCGGGGCACAGTTTGAAAAACACTGGTCTAGACCCCATTTGTAATTAAGACAGCCCAGTAGAGATAGATAATTGAAAGCGTAGTTGACTTTAAACTATGGAGACTGGGGATCGAGTCACAAAAGGTCGCAATAAGCTACATTTCACACACACACACACACACACCTCTATGAATGTGTCTACGGACGGTGAGCTGGTGGTCTAGGGGTAAGGTGTCAGACTTCTGTTCTGGGGGTCCGGGGTACAATCCTCGGTCCCAGCATAGATTTATCTGATTGCCAAACCCTTCCTTCACCTCCGACAAGATGTGTATTAATCACAACTTGTGAATGTGTGGAATGCCAGGCCTCCCCCGTGGTTCGGATTCCACGTTAAACTGTAGGTCCTCCATTTCATCTCACAATCACCCTACCATTACACATTAGCGTAAATGTGTATAACGCGAACGGTAGTAAGACGAGATACTAATAATAAATAATGTGTTTATAAGTTGACATGAACGCTTATTATATGGCAGTAGAATACGATGTAAGTAAATACTTATATTATTATTATTATTATTATTATTATTATTATTATTATTATTATTATTATTATTATTATTATTAGCACCACTCTAACCACTGAGAGGAATCGACGATTTCCACACGTCCATAATAGACTCTACCTTAAAATATGAGTTAAGAATGACCCTGGAAACGGGCTGATTCCTCGATAGTTCAATGGTTAGAGCATTGGCGTACTAAGTCAAAGGTCCTGTGTCCTGTATCATTTTTCAATTTTCAGAATATGAAATCTAGATAGAGTAATCCTCACTAAAAGCCTAAATAATAACTTTGGCTATTTGATTCTTAAATGTGATGTCTGAATACGTGAAAGTAGATCTAGAAACTTATCTAGGTCTCAGATAAGGCTATTCCTATGAAAATTGGAAAGAATCACACATTTATTAAAGGGTAAGAGGCTTTTGTCTTTTAATAGCAACGCTCCATAGCCGCAAACCACAGACAAGTCCACCTCCAAAAAAAAAAATGGCGCCAAACAGCAATCATCTGGTTGAACAGTCAAGAATATACCTCTATTTCTGCGATATTGTCTTTTTTTTTTACTTTTTTTCTCGTGGCAGTTGTCCTTAATTCCATTGCCTAATTTGGATTTCCGGTGGCCTTAGGGCTTAAAATCCCGCTCCCCACACTTCTAAGCCAGCTTGAAGACAATCGAGTCCCCCCCCCCCCCTCCCTCCATTAACTTTAAACACGATTCGTAAACAAGCTTTAAAATCAAGAGTGGAAATTACAACCTTTCCTAAAATTATAGTCTTAACTTAAATAATATAAACAACGAAATATTTATGCTAAAGCAAAATAAATGGTACGGTGCACCGCACAGATTTTCTCTCTCTTTCTATAAACTCGTAAGATTTCTGAACGGAATAATGTACATTGTATCATCACCACTCCACATAAGAACACGCATAAAATAATATACAATGATATAGAATCAATGAGAAAAGAGGCGCATCTTTGTCCACCTAAGAACATTTCAAACAGTTTAATGTCTTCCACAAGGGTCAACACTTCGTTTTAAAATTTCGATTTCTGGTTAAAGTTTTAACATTTTATAAGGTGTTGCAGATCTTCAAGTCATCGCATTGATATTTAATTATTCATTTATATATTTTGACCAATAAAAAAATGCAAATATTGACTATTGAGTCTAAAATGGAGATAGATCATTGCTATGCAAACATTTCTCGTAAGAGCTTTAAGGAAAAATACCATACTTTTTTAGATACTTATATTTAATTACTCTATGGAATTGGAGAATTATTGCGTTAAGACTTAAGTAGTATATATTTACAACTAAAGCTCACAAAATTGTATTAATATATTTGCAAATATCTCAGAAACTGCTGCTTTTATAAAAATATATGTCAAATAAAAGTTTTTTATTTCTAATAGTCCTACAATTTTGCAATGATAAGTTGTTTAGTTTCTCCAATAGTTGTGGAGATACGGAAATTAACGCTTCTGTAAAGTACCCTAAAAATCATTTTCATAGGAAAATGAAAATAGCCAATTTATTTATAATCTTAATCAACGCCTAGATACGAATTTTAATCAAAATCGTTTGAGCAGATTTTGAGAAAGCCAAATTTTTCTTTTCGACCTTCAGTAAATTACCCTTAATTTTAGGTTTTTATAGACACACAGACAGACGGCATTGTAAAGACTATTTTTTAGGGTTCGGGGGGTCATGAGACGTCGACATCCATCAACATTTCAGGTTAGTTTTTTTTTTACGGTCGCAATACTTAAGCTTTAATGTCCAAAAAGTTAAAAAAATCATATAATTGCGTATAGATTGAAAGTTATTGATTTTATAAAAATATGTTTCGGATAAAATATCTGTATTATAAATATATATACATATTTGTAATGCTAATTAATTCCATATCTCAAATAGTTTCGGAGCTATTATAAAATATGTTAATTGACGCATTAGACCGGAGCCCTTAAAGCCATTTTGCCGAAATATTGAGGGTAGCCATTTTGTTTGTAATATTTATTAATGTTTATAAATGAAATTTAATCAAAATCGTTAGAGCCGAATTTGAGAAAATCGACTTTTTCTCTTTTTGCCCCTCGGTAAACTACCCTTAATTTTAAGTTTTAATAGACACACAGACAGACGGCATTGCAAAGACTATTTTTTAGGGTTTGGGGGGTCATGAGACGTCGAAATCCATCAACATTTCAGGTTAGTTTTTTTTTACGATCGCAATACTTAAGCTTTAATGTCCAAAAAGTTAAATATATATATATATATATATATATATATATATATATATATATATATATATATATATATATATATATAATTGCGTATAGATTTAAAATTATTGATTTTATAAAAATATATTTCGAATAAAATATTTGTATTATAAATATATATACATATTTGTAATGCTAAGTAATTTCATATCTCAAATAGTTTCCTAGCTATTATAAAAAATGTTAATTTACGCATCAGACCGGAGCCCTTAAAGCCATTTTGCCGAAATATTGAGAGTAGCCATTTTGTTTGGAATATTTATTAATGTTCATAAATGAAATTTAATCAAAATCGTTAGAGCCGATTTTGAGAAAATCTGTTTTTTATCTTTTTCCCCTTCAGTAAACTACCCTTAATTTTAGGGGTAGATATCCAATTCCAAAAATCCCTCGGGGCAACCCTATGAAAACCCTAGATATCAAGTTTCAGCTCAATCGGTAACATAGTTTAGGCTCTAGTTGGAGGTACAGACAGACAGACAGACAGACAGACAGACAGACAGATGGAAATTCAAAAACCACTTTTTCGGATTCAGGGAGTCATGAAACGTCAAAATTCATCAAAATCTCGACTTCGATTTTTTTGACGATCACCATACTTTCTCTACCTGTAAGATAGAGAGAAAGTAAAAAATCTGTCTTTAAGTCTAATGTAATTTACATAGCTTATAACGTTTAACGTTAACTTTTCAAAATGTTGTCACATTGATAAATGATTGATTTTACTGAAACAAGTAAAATTCATAAATTTGTTTTAAGGTTGGTTTAATTGAGCTCCCTCACTTGCATCGCTAAGCACACGGACTTCACTTCAAGCTCATTTTGTTTAGTTTGCCGACTATGAGGAGTTTAATTTCGAGTCCCAGTCAGATGTGATTATGATGTGTTTTTTTTTATAAATAGTTCCATATTTCATCAATGTGAGTAGGCCTACACTTTTAATAAATTATAATCAACTTATCCATACACCATTAGTATGGTTAAATGTGGATTGTCCGAATGAGTATTAAGATGGTGAGAAAAATATTGTGATGTCTAGGACTCTTGTTCGACTCCAGGGGATGGATAAGAATATTAATAATTATGTTTTGGGTTTGGATCACCTTACACGCAATTTGCAGACATCTAGATAACGGAATGTCTTGTTAAATTGAGTGATCATAGTTTATTTTAATTTTTATAATTTTAGCACCGCGTCTTAATACCTGTTCAGATTATAAGCATATGTACAGTAGCCCCATGTCTTCTTTGGTGCTGACTGACAGTTCACAGCTGACAGCTGACAGTCAAAATTTAGGTATATAACTAAATTTTGGCTGTCAGATGTGACAGCTGCTAACCACATGTTTTTTTGCATATGGTTTGGCGTAGGGATACATAATTTGGTCTGATAGCTTTTCAAAGCCGTCAGCTGTTAGCTGTGAGCTGTCAGTCAACACCAAAGAAGCCATGGGGCTACTGTAGGTCTACTTATCAAGCCACTGAGTTAGGGATGATAAAGATATTTTTAGCCGTGTGACCTGAGAGCAATTGTTATTTTCTCGCTGACCGAGGCGGTCGTCTGGGTTGTTTTCACTCAAGCTGGGGAACTAGACCTCACACCACTAATAACTCCACACTTCACATGAAAACAAACATTTGTCTTTACTGAGATTCGAACCAGAATATTTCTGTAGTACTGTTCATTAGTGTGTACTCCAAGTTCCTAACATCGCTCTTAGCCTGTTCGATTACATATTCCATGGGGGACAGTTTATTTGGGAGAGGGGTGTTACTAGCCTGTCACCCGTGTCATCCTGAAACTTCACAAATAAATCAAACCAAACTAAGGGCAGCCGAAGACCCTTGCACTTGTTTAAAAATGCGCCGTTGAAAACAACGGCGTAGTAAGACCCTCCGGTGCGGCGTTTGGTCAAAGGGAAAGAGAGAGAGTGGAAGAAAAAGAGCCCCACTGGTTTCTATTACGCTCCACTTGTCAGACGTAGTAGGATTTTGGTGTGAAGACACTCCTAGAGAGAACAAACATGTTTTTAGTGGTCAACATAGATAACATGTTACTGAGTTATTGTTTTTTATAGGAATTGTTGATATCCAATTCCTATAAAAAACAATAACTCAGTAACAAAAAATACTTATATCTGGTTGATTGCCAGCCATACTTCGAAATTTTAAAGTCACAAATTCAAGTAATAGAATTATTTTTAAAATCTGGGATGGACGTGTAAATGCCTTTTAAGTTTTAAAATTTAATCAGAATAAATTTTAACTTTAAAAAATAAAGGGCTTAATCTGTAATATATCCTTGAAAAAAATGATCACTAGTACTATGATTTACAATATACATCCCCTTTCGTCTTAATTATCATGAACCAATTTAAATATCTTATGGAAGCATTCACTGTTTAAAATTACCCGCTTCAATGGCTGCATGGTCTAAGGCACTATTCTTTCAGTAGACTATACTGCCAATGACGGGAAAATTGAGGTTCTAATCTTGGTCGGGGGTACTGAGAGTGTTTTTTTTTTATGGTTTTCCACTCTTCCTCCATACAAATACTGGTACATTTCCTCAAAATATAACATTCCTAATCCCTAAAATCATTATCGTAGTCAGTACACAATGTTATATTTAAAAATACACTGGTAATATTTAGGAAGACTCTTATTTAATTTTGGGAAAGGCGGTAAGCCTACATGAGGGGGGAATGATTGCTGTATATGTGTTCGTTTTGGTACTCGTATACTTTCTTTCTGTGGTTTTATTTGTCGTTCTAGAAGTGTGCTGTCTTGGGTTTAGCTATTTTAAAAAGCTCGTTGGATATTATAACCCTGTGTTCGGAAGGTTTTTGAGTCAGTAAAATAGATAAAAATTTATTCACTGTAAAAATAGTATTTATAAACTCTTCTTACGTACATCCTTAATGTCTAATTCTCTTCTTCACCTAATCCATAGCCAGAAAACAAATTACTTGCCACCTGTAGAAAAGGGGGGTGGTGGGGGGGGGGGGGGAAAGGGGCTGATTGGGATACCCAAGGCTTTGAAATCTCTTATATATTCATATTTTTACTGTTTTTTTCTACACTTTAATTATATGATACACTTTCAATTGTTTTAACTTTTCAATTTTGTTTTTAATTTCTCGTGACCTCTTGGAGATAGAAAGTATTGAGATCGTCAATTAAGCTTGAAATCAAGATTTTGATGGATGTCGAAGTTTCATGCTCAGAGGACCAGGAAAAATTGTTTTCACATTTCTATCTATCTGTCCTTCTGTGTAGCTCAGCATAGGGCCTAAACCACTTTACTGATTGGGCTGAAATTCGGTATCCAGGGTTTTCAAAGCCCCCCCCCCCCTCCCGTGTATTTGTTAGAATTATCTAACTAGCCCTAAAATTAAGGGTAACTTACTTAAGGCCTAAAAGAAGAAAAATCAATTTTCTTGACATCCATTCTGAAACAATTTTGATTAAAATTCGTATCTAAGCACTGCTTAAAATAAGAAAAAAAAGTGTGCATCCGTTTTTTCCAAGGAATGACTTAGAAATTAGGCCTACTTTACACAAGTAAATATCTCCAATTTGGATCATATCTCCGCAAATCTTATAGATACTTATCATTGAAACACTGTAGTACTAATAATAAAAAGTAAAATAATTTGAATATATTTTTATAAAGCCAACAGTTTTTAAGGTAAGTTGGAAGGGGACAAGATAAAAAGCCAGTGTATTTTGCAGTTTTTATAGCAACACTCTTTTTGGCCAAAATAAATAAAATTTTACTCCAATACAAACCTAGAATTTAAATTTCTTCACATGGCGAACTCAAAATTTCTTGAATATCTGTTGAGGGTGTCCAGGAATTTAATGACAACTTTTTCTTTCTCTTCATTTATAAAAGTTTTTTAGATAATGTCAACATGCTCCTAACAGATATTCAGGAAATGTTGATATATCCATGTGAAGAGAATTAAACTTTATGTTTGTACTGGAGCAATATTTGATTTATTTAGACCAAAAAAAGCCTTCCGATAAAAATAAATGGTACGGCACACCGCACAGACTTTCTCTCTCTTTCTATAAACTCGTAAGATTTCTGAACGGAATAATGTACATTGTATTATCACCACTCCACATAAGAACACGCATAAAATAATATACAATGATATAGAATCAATGAGAAAAGAGGCGCATCTTTGTCCACCTAAGAGCATTTCAAACAGTTTAATGTCTTCCACAAGGGTCAACACTTCGTATTAAAATTTCGATTTCTGGTTAAAATTTTAACATTTTATAAGGTGTTGCAGATCTTCAAGTCATCGCATTGATATTTAATTATTCATTTATACATTTTGACCAATAAAAAATGTAAATATTGACTATTGAGTCTAAAATGGAGATAGATCATTGCTATGCAAACATTTCTCCTAAGAGATTTAAGGAAAAATAACATACTTTTTTAGATACTTATATTTAATTACTCTATGGCATTGGAGAATTATTGCGTTAAGACTTAAGTAGTATATGTTTACAACTAAAGCTCACAAAATTGTATTAATATATTTGAAATATCTCAGAAACTGCTGCTTTTATAAAAATATATGTCAAATAAAAGTTTTTTATTTCTGATAGTCCTACAATTTTGCAATGATAAGTTGTTTAGTTTCTCCAATAGTTGTGGAGATACGGAAATTAACGCTTCTGTAAAGTACCCTAAAAATCATTTTCATAGGAAAATGAAAATAGCCAGTTTATTTATAATCTTAATCAACGCCTAGATACGAATTTTAATCAAAATCGTTTGAGTAGATTTTGAGAAAACCAAATTTTTCTCTTTTCGCCCTTCAGTAAACTACCCTTAATTTTAAGTTTTTATAGACACACAGACAGACGGCATTGCAAAGACTATTTTTTAGGGTTTGGGGGGTCATGAGACGTCGACATCCATCAACATTTCAGGTTAGTTTTTTTTTACGGTCGCAATACTTAAACTTTAATGTCCAAAAAGTTAAAAAAATTCATATAATTGCGTATAGATTGAAAGTTATTGATTTTATAAAAATATGTTTCGGATAAAATATCTGTATTATAAATATATATACATATTTGTAATGCTAAGTAATTTCATATCTCAAATATTTTCGGAGCTATTTAAAAAAATGTTAATTGACGCTTCAGACCGGAGCCCTTAAAGCCATTTTGCCGAAATATTGAGGGTAGCCATTTTGTTTGGAATTTTTATTAATGTTTATAAATGAAATTTAATCAAAATCGTTTTAGCCGATTTTGAGAGAATCGACTTTTTCTCTTTTTGCCCTTCAGTAACCTACCCTTAATTTTAAGTTTTAATAGACACACAGACAGACGGCATTGCAAAGACTATTTTTTAGGGTTTGGGGAGTCATGAGACGTCGAAATCCATCAACATTTCAGGTTAGTTTTTTTTTACGATCGCAATACTTAAGCTTTAATGTCCAAAAAGCTAAAAATATATATATAATTGCGTATAGATTAAAAATTATTGATTTTATAAAAATATGTTTCGATCAAAATATTTGTATTATAAATATATATACATATTTGTAATGCTAAGTAATTTCATATCTCAAATAGTTTCGGAGCTATTATAAAAAATGTTAATTTACGCATCAGACCGGAGCCCTTAAAGCGATTTTGCCGAAATATTGAGAGTAGCCATTTTGTTTGGAATATTTATTAATGTTCATAAATGAAATTTAATCAAAATCGTTATAGCCGATTTTGAGAAAATCGACTTTTTCTCTTTTTGCCCTTCAGTAAACTACCCTTAATTTTAGGGGTAGATGTCCAATTCCAAAAATCCCTCGGGGCAACCCTATGAAAACCCAAGATATCAAGTTTCAGCTCAATCGGTAAAATAGTTTAGGCTCTAGTTGGAGGTACAGACAGACAGACAGACAGACAGACAGACGGAAATTCAAAAACCACTTTTTCGGATTCAGGAAGTCATGAAACGTCAAAATTCATCAAAATCTCGACTTCGATTTTTTTGACGATCACCATACTTTCTCTACCTATAAGATAGAGAGAAAGTAAAAACCTTCAAAAACATTGGCCTTTTCTCTCGTCCCCTACAACTCCACCTTGAACAGACGCCTGGGAAATGAAGAATCGATTATAATGATCTTTGGTTAACAATGATATTCCTTTTACTTAATATGTTTATGTAACAGAGTATATTAAATCATTTATGTTGTTAAGTATAATGATATGTTTTTGTTTCTATTATGCTCCTGAAACAATGTGTTTCAAATATCTTATGAGTATAAAATAAATCTCCCCATTATTAGACAAATGTGCTAATAAGTTTATGTGGCTCATCATACCAGTTATTTATTTTCTTTCATCAGTTTAAAATAGTGTTTTTTTTATAAAAAAAACACAATTTTTTATTTTGTGTCAAAAGTCTCTAATATATTATAATAGTAGCGTGGTTTGAGCTGAATATAATTGTTTATGACCACGTCTATGATGAAGATCGTGTTGGGCTTCAGACATTGATCAATCCTCTCCTGGTTCGAGCCCCAGTGGATGTATTGTGGTGTAGATTACGAGTGATTTGGAGGTGCGGTGGGCGCCAGGTGTTAATCATGTGTAAACAACGGCGTTGTCTCCATGTACACGGTCTGGTCTGTTATATTTGGACCGATGACTAATGGTCCATGTGCTGGGGTGATCCTGCTGCTCGTACCACACTGGAGCTCAACTGAGTAGAGAGTGCTTGAAGGGAGGGTGGTCCTACTGCTCGTACAGCACTGGAGCTCAACTGAGTAGAGAGTGCTTGAAGGGACGGTGGTCCTACTGCTCGTACAGCACTGGAGCTCAACTGAGTAGAGAGTGCTTGAAGGGAGGGTGGTCCTAATGCTCGTACAGCACTGGAGCTCAACTGAGTAGAGAGTGCTTGAAGGGAGGGTGGTCCTACTGAGAGTGCTTGAAGGGAGGGTGGTCCTACTGAGAGTGTTTGAAGGGAGGGTGGTCCTACTGAGATTGCTTGAAGGGAGGGTGGTCCTACTGAGTGTTTGAAGGGAGGGTGGTCCTACTGAGAGTGCTTGAAGGGAGGGTGGTCCTACTGAGAGTGTTTGAAGGGAGGGTGGTCCTACTGAGATTGCTTGAAGGGAGGGTGGTCCTACTGAGTGTTTGAAGGGAGGGTGGTCCTACTGAGTGTTTGAAGGGAGGGTGGTCCTACTGAGTGTTTGAAGGGAGGGTGGTCCTACTGAGTGTTTGAAGGGAGGGTGGTCATACTGAGAGTGTTTGAAGGGAGGGTGGTCCTACTGAGATTGCTTGAAGGGAGGGTGGTCCTACTGAGAGTGTTTGAAGGGAGGGTGGTCCTACTGAGATTGCTTGAAGGGAGGGTGGTCCTACTGAGTGTTTGAAGGGAGGGTGGTCCTACTGAGTGTTTGAAGGGAGGGTGGTCCTACTGAGTGTTTGAAGGGAGGGTGGTCATACTGAGAGTGTTTGAAGGGAGGGTGGTCCTACTGAGAGTGCTTGAAGGAAGGGTGGTCGTACTGAGTGTTTGAAGGGAGGGTGGTCATATTGAGAGTGTTTGGAGGGTGGTCCTACTGAGAGTGCTTGAAGGAAAGGAAGGGTGGTCCTACTGAGAGTGTTTGAAGGGAGGGTGGTCCTACTGAGATTGCTTGAAGGGAGGGTGGTCCTACTGAGAGTGTTTGAAGGGAGGGTGGTCATACTGAGAGTGTTTGGAGGGAGGGTGGTCATACTGAGAGTGTTTGAAGGGAGGGTGGTCCTACTGAGAGTGCTTGAAGGAAGGGTGGTCCTACTGAGAGTGCTTGAAGGGAGGGTGGTCATACTGAGAGTGTTTGGAGGGAGGGTGGTCCTACTGAGAGTGTTTAAAGGGAGGGTGGTCATACTGAGAGTGTTTGGAGGGAGGGTGGTCATACTGAGAGTGTTTGAAGGGAGGGTGGTCCTACTGAGAGTGCTTGAAGGGAGGGTGGTCCTACTGAGAGTGTTTGAAGGGAGGGTGGTCCTACTGAGATTGCTTGAAGGGAGGGTGGTCCTACTGAGTGTTTGAAGGGAGGGTGGTCCTACTGAGTGTTTGAAGGGAGGGTGGTCCTACTGAGTGTTTGAAGGGAGGGTCGTCATACTGAGAGTGTTTGAAGGGAGGGTGGTCCTACTGAGATTGCTTGAAGGGAGGGTGGTCGTACTGAGTGTTTGAAGGGAGGGTGGTCATACTGAGAGTGTTTGAAGGGATGGTGGTCCTACTGAGAGTGTTTGAAGGGAGGGTGGTCCTACTGAGTGTTTGAAGGGAGGGTCGTCATACTGAGAGTGTTTGAAGGGAGGGTGGTCCTACTGAGATTGCTTGAAGGGAGGGTGGTCCTACTGAGTGTTTGAAGGGAGGGTGGTCATACTGAGAGTGTTTGAAGGGAGGGTGGTCCTACTGAGTGTTTGAAGGGAGGGTGGTCCTAATGAGTGTTTGAAGGGAGGGTGGTCATACTGAGAGTGTTTGAAGGGATGGTGGTCCTACTGAGAGTGCTTGAAGGAAGGTAGGTCCTACTGAGAGTATTTGAAGGGAGGGTGGTCATACTGAGAGTGTTTGAAGGGAGGGTGGTCATACTGAGAGTGTTTGAAGGGAGGGTGGTCCTACTGAGAGTATTTGAAGGGAGGGTGGTCCTACTGAGAGTGCTTGAAGGAAGGTAGGTCCTACTGTTTGCACCTATTTTTCTATGTTATGGTGTTGTCGAATGTATGGTATTTTAAACGAGCTGAACTAGTAATTTTTTTTGTTCAATTCTTTTACTAATTGTTTTAATCTTTGTTTTATAGCTTAAACATGCCAAATACAAAAAAAGAAACAATTACTAAGTATAATATAGTATTCAAAGAAGAATGGAAGCTATAGTATTGCATAGAAATAATCAAAGATAAAATGTAGTGTTTACTTTGTGATAAATTGGTTTCAATAATCAATGAACGCAATGCACAGCAGTAATATGGTAAGCATAAGGATCACACATATGGAAAATTGAAATTAAAACCAAGAAAATCTATACTTATGAATACGAAGCATAAAAAAACCCAACAACAATTAACTTAAATGACAGGACCATGCAATGAAATTACCGAAGAAACTTCCTAAAGTACATTTATACTTGAGAGAAGAAGTAAGCATATAGTGATGTAGAAGCTATAAAACAGTGCATTTTACAATTTGCAGCTTGTCTGGATTCAAATAAAATTAACAAGAACAAACTGCTTTAGCTTTCACGAATATCAATACCACTATACCCGAACGACCACATGAATTAAGGACCTACTACATGAGTCGCACCGCACCGCACCGCACTTAAAGTGAATTTATTTGCAATAAAGCTATGGCTACATGGAGCCAACCCAGACCGCACCGCACCGCACTTAAAGTGAATTTATTTGCAATAAAGCTATGGCTACATGGAGCCGACCCGCACCGCACCGCACCTAAAGTGAATTTATTTACAATTAAGCTATGGCTACATGGAGCCGACCCGCACCGCACCGCACCTAAAGTGAATTTATTTGCAGTAAAGCTATGGCTACATGGAGCCGAACCGCACCGCACCGCACCTAAAGTGAATTTATTTGCAGTAAAGCTATGGTTACACGAAGCCGACCCGCACCGCACCGCACCTAAAGTGAATTTATTTGCAGTAAAGCTATGGCTACATGGAGCCGACCCGCACCGCACCGCACCTAAAGTGAATTTATTTACAATTAAGCTACGGCTACATGGAGCCGACCCGCACCGCACCGCATCTAAAGTGAATTTATTTGCAGTAAAGCTATGGCTACATGGAGCCGACCCAGACCGCACCGCACCGCACCTAAAGTGAATTTATTTGCAGTAAAGCTATGGCTACATGGAGCCAACCCAGACCGCACCGCACCGCACCTAAAGTGAATTTATTTACAATTAAGCTACGGCTACATGGAGCCGACCCGCACCGCACCGCACCTAAAGTGAATTTATTTGCAATAAAGCTATGGCAACATGGAGCCGACCCGCACCGCACCGCATCTAAAGTGAATTTATTTGCAGTAAAGCTATGGCTACATGGAGCCGACCCGCACCGCACCGCACCTAAAGTGAATTTATTTGCAATAAAGCTATGGCTACATGGAGTCGACCCGCACCGCACCGCACCTAAAGTGAATTTATTTGCAGTAAAGCTATGGCTACATGGAGCCGACCCGCACCGCACCGCACCTAAAGTGAATTTATTTGCAGTAAAGCTATGGCTACATGGAGCCGACCCGCACCGCACCGCACCTAAAGTGAATTTATTTGCAGTAAAGCTATGGCTACACGAAGCCGACCCGCACCGCACCGCACCTAAAGTGAATTTATTTGCAGTAAAGCTATGGCTACATGGAGCCAACCCAGACCGCACCGCACCGCACCTAAAGTGAATTTATTTACAATTAAGCTATGGCTACATGGAGCCGACCCGCACCGCACCGCACCTAAAGTGAATTTATTTTCAATTAAGCTATGGCTACATGGAGCCGACCCGCACCGCACCGCACCTAAAGTGAATTTATTTGCAGTAAAGCTATGGCTACATGGAGCCGAACCGCACCACACCGCACCTAAAGTGAATTTATTTGCAGTAAAGCTATGGCTACATGGAGCCGACCCGCACCGCACCGCACCTAAAGTCAATTTATTTGCAATAAAGCTATGGCAACATGGAGCCGACCCGCACCGCACCGCACCTAAAGTGAATTTATTTGCAGTAAAGCTATGGCTACATGGAGCCAACCCAGACCGCACCGCACCGCACCTAAAGTGAATTTATTTACAATTAAGCTATGGCTACATGGAGCCGACCCGCACCGCACCGCACCTAAAGTGAATTTATTTACAATTAAGCTATGGCTACATGGAGCCGACCCGCACCGCACCGCACCTAAAGTGAATTTATTTACAATTAAGCTATGGCTACATGGAGCCGACCCGCACCGCACCGCATCTAAAGTGAATTTATTTGCAGTAAAGCTATGGCTACATGGAGCCGACCCGCACCGCACCGCACCTAAATTCAATTTATTTGCAATAAAGCTATGGCAACATGGAGCCGACCCGCACCGCACCGCACCTAAAGTGAATTTATTTACAATTAAGCTATGGCTACATGGAGCCGACCCGCACCGCACCGCACCTAAAGTGAATTTATTTACAATTAAGCTATGGCTACATGGAGCCGACCCGCACCGCACCGCACCTAAAGTGAATTTATTTACAATTAAGCTATGGCTACATGGAGCCGACCCGCACCGCACCGCACCTAAAGTGAATTTATTTACAATTAAGCTATGGCTACATGGAGCCGACCCGCACCGCACCGCATCTAAAGTGAATTTATTTACAATTAAGCTATGGCTACATGGAGCCGACCCGCACCGCACCGCATCTAAAGTGAATTTATTTGCAGTAAAGCTATGGCTACACGAAGCCGACCCGCACCGCATCGCACCTAAAGTGAATTTATTTACAATTAAGCTATGGCTACATGGAGCCGACCCGCACCGCACCGCACCTAAAGTGAATTTATTTACAATTAAGCTATGGCTACATGGAGCCGACCCGCACCGCACCGCACCTAAAGTGAATTTATTTACAATTAAGCTATGGCTACATGGAGCCGACCCGCACCGCACCGCACCTAAAGTGAATTTATTTACAATTAAGCTATGGCTACATGGAGCCGACCCGCACCGCACCGCACCTAAAGTGAATTTATTTACAATTAAGCTATGGCTACATGGAGCCGACCCGCACCGCACCGCACCTAAAGTGAATTTATTTACAATTAAGCTATGGCTACATGGAGCCGACCCGCACCGCACCGCATCTAAAGTGAATTTATTTGCAGTAAAGCTATGGCTACATGGAGCCGACCCGCACCGCACCGCACCTAAAGTGAATTTATTTACAATTAAGCTATGGCTACATGGAGCCGACCCGCACCGCACCGCACCTAAAGTGAATTTATTTACAATTAAGCTATGGCTACATGGAGCCGACCCGCACCGCACCGCACCTAAAGTGAATTTATTTACAATTAAGCTATGGCTACATGGAGCCGACCCGCACCGCACCGCACCTAAAGTGAATTTATTTACAATTAAGCTATGGCTACATGGAGCCGACCCGCACCGCACCGCATCTAAAGTGAATTTATTTGCAGTAAAGCTATGGCTACATGGAGCCGACCCGCACCGCACCGCACCTAAAGTCAATTTATTTACAATAAAGCTATGGCAACATGGAGCCGACCCGCACCGCACCGCATCTAAAGTGAATTTATTTGCAGTAAAGCTATGGCTACATGGAGCCGACCCGCACCGCACCGCACCTAAAGTGAATTTATTTGCAATAAAGCTATGGCAACATGGAGCCGACCCAGACCGCACCGCACCGCACCTAAAGTGAATTTATTTGCAGTAAAGCTATGGCTACACGGTCCGCACCCCACCACACCGCACCGGCGCAAACGAATCATCGAGAGAGCATTGCTCCGCACTTTTGCGGTGCGGTGCGGGCTCATGTAGCCCCCTACCACTGGAAATAAATGTTCGGGAGCTTCCGAACTTTGTTTTCATGCTAACCCCTAGCACTGTAGGGATGGGCGAAACAGTGATTTTACGATATCGGTGATCACAGTGACCATGATTTTAAAACAGCAGTGATTTATACCAGTGACTATTCACAGTGATTGACAGTCACTGTGTCAGAACTTGTAAAACTAGGCATTTCTTTCACAGCCATTACACGTGTGACGCTGTAGTCATTGTTTCCAACATTACGTACAAGATAAACAATATTATATTCGACAAACATTCTTCATCTTAATTATTAGCTAACTTAAAACTTTATTCTTCATAATTAATAGCTAACTTAATTTTATGAAAATAGGTGAAAACCTATGCAAGTAAAAATAAAAATACAAACTTATTTTGTGATAGAACTCCCTCTATAAATAATATAAAAATGGTTAGAAAATGCGGTGCAATGCGGCTCATGTAGCCATATCTTTTAGTCATTTCCAGCTCTCAACCTAACGATTACATACTGTGAATAGAGGTCTATAGACTAATAAAGAGTATAGGTATGGAGGTGAAATTGTGGCGCTCAGTGCGGTATGAATCACAACTGTGAATCATCTACACACCGGGACAGTTTTTTGCCCTTGAAAAGAGGGAGCCATTACACTCTCCTTCCTCTGTCTGTCTGTCTGTCTGTCTGTCTGTCTGATCTGTGGCATCGTTCAGCCTATAGAGTCACGGCAAGTTTAATTATTTTACAAATTGACTCATCGAAACACGTGGCCAGACAGACATTTTTTTATGGTGCTGCACGTTTTATTGCACCTTAAGGCTATTTGAAACTTATAATAATTTAAGGACACATAATTAAATATTCGAATTAAGCTTATCAACCCCCTGATTATACTAATTTTATCTTAAACTTTTTAATGATTATCAAAGTGAGTCTTTCAATTAGATCAGTTCTAAACTAATAGATGAACCTAAGGAAATTAGCCAAAATTAGCCTTTAATGGAAAAGCCAAAATTACAAATTATAAAATCTCCTCTCAGTGAACGCAGCAAAGATACGAACCCAGTTTAGATCTCCCACGTCAAATTTTGAGTACTTCATTCAAGTGTACTTGTTCTTTACAGCCGGAATTTACTGCACTGAACATAAAGGTGTGCCAGGAAATTCTCAATGGTATGTTATTTTATCTTCCTTTATTTGAGGTATTTAACGTGCGCTTTCTGAACTGACTGATTATATCAGCAAGTGGCTTATGAACTAACTTAAATGTGGAACAGACACAACACCCAGACCCCAATTATTAACTCATCACTGTGGAAGGGGAAACCCACATTTCACCGATGATAAACTTTTTGGCCATGCCAGAAATCGAACCCGGAACCCTAAGTTTAGTAAACAAACACGCAACCAACTAAGCTAAGTGTCTGACTGTGATGATATTGTTGATAAAAAAAGCTATAAATAGTTCAATTCAATTATAATTTTTAAAAAGACATAAGAGAAAAATATTCGAAAGCTATAATTATTTTCCAGATAATTTAAAGGCTTGCAATCAAAGAGTGGAATAATTAATGAGGGACTTGAGCTGGTCGTTTTTTACACAATATTTCATTTTATGGTTGAAAAGAGTTCAAACGCACACGTACTCCTGTTCAACTGTGATAAGTCTCTGTACATCTGAACGGCCGAGCCTCTTGTAGTGTTACCTACTCACACGTTTAGTGTGCCACGAGGACTCACCACAAGGTATAGTGTGCCACGAGGACTCACCACAAGGTATAGTGTGCCACGAGGACTCACCACAAGGTATAGTGTGCCACGAGGACTCACCACAAGGTATAGTGTGCCGCGAGGACTCACCACAAGGTATAGTGTGCCACAAGGACTCACCACAAGGTATAATGTGCCATGAGGACTCACCACAAGGTATAGTGTGCCACGAGGACTCACCACAAGGTATAGTGTGCCATGAGGACTCACCACAAGGTATAGTGTGCCACAAGGACTCACCACAAGGTATAGTGTGCCACAAGGACTCACCACAAGGTATAGAGTACCACGAGGACTCACCACAAGGTATAGTGTGCCACGAGGACTCACTACAAGATATAGTGTGCCACGAGGACTCACCACAAGGTATAGAGTACCACGAGGACTCACCACAAGGTATAGTGTGCCACGAGGACTCGCCATAAGGTATAGTGTGCCACAAGGACTCACCACAAGGTATAGTGTGCCACAAGGACTCACCACAAGGTATAGTGTGCCACAAGGACTCACCACAAGGTATAGTGTGCCACAAGGACTCACCACAAGGTATAGTGTGCCACGAGGACTCACCACAAGGTATAGTGTGCCATGAGGACTCACCACAAGGTATAGAGTACCACGAGGACTCACCACAAGGTATAGTGTGCCACGAGGACTCACTACAAGATATAGTGTGCCGCGAGGACTCACCACAAGGTATAGTGTGCCACGAGGACTCACCACAAGGTATAGAATACCACGAGGACTCACCACAAGGTATAGTGTGCCACGAGGACTCGCCATAAGGTATAGTGTGCACCGAGGACTCGCCACAAGGTATAGTGTGCCACTAGGACTCACCACAAGGTATAGTGTGACACAAGGACTCACCACAAGGTACAGTGTGCCATGAGGACTCGCCACAAGGTATAGTGTGCCACTAGGACTCACCACAAGGTATAGTGTGCCACGAGGACTCACCACAAGGTATAGTGTGCCACGAGGACTCACTACAAGGTATAGTGTGCCACGAGGACTCGCCACAAGGTATAGTGTTCCGCGAGGACTCGCCACAAGGTATAGTGTGCCACGAGGACTCGCCACAAGGTATAGTGTTCCGCGAGGACTCGCCACAAGGTATAGTGTGCCACTAGGACTCACCACAAGGTATAGTGTGCCGCGAGGACTCACCACAAGGTATAGTGTGCCACGAACAAAATAAAAGAGAGATTGAAAACCACTTATTTAGGGGATGTCACCCTTATAACTCTAAAAAATTGTTTCATTTCAAAGAATGATTAGGTACTCAAAACTTAAACAGAATATTTATAATGCATTTAGCTATATTAGGTTATATCTATTTTATAATAAGAGAGTAAACATTTCTTCATAGCATTTAGTGCTAGTATAATAATAATAATAATAATAATAATAATAATAATAATAATAATAATAATAATAATAATAATAATAAAAATAGCGCGCCTGGGCTACATTACTCGTAGCTCAGTTTGTGGAAATATTAGCCAGTACTAATGAACCGAATCTACTAACCGTACATCCTTTCCGTGGAGACTCCTTCCATGTCCCCATGAGGTGAGGGGACGATGATATTTAATACTATGGCGTGAAACCAATGAAGATCTTAAACTTACTCAGGACTAATCATCCTTTTTGGGAAACAATGATGCTCATTTATTCACTATACCTCTTTATATTAGTCTATTATTTCATTTAATTATTGTACAATCATCTCAAATTAATAATGAGACTATTTTATTATTTCAAATTAGCACAAGCTCCTTGGCTAGGACAGGCTTACATACTAATCCATCAATAAAAAGCGTTTAAAAAATAACTGAGGAAAGTGAGAGAAAATTTACAAGGGAGTCATCAGAATATATCACGATTCCTGACAGTTTTAAGGGATATCAGATTGTTTTGTTTGGTAATGGGAAATAAAATTATTATATTCTGGACTACTAAAGGCCTTGTCTTCATCACAAAATATGTTTTGTAACGTAACATTCAAATTTGCAGCACAGAATTATGAAAACTTTTTCAATATGATTGTGTGAACAATGTAAGCAAAGGAGAGTATACAAATGCCTTTACAGTGATGTTTGCTTTGCTGCTTGAGAATAAATATTAGACTTATCACAGATTAGTTTCTCTCGTAAAATGGTTCATTCGTGTTTGAAACCAATGTCATCATCATGGATTACTAAGCAGTCACCATTCTTGAAACCGTATTTCCTTCTGCTAGTGTTAATGGGTGTGTAGCTTCAACTATACATATATTATTGGGGGAGGGGAAGATAAAAATAATTTTCACTTTAAATTATATAAAAAATCATTTCCTAGCAAATAAATAACGAAATTATTTCTATCAGTCATATAGAATGCTTTTCCACAAACGTGCATTTTTATTTTTATTGAATAAAATCATTTCCGGTTTCTTTTACAATAGTATGATTAAATGTTGTCACACATGAGTATATTATTAGGGGAAGGGGGGGTGTGTTCCACATGTACCACCCTGTAAAGATGTCCAAAGAGCACTTCAAACCACCCCTATCCAGGCACCAGTTATGGCACGAGAATACAAAAATGATAAGGAAATCAGGATACGGGGTAAATAAATGTTCTCTAACAATTCTTACATTTATTTTTGCTATAACTATGATTTACAAATTCAATCAATATTAAAAAGTTAACCTGATTCGGTGGTCGAATGGTCTAAGGCATCACATAAACCAACTTAAGTCCAGAACAGACACAACACCCAGCCCCCAGCCCCTAGCCGTCAATTCAACACTATGAAAGTATAAACCCACAGTTTACCAATGATACATTTTTCAGCCATACCAGGAGTCGAACCCTGGATTCTAGCTCAGTAGAGAGACTTGCCCCCAACTGAGTAAAGGTGTCGGGCCCTATATACATTCTCGTGTGCTGATATAATCATTCTGTTCAGAAAGTGTACATTAAATACCTCAAATTAAAAATAAATGAAAAGAGTTATTAGATGCAATAGAAAGATTAAACTTGGTTTGTTTCAGACACGTGTGATTTGTAGGTCTCTACATTTGATAAGAAAAGAGTGTCCATTTCCATGAATAGTTACGAGTATGTGTAGCGGCTTCCACGTCATGGACAAGCTCTGTTTGATTACCGACATGTCCACATCAATCGTAGTTCCCAAACAAATCAACCCTATACACTGGCAATTCACAAAGGAACACGACTAAAAGGGGGTTGCGATGGAAAGGGGAGTCGAACCGGTGACTTCACAATCAACGACGGAGAGGCGGACACGCCTTTAACTCTACTCCTGCTCTGATGGTTTCCGGTTGTGGTTTGAGGTTTCCGGACTTTTCTCAAATATAAACCAATGGATGGGAGAGGAGTGACGACCTTCGGGGCTCACGGGGTATGGTATGTCGGTCTCGCAATTTGCTTTGATTTTGTGACGAAAGGGCTTGGGTTCATATCTTGGCTGGGTACTCTTAGGGTTTTTACCCTTATATGGTTTGTCACTCTGCTTTCCCCATCGTTATTATAAGCACTATAAGATCTGTGGACATTTATCCTCGTTTTGAGTGTAGTTCAAATCAAGGTATTTTACTGTTATAATAGTAATAATAATAATAATAATAATAATAATAATAATAATAATAATAATAATAATCCTAAACTGCTTTCTTATTGGAAATTTGTTGGGTGCCATCTCTGGAACTGCGCCGGGTAGACTATATAAAAAACAAAAATCTTCCCTCTATTCAGTGGATTTAGCTACTTGCTTATCCGCCTTGGTGGCGTAGTTGGCTAACGCGCTAATTGTGTTGAGCTCGACCACCGAGGACGGGGAGATCGAGGTTCGAATCTCGGTCGGGTGAACTGAGGGTGGTTTTTCCTAAATGGTTTTCCACTCTCTCTCTCTCCACACAAATGCGGGTTCACTTCCTCTAAATTCAACCTTTCCAATTCCTAATCCATTAGCGTAATTAGTACTTAAGCGTATAACCCAAACGGGTAGTAAGACGTGGTATTAAATATTATTATTATTATTTGCTACTTGCTTGAAACCTCTGAGATAAGTACCGTGTTGAGGAGAGAAATTAATATAGGAGTATGCGCAAATTAAATCTAATAACATAGAAGCCTATCCTAATGTATCTCAATAAATTGTCTAGATTCAAACAAACAATAATCTTAGTTTCAAGAAATAAACATGGCTCTGGCCAAAATATTAATGCTAAATTGTTGGTAGGACTAAATTCATATCTCCCTGACAAAGATCAAAATATATACAGAAAGAACCCTCTGCTCACTGTTGCAATTAACTCACGACAAAACCAGAAAACATCACCTAAGTTCAGGTCAAAAACAAATTATGTTTCTCGTAAATAAGGGTAATAATATTTTATTCATATAATCAAGTCTTCAAAGTTTCTAGGTCACGCAAGCACGATTGATTGGAGTTGAGGTTCACAAAACAACAAATTCAATTCCATGAATAGTTTACGAAATTCGCCAATAAAACCTTTATTGGAGGCTATTTGCTATTATTAGGTTAAAAATAATATGCTGATATTACAATGACGTTTCTAAACTAAGAAAGCATTTCTGTTTATAAAAAAAGCTAAAAAGTTTAAGACGTTAGCCTCTTGTATTGTAGCGTAACAATCATTAATTTATATTGATGTGGTATTTATACGATACAGTGATGCTTTTTAAAATAATCATATAGCTCTACTTTCTCTTAGTCTGCCTCTTGGAGTCTGTAGTTTGACCCCAGTCCAAACATATACTGTGGGGTCACAGTTAAGTACTATTTCACGATCAACATTCCTACCACATAAATTAAGCCATAATTTATGTGGTACGGCCAAATTGTCTAACGAGTAACCATCTGGAAGGCCTTTTTCCTACCAGAATTGTAACTTATAGTAGAATTTTGGTCAAATAAAACCTTTCAGGAAGCTATTCACGAGGAAATTGAGCTATAGAAAGCTTAACTTACATTTATCTACTATTATATAGCTTATAATATAGAAGTATAATGTAGTACGTCACGTTAAGACTGCTACATTTCAGGGTGAACATATATATATATACATATATATATATATATATATCTTAACCTATTAGTAAGTTTAGTTCACTTTATTTAAAACTATCAGTAACCAATTTAAGTTAATTTTACTAATCAAAATACTTTAAAATTAAAATTAAATATTTTATAAAGTAATTTAATCTTAACCTATTAGTAAGTTTAGTTCACTTTATTAAAAACTATCAGCATCCAATTTAAGTTAATTTTACTGATCAAAATACTTTAAAATTAAAATTAAATATTTTATAAAGTAAAGTAATATATATATCTGTGTGTGTGTGTGTATTTTCACCTCATCTAATGTACCCGTTCGGGCTATACGATTAAATTAATTACTCTAATGGTATACGGATTAAAATACAGAATTTTAGAGGCTATGTACCCACATTTGAATGGAGACAGAAATACAGTGGGAAGCCTGTTAGGTGAAAAACTCATTACATCCAACTGGGATCAAAAGCCCAATCGCTCCGTCAGTGTTAATCCAGTCGTTCATAAGAGTGTCTGTCACGTTAGACCTTGTGAGCAGCGGTGTAAGTCCAGAGAATGGAACGGATCTACTATAACAACTATTGGACTAATATCAAGGGGACCCATCTTGGTGGTCATCTGGTCTAAGGTGTCACTCTAACCATAGACTAGACAGCTGGTGGCAGGGATATCGGGGTTCAATCCCGGCTGGTTGTACTGAGGTTTTTTTTTCCTAAAGTAATTAGTACTTAAGCGTATAACCCGAACGGGTAGTAAGACGCGGTGCTAAGTATTATTTTTTCCTAAACGGATTTCCATTCACTCACTCTCCACGCAAATGTGGGTACACTTACTCTCAATTAAACCCTACGAATCCCTAGCTCATTAACATGATTAGTACAAAGGCGTATAAAAAAAAGGACAGTATGACGCATTGCTAAATAAATAAATGGTACGGTGCACCGGAAAGACTTTCTCCTGCTTTTATCTTAAAATAGACATTTACTGAAACTCGTAAGATTTGTGAAGTGAAATAATAGGTCCATACATTGTTGGAGAAACACTAAATCAAAGATCATAAATTAAATAATATACACTGTCACCTACATACTCTATGACATTAGGAACAGAAAAATTTGAGAAAAGAGAAACATCTTTGTCCACCAAAGAGCGTAAGAATCAAATTCATTTTTAAAGCCCTGAATTAGAAAATATATATATATATATTTGATTATAGCTCAGAAACTATTGGTTTTTATAAAAATATATTTCAAATAAAAGATTTTTATCTTTAATAGTATTACAAATTTAAAACTATGAGTTTTTTCGAACCTCAAATAGTTGCGAAGAAATTATTGAAATTGGAACATTTCACCTGTGTAACGTACCCTCAAAATAATTTTCATGAGAAAATGAGAGTTGCATCTTGTTTATAACAATAAAATATAATATTTAATCAAAATCGTTAGAGCGAGTTTCGAGAAAATCGATTTTTTTTCTCTTTTTGCCCTTCAGTAAACTACTCTTAAATTCAGGGCTGGATATTTAATTCCAAAAGCTCCTCATGTGGACCTTATGAAAACCCCACATACCAAGTTATAGCCCAATTGGTAAAATAGTTTTGGCTCTAGCCTGAGTTTTTTCCTAAAAGGCTCTTGATATGAAAATTAGACTGTATTATCATAGAACTAATGTTAGTAAAGTAAATAGAAACATAAATGTTAATGTGTTTTGAACGCGAAGTAAGTTGGATGCCGGGACCAATTTGACTGTTGAATGGTTGTATGGTCATATTACAGATCCACGGTCGATTGTTGACAAGTTTGTATCAGTACAAAAGGTCGTGTGAGCTAACCCAGCTGTCAGGTAAGCCGACTAAAAATGTATCGAATGTAATAAATGACTAAGTCCACAAATCCCTGAGGTTAACCAGTGCTATAAATATTTTACGAACATTAAGCCGGGCTTAGGAATGGATAAAGGTAACTTCTTGTTTTGGTACGGCTGCTCAAATTACATTTGACATCGATATGAATCCATACTAAATGACACTAAAATGATACTAATCTACTTGTTGGAAATCATCCACGTCGTTAGAGGGGGGTAGAATCGTGGCAGGTATATGCATTAATACGAGGCCTATAATAACTATGAATTGGTGTCATAAAGGATACCATGACTGTATTTGACCGTATTATCTTTGCGCGATGGATCGCATTTAACGATACTCGAGGCCTTTCAACGAATGTTTATATTTTATACCCCCAGATGAACCCGCTGATATAATTTTACTGTGGATTGGTTTATTTAAACAGTTTTATGGGTTTTATATTCTTTTCTCCGTGTTAGTAATTATGGCGTGGGAGTATTCACAGATTGAGTCCAATTCACAACATGGTCTAATAATAAAATACAATGTTTACCGTAAAATATCGGCGACACTGCAATCGGTTGATTAGATTTAATCCTATTTTGTTAAATTTTTTTCTAGCTATACAATAAGGTTTAAATAAAATCCATGGCATCAGCCCGCAAATATTTAATACCGACCAAGTAGCCGCCGTCTTTTGGCGATGATAGTGCCAACTTTTTCTTATAAAGGGTGTCACGTGGTCAACACAACGAACCATACGATAGTTAATCTCAGTTTTCTAGAACGGAACCTCTACTTCTTTGCTCAATAAGCTCCTCATTTATCCTCATGAGATTGAGTTTATCAGATTCCACACTCCGGAATTGCCAGGGATCGAACCCGTGACCTCTGTATTTGTAGCCAGGAACTATGACCACTAGATGATGACGTGGAGGTTGGGGTTCTAATCCCAACCGGTTTTACTGAAGATGGTTTTTCTAAATGGTTACACCCTCTTCTCTCAAGAAAATGAGGATACATTTCAGCTAAATTACACCTTATTCTTATATACAGCGTCACTATTACGATGTACTGAACTTCCGGTGGTGAAGAGTTCGGGGTTAGAATCCTTGTTAGGTGTACTGAGGTATTTTTTTACTAAACTGTTTACCACTTTCTCATCATTCAAATGCAGTCACACTTACTCTAAATTCAACCTTTCTCATCCATAACAGAAGGGTAATAAGTATATATGCTTATAGCCCTAATAATTAGTGTGTGGGGGTGAAAGATTATATGTACTAAATAAATGTTTTCAAACAGTTTAACCAATTCATTTTATATTTTGAAAAAGGAAAATATATACTTGTTACACTAAATATGTTATGGTTAATTTATTAAAGAACAATACACCACCTTAATGAGCGACTGTCCAATTTTCATAGGAATGGACTTTTATATATTTGTGCCAAAAATTGACGGCATTTACTATTTTAGTGGTGTTAATTTACGGGTATTGATAATATATACTAAACGTGACAACTTGGATTGAAGTATTAATACGTAAAAATAGATCTAATAACGTTTTAGTTGTCGTATAAAGTTGTTCCTATGAAAAACGTGACTTTGCGCACAGTTCTAGTAAAAGATTATGACATAGTTTACAAACTAAGTTTCACTCTGAGCCATATTGACAAGGACACTACATAGCTGTGCTTGTAGTATGGTAATTTCTTCATCAAAAGTAATCTAATTACATAGAAATATTTTTTTGCTAAAAGGGGATTGAAAATCTTGTATCACATGGGTATGATAGAGAGAATAATATTATTAACTACGCAAAGAAGTATGCGTATTAATTTAATTTAATTCCCATATATACACACCTCTATAAAAGATAATGTAGACTCCGGGGGAGAAATTTTGGTTCATGCCTTCTATTGTGGTTGGTGCTAAACAGGGGCGGGTCGGCAGCCGTGCCGTACACAGAAATGACTCATGAAATCTAACTTCTGCCTAAAACAACGAATGAGGATTGTGCGCATCCTGTTTGCTCAAAGCATTATGAATCAAAAATACCTACCAAACGGTTTCATGTTGACCAAACATATTTTGAAAAATATATTTCCTGCTTTCAATGTTACGGTACATGGCATATAATTTCTCTCTCTCCTTATTTAAAATATAGACATTTACTTAACATTTGTAAGTTATTAAATAACATAATTATATTGTTGAAAAACACTCCAACAAAGAGCATAAATGAATTAATAATATTAATTGTTACAGAAATATCAAGAAAAGAGGAACATCTCTGTCCAAAAGAGAACATAACAATCAATTTCAACTATCAAAGAGTTCTATAAAAATATAATATAACTTATACTTCTTTATATCTCAGAGATTACTGGATTTATAAAAATATATTCCAAATAAAATATTTTAAATTTTAACAGTACTACAACTTTACAATAATAAGTTATTTTATATGTCATATAGTTGCGGAGATATAATAACAATTGAAAATATATGATTATGTTAGGTAGGCCTACACTTAAATTTATTTGCATGGGAAAGTGAAAGTTGCCATTTTGTTTGTAATTTTATCCGCAGCTATAAACAAAATTTAACCAAAATCGTTATAGCGGCTTTTAAGAAAATATATTCTTTCTTTTTTGCCTTTCACGATTCCCTGAATGAAACATCGATATTTTATCAAAATCTCAAGTTTGATTTTTTTTGACGATCATCATACTTTCTTTTCAAGGTGTCGAGAGAAAGTAAAAAAGACGGACGAGTGATACAGAACAGTTGGTTGTTTATATTGTAGTTCAAACAAATGGAAGTTACATTACACTGCAACAGTTTATAGTTAGAAAATAAATTATTCATTTTAATTGTTTTTTGCATTAGTCGATCCACTATTTTGACTCTACACTATTAAACTTTCGTTTTTTGGACTTTTATAGGGTACATTCTATTAATACCTATTGCCATGCCAAATTTTATATTTTTATGATATTTAGAAGAGTTAAATTAATTACATGTAAAAAGACAGATGTCAAAACTTTATCGAATTAGGATGTTCAACATCTGAGTGCAATATATATATATATTTGGCTATAACAGATAAATATGACAGTCCCAAACAAAACATTTCAACCAGTATATTTTAAAAACAATCTTTTAAAGGAGAAATTAATAAGCCTGAGTGAAAAAACGAACAAAATCCATACAAAACACAATATTTTCCTCAGAGGTATTTTAAGATATGTTATAATAGATTATAAGCATTGAAACAGAAACAAATATTTAACACTTAATGGGTTATTTTAAGTGAACAGTGCAATCCTGGCAACTTTCAATTTTCTGCCTTCTAAAATGGTTTGTTTCCCCTTCTTGTTACCCCCACTCCTTTTCCAGACTTTTATGAGTATTTGGTGTGATTCCTATACTTACCCGCCCAATTTCAGTTTTCTACCATACAGAGTAGCTGTTTCTATTCGTTTTGAAAATGTTGTGTCCCACCTTCTGCACCTGCACCACCTCAGGACACAACGTGGGGGTGCCGTACACAAATTAAAGTTATATTTCCATTCTACGACCCGAAAAACCCCCGGGTGTTGGTTCAAATGGATATCTGATATGTTTTTATATTATAAGTAACTATATATATAGGTTTTCTAAAAAAAAAATGTTTTTAGGTAGTTTATTGATGACTAATTTTTGCAAAATTTGATATTTTTTTTTATATTTATAACGTTGTTGTTAAAACTGTAATCGGGGACGATTTTTCACCGTCAATAATAATGAAGGTTTATTTTTCAAAAATAAATTCACTAAAGGGTGGTTTACTTATGTCAAATCACAGAAATTTTGAGATTTTTACATGTTGGCCTCGAAGATTTGGTTCAAATTGGTATCTGAAAATATATTTTTATGATAATTAAAGGTACGTTTTTATTTTATCAAATTAAAAATAATTTTAGGGTAGTTCGGAAATAATGTATTTTTGAAAATTTGATTAAAATATTTGAACAATTTGATATAAAATGTATACATAGAGAGTGTTTATTGTGATTAACAGGAAGATGTGTTTGTTTTTATGAGGAAAACTTACAAAAGTGTGGTTAGCTAAAATCACATTCCTATCAAGTTTCTTCAAGCTATAAAATGGTGATTTTCAATTTTTTTCAACAAACGTCACGCTGAATACGGCTCTAAAATCGTCAAGCCACATCATCGTTTTTTTAAGAAAAGATTTTATCATAAAAATATCAAGTATTAAGACTGTTCAAAAGATCAATAGCTACAATTCTAACAATTGGGCTATTTTTAAAAATAATGTTGATCATGGATTTCAAAAGAGTTATTTTTACCTAAATTGTTTTCCAATTTTTTTTTAGATCTTTCCCCAAACTCCCGTGGCACACTGGCTAACCCTACGTGGCCCACCGGCTGAAAAACGCTGCTATAATACACAATATGAGAAATTTTGTATGATTGTAACTTCCCATTTATTTTATAATATTATGCTCTAAAGAGTTGTATTCTAGAACCCTCATAGGAAAAATTAAAGCTATATCTTACACATATTAGCTTTTTTTTATTAACACTAGGCTACTAGAATTCAAATTGATGTTATTTTAAACTTAAAAACGTTTATTTACCGACTTTTTTTTCTAGCGAACCACTAAACTTTATTTAACGAGACTATTATTTTATCGACCACAAATAACAGTCTCAAACAACTACTTTATATCCGATATCTTAGCTCTGTCGGTAGCGTGTCTGCTTACTGAGTTAAGGGTCTCAGGTTCAGTTCCTGTCATGGCTGGTGAACTGATCATTGATGAAATGTGATTCCCCCTTTTAAAGTGTTAAACTAACTGCTGGGGGCTGTATGTTGTTTATCTTCTATATTTAAGTTAGTTCATAAGCTGTGTGCTGATATAATCAGTCAGTTCAGAAAGTACACATCAAACACATCAAATAGACAAATAAAGAGCTAAGATTGCATCATCCCGCCGGGGTAACTTGAGGCCAGAGAACGGCAACACTGGACGGTAGAATCCTGTGAAAGAACTGTTGCAAGTGTCTGAAAATGGCAACACCGGATGGTAGGTCTCTGCGAGGGAACAGTAGCACGTGTTTTGTTTCTTGGAGAGATAAACTTTTGACAGTAGGTCCTGTTATCTCAGGAAGCTGCCCCCACCAGAAACTGTCCACCTTGTCTGAGGAACTCAACACGTGCACGCCTCTGTCTTTTCTTCGCCTTATCTTGACATGGAAAACTAAGACGCAATAATATTTTGATTATTTGATGGAGGGAAAAGGGGGGGGGGGGGTTTCAGTTACATCTTCGGCACTCACCTTTAACCTTGACGAGATCTATGCATGCAACACATACCTATTATAACCAGACCCGTAGAACAGTCATCATCACACCTGCCTACAAACTTAGGAGTACCGGGTTTTATTCCCAGCTGGTACCTTGGGTATATTTTCAGAAAAAGGAATTATCTCAACGGTCACCACAGTCTGGTTAGTTAGGCTTAAATTAATTAGCATAATAGTTTCTACTGGTCATATTCACTATCACCATCACCTCATCTCATTGGGACATGCAACAATTAGTGCATTAGTGCATTAGTGCAGAGGTACATAAGTACCTGCTAATCTTCCCATAAATTGGTCAACGAGCGATGTAGTCCTTATGGTGTCACTCGTTAACTTGTAGAGCCACTTTTTAATTTTTAAATGCCATAGTTTTCTATTAGCTATATTTCATTTTTTCCACAAAAATGTTTTGTAACCCTCCCCCAAAACCAATCTCACCCCCATTTATAATAATTGAACTATCAGTTTTGTAGGTTTTTTTAAGCACCACGTTTTGCTACCCGTTTGGGTTATACGCTTATGTAGTCTACTATTTACGTTTGGGGTTATAGGAATGGGAAAGTTTATATTTATAGGAAGTGTACCTTGAAGGAGAGTAAGAAAACATTTTGAAAAATCCACCCTCAATACGCCCAACCGAGATTCAAACCTTGATCTCCCCTTCACCGGAAGTCTAGTCTACTTCTACCATCCGGCCACTGAAGCAAGTTTTTTTACTATAATGTTATTGTTTTTAACCAGAAAGAAATGTTATTCCTCTACTGATTGTGAGTAGTTAGCATATAAAAGGGGTAACTCCGAGAAATGGTTGCTACTTTGACCCCTTAACTTGTGTTAATAACTACAGAGTAACGCCTGGTCTACATATGGAAACATTGTAGTCGACAGAGAGTGACGTAAGCAAGGGGAATTAAAGTCTGTTCAGCGTAGGAATTGTTTTCTGAAAGGCCTTTTTTCCTACCAGAAAGCTATTATATAGTAGGATATTGGTAGGAAAAAAGACCTTTCAGAGAGTAATTCCTACCGTGAATGGAGTATACTAGTGTTACACCAAACATTAATTATATAGAATAAACTATTATTATTATTATTATTATTATTATTATTATTATTATTATTATTATTATTATTATTATTATTATTATTATATTATTATTATTATACGTTCGTTGCCATCATTTAAGATAGAACTAAAGGGATTAAAATTATTTGTTGGTCTCCACCTCCAAAACCATTTGGATTAAATTTGTTATTAAAATGGTATATTTGGCGCAGCCCCCTCTCCCCAATTGTTTGTGGATGGGACATGCAATACGGTATGATCCCACCGAATACGATATGACAGCACAGCTCTTTCTACAGTCCAATTTTCATAGTAAGAACCTTATCTGACAATTAGAAAAGCTACTAGATCTACTTTCACGTGGCGTAATATAATCTGAAGCTGTCGCTTTTAATAAATATCATCATAACCTATTAAATAACATTAATAATATAGTAACTAAAATGCTAACAATGTTGACCAGAAATTTTTTATTTTCTAAAAGATTCTTCCTAACAAAATCTTACTATAGAACCAATATGTCACAATGATATGACTTACAATTTGGGTTTTATTTACGCCACCTATATATCTTCAAAAAAGGATTAATATAATAATAAACTTAATCACTATTTTAAAAAACACATTAATAGTCTACTTATAAAATCTATGGACATTTCATATTTCTCAAAATATCAAATCAAACGTGAAAACTTTTCACTTAAATCTGTTTAAAAATAATTCCATGCATATCTACCTCAACAAGAAAATGTTTGATTTGAATTACCTATATCAATAAATATTTTAATGTGTGCTGGATTTCACTCATGATTTAAATTGGAAAACTAGACTTCATGGGGTTTTGCATATCTTTCATAGCATTGGTTTCCTCCTCTCTCTCTCTCTCTTTCTCTCCTTCTCTCTCTCTACCTTTTGATTCATGAAAAACTAAAGATATCCTCTCCAGACATCACCAACACAAAGCTAATACCACGAGTTTCCTGTGTACGCAGTCACATTTGGAAGAAAATACAGACTATATAAAGATTTATTTATCATAAATATTCAATATTTTATCTACAATTTTTTTTTTACGTCCGCTTGTGGGTCCACAAGATAAAGAAAATACTCTCCTGACCCTCAGAAAATTGGAATATTCCACGTCTACAATCCTAATTTCAAAATAGAACCTTATCTACTGGGCCTAGATCTATTTTTACATATTATTACGTCAATCCATGTGGCATGCAGCTGTCACTCTCAGCTGTGATAGGTTTTTATTAGCAGCGCTTATTACTAACCGTCCGGGCTATACGCCTATGTAATATTTTTTTTTTTTTTTTTTTTAGCACCGCGTCTTACTACCCGTTCGGGTTATACGCTTAAGTACTAATTACTCTAATGGATTAGGAATTGGGAAGGTTGAACTTAGAGGAAGTGAACCCGCATTTGCGTGGAGGGAGAGTGGAAAACCATTTAGGAAAAACCACCCCCAGTTCACCCGACCGAGATTCGAACCTCGATCTCCCCGTCCTTATGTAATAATTACACTACTGTGTTAGGAACTAGGAAAGTTAGATTTAGAGGAATTGTACCCACATTTGCTTTGAGGGAGATGGGAAAATCATTCTAGAAAGAACACCCTCAATACACCCGACAGGAATCGATCCTCCTGTCTTTGATAGTATGGTCCATTGCGAGAGTAACGCCTCACACCATGCGGCCACCGAAGTGGGTGATAGATATTATTAATAGCCTATAATAATTACCTATAAACTAAAGTCTTTTGCACAAATAATGATCATTGGATTGATAAGAGATCAGTTGTAAGTTGATCGTCAATCAGTGTTTAAACTTCATGTTCAGTTGCACCGTCAACAATTAGGACGTGATTGTCGATCAAATCTACGATCAAGCTAACCATCTCTCCCATCAACTGTTTGATTCTCCTATCATTATGATGATGGTAAACATAAGTTTTAATAAGTAAACTAATTTTAAATCCTTATTTTAGTGCTAAGGAAAAGTAGATTGTGTGTTTTGTATATTTATTTCTAGCGTGACTTTTTTTCTATAGGTTAGTAGTGTCAATTACGGCGTCTTCAGAGTACGTCTTTCAACCAATCAAGGCAGTTAACAGAGATTGGTTCAAATCCAAAGAAGCTACAGAAAGAAGTCAACCAACATTAATTAATCTACCAGAAATAAAATTTGATATGAGGATGTAGGCTCAATACATTTATTAATATCACTACAAATTTGTCTAAGAGATTTTTCTTAAGGTAAATGGTATTTATTTTAATATAGATCTAAATATCAGACAGGATAGATTATTAGGGCCATAATATAAAGTGTACATCTTAACCAAACTTTTGCATATATTTGGACCAATCATAATCAGCTCTTACAAATACAGTACTTTTAACAGTGTCCCCGTGTATGTTTTACTAAATTATTTGATCAAATCTATGATTAGGTGGTCGAAGATTTTTATTTATAATTAACTTTGTTGTAAATAAACTGCTATTGATCTGGAACTTAACTGATCACCAATCCAGTGATTGAAGTATCAGTACGATATTTGTGCAACCAATACTAAGAACATTGTAAAATGTTATAACTATTGACCGCAAAAATTATCTTACACGTATTTTGTCTATTTTAAATTTTCTTCCTACGAATATACAATTATATTGACCACAACCTCCAACATAACTTAATATTAATTAATTTTGAAAGTTATATATATATTAATAAATTTTGAAAGTTATATAATTAAAATTAAATTTTGTAATAATATATATATATATATATAACTTTCAGAATTAATTGATATCAAGTTATGTTGGAGGCTGTGGTCAATATAATTGTATATTCGTAGGAAGAAAATTTAAAATAAACAAAATACTTGATAATTTTTGCGGTCAGTAGTGAGAGCATTTTACAATGTTCTTAGTACTGGTTGCACAAATATTGTATTGATAATTCAATCACTGGATTGGTGATCAGTTATATATATTAGTCTATATATGCAAGTCGGGGCTACATCCCTCGTAGCAATTTTTTAAAAGGATTTGACAATACTCATGTCCCTTTGCCCATGGGACACCCGAATACACTAATCGTACATTATTTTCATGTCCTGATGAGTTTAGGTGATGGTGATGGTGATAGTGATGGTGATGGTGAATGAGGGTTTATAAACAGCAGACCCTCTTTACCCAACATAAGCCTTACTAACCAGACCCTGATGACTGTTGGGATAGCTCCCCTTTCGGGAAAAATACCCAAAGGTACCAGCCGAGAATCTAACCTGGGTGTCCTAGGTTGATAGCCAGGTGCATTGACCCTACACCAAGTGGCTGGCCATTTCGAAAGATGATGTCCTGCTCTGGGAAACCTCGATCTTCCTCGGGATATGGGGATAAGCGGCCTCTTTGTGCCGACATAGCTCTAAACTGCAACACAGAATAGGATCGGTTTAATAATTAAATTAACCAAAATCACTTGTGTTACTATATAATTATGTTTTAAAATACCTATTACACAAGTTTTTTTTATAAGAGGTACACTATCTGAACTGACTTATTATATCAGAACACGATTTACAAGCTAGGTGACCTGAGGTCTAGGAGTAAGGTGTCAAACTTTTGTGTTGAGGGTCTGGGGTTCAATCCTTGGGCCCGGCATAGATTTATCTGATTGCCAAACCCTTCCTTCACCTCTGACAAGACATGTATTAATCACAATTTGTGAATGTGAGGAATGCCAAGCCTCCACCATGGTTCGGATCCCACTTTAAACTGTAGATCCTTCATTTCATCTCACAATCACCCTACCATTGCACATTAGCATAAGTGCGTACAACCCGAACGGGTAGTAAGACGCGGTGCTAATAATAATAATAATAATAATAATAATAATAATAATAATAATAATAATAATAATAATAATATAATAATAACAACAATAAAAATAAATAATAATTTACAAACTAGCTCAACTCTAGAACCGACACGTCAGATAGAGGCACTGGAAGTTTTTTTACATAGGAGGGGGGAGAGGTTCACTCAGCAATATAAAAAAAAGAGGATTTTGAAGGGTTTGCCCCACCAAACCAAGGATGGTCAGGAAACTCCCTCCCAATAAAAGTTTAAAAATTGGACGCATTTACACTATTTGGAGTGGTGTGTGTGTGTCTCCCCCTTCCCAAAGAAATATTTTTGAAATTCGGTTGTTCCAAACTAGAAGCTATTCTAAATGGTGGTCCACGCCTTAATTTTGTTTTTAACTCGAAGTCACTAGAAGCTATTTGAACTAGTCTTTTCCCGCCTCCATTTTGAAAATTGGTTACCTCTCGAAGCCGGTGCGGATTCATGGGTGGGGGGGGGGGGGGGGGGGAGGGTCAGTTAACCCCCCTTTGTGAAAGCTATAAAATTAGTACCAAAAAAAATGATAGTTCAAATTTTAGAAAGAAGATATAGCACAGATAAATAATACACTTCTTTTTTCATCTGTTTACGCGCAGACACCTCTTAAGCCGTGTCCACACGTGCGTCATTCATCCATGATTAATCAATAATCGATATGACTCACGCCAGTGTGGAAAAAAAAACCGCTTTCATGTACTAATATTTATCGTGGATAGTGAGGAACGAACATTGTTCCGCATAAAGACGGTAGACTACCACGAATACCGGATATAGATTATGTGTAGACAGCAGGAGTGGCGGAATTGTGGGGGACTCTGCCCCCTTGGCAATAATTTACCCCTCCTTGGAATAAATTCCCCCCTAGATATATTTCAAATCCTCGATATTATCGAATATGAAGCTGAAAGGTGGCCTTATATCGAACTCCAAATAACTTCTAGATGCAGTCTATTGTCAAAACTTTGTCGGAGAATACCGCTTCAAATAACTAATAGACAAGAGGTATCTAACTGGCAGAAAAATGTCAGTGGGGGAAGGCGCTAAGTTCAACCAAATTTAAAAAATATCTCAGAGAGGACATCTCCAAATATTTTCTAGATACATGTCATTTTGAAGAATTTTCAAGCTAGGACCACCCAAATAGCCTAGTTTCTGAAATAATTCAATTTTCAAAATTTTGTCGGTGGAAGAACAATTCAAAGAATATCTTCTAGAGGTATCTAACTATCGTAATAAATCAAGGTGAGGATTACTTTAAATAGCTTTGAGGGGCATCCAAATTTCAAATATTTCTAGATAGGGAACACTTTAAACGGATTATAAAAGAATCTATTTTTTTAATCAAGACTACTAATAGCTTCTAGAGTGAACCATTTTTCAAAAAATTGCTAAAGGAGGGCACTCCAATTAATTTATAGAAACTATCTGATTTAAAAAAAAAATTGGAAAGGATGACCACGGTTTAAAACATACAGAAGATCAAATATGAATGAACAACTATTAAATGGCTTTAAACATAAATTAAACATTGTAAGTAACTATGCTATTTATAATTATGACCCCCCTATAAACATGATCTGGATCCACCCTGTCTCGAAGATATTTTTGGTGTGCATCTCCCAAAACATTTTTGAATATGATACGCTCTTAAAAGATATCTATGATTGCCTGGATTTAATTTGTTAATAATTATATGGTTCCCAAAGATATTGGGTAGGAAGAACAATATATATTATACTAGTTAATAGAGCTACTTAAACAAGGTTAATATCCATGAGATCTGCTTCCATCATGTTGATGGATAGTATCAGTAACTATAAAATAACACAGATAATATAGTAAAATGTTATCAATGTTGACTGAAAGTAGATATGTCTGTATTTTATAAACTTCTCTTTCAACCAACATCAGGTTATACTTAAAGTGCTTTTCGCCAGGAATTGTTATGAAAATTAAACGCTTCTAGAAAATATCTGGAGTGGTAATGGTTTTAGCTAAAACATAATGGTAAAAGGTTATAGTCATTTGGTCAAGTAAAAAAATATGTAAATACAAAACAAAAACAATGTATATATAAATTTAATTTATATTTATTCACTGTTTAAAAGGAAAGTTTTTATTTTTTAAATCACTTAGAATAAAAAAGTGTTTCCGCCCGGTATCGAACCGGGGACCTTCCGCGTGTTAGGCGGATGTGATAACCACTACACCACGGAAACTGTATTATGATGCATGAATGAGAGCCTATCTGATCAACTAGTATCTAAAAGTGTGTCTTTGGAGGGATAAAGAAACTGTTATTGGAAACGAGAGAGGTTACATATTTCTCTTTGAATAAAATGTTAGCAGGTCCTTTGCCGTCCGTCTATCTATCTAGCCTATCAAACTCCAAAATGTTATAATGTTGGCCACACTGTTCATTGCCACCGTTTCCTACCACGGATAACATCTAATTTGACCAGTGAGACAGTCTAACCAATTTACAAAAATACTACAGAGTAGAAAAATAATTATTTAAAATGAAATTAACTATTCATATGGTCCAAAACTCGCTGTTGTCAAGAGAATAATGCAGGGCACCTCATAACATCAAGTTTTCTGGTTCGAATAGGAGCATGTATCTAATATTTCGGTATGTGACCGTGGGATGGGTTAAATATGGTAAGGGCTTTGAGATGATAGTAGTATGTTTGCAGTTTTGATGGCAAAACGTTGTTTTCGGTGGAATATATAAAATGTTTATTCAGTAGAATTATAAGTTTAATTTTCTTCACATATAATCTCAACAGTTTTTTTCCTGGATTGGATGATAGCCTTTTATATTCATTTAAAAAAGTATCAACAAATGCTATTATTCTCATAATAAATATTCAAGAAACGTTGATATCAACATGCTTAGAAAATTAAATTATATATATTATATTTGAAATATTTTATTTATTTTGCTGAAAAAAAAAACTGACTTTTCTCGCTCATTTTTCATTCCACCTTAACACTTTGCCTACTGGAGATTTCGAAGCTATTTTATGAAGCAGGTTGCATTTGAACTTGACGCACCTAAGCAGTTCTAAGCGCTGTCACACTTAAACATCAATGTACGAGGTAGATAGAGAGGAAATAAAATGCGTAATTCACGAAGCCTCTTGTTTATCTGATGATAGATAATCCTTTTCCTCTTCCTTTTTACTAGTTTACACCCTCACTATACTATTTGCGCTTAGAAAAATTGACTTGTGTTTTTAAAAATTACCTTTTCCTTATTTCCTATCCTGGATAGACATATGCTGCCATGGACTTTTTTAATTTACATCCTGGTAGGAAGACTCCTACATATCATATTTTCGTGACCAAGCCAATAGTCTAAGTTGTAGCTGATTTATAAAAAATACGTTTACAAAAAAAAACCTCAAGCATTTATTTAGTGACACCTTAAAGACTATTCTTAGAGGCGTATAGCCTGAACGGGTATTAAGACGCAATGCTAGCAAACTATTCTTAGAAATATTTAAGCGCTTATGAGTTTTCTTTCGGCGTTGTATCTTTAAAACTCGCCAAATGAAACGTGAATTCACTAACATAGGAAATACTATCTTGATCTGTCGTGACGTCACAGCTAGGCAAATAAATTCAGTCTAGCACGTGGAGAATATCTGGTAGTTTTTACATTTGCCTCATGGCTCCTTTTCTGTGTAGTAAGTAGTCCTATCTTACTTAACTTGGTGGTCGTAGTAATTACCGGTCACTGATTTCTGAGAAATGTGAGCATCACTCCGAGTCTGCCATATCGCTACTTCCAAAGAAAGCCTACCCAAGAGCACCGTATTTGCTGATAGAAGCTCAGCGTGTCCATAATCTGGTACCAGGGATGTGATCCTTGCTATCACTCATTGGTAACAGAAGCAGATAATAAGTCCAATCATATATATATCATTAATTAGTGCACAGGCTCATAAACATTTTTTTAATTTTACCCCTATCATACGGGGCCGTCCTTAAACTACGTAGGGATACTTTTTAATTTTTGAGGGGCTTGTTTCAGCATTCATTTTCTTACGTTTTTGTACGAAGAGGGGTACGAGGGAGGGGAGGTCAGAATCCATATTACGTAAGTTTTTATATCAATGTTTATCGTGGGAGAAAATCTATTTTTTTTTTGTCAGAAAATTCTGAAATATTTAATTTTCATTTATTGAATAGTCCCACTTTAATTACTAATTTTAACTCTTTTATATAAATAATTGGAAGACTTCATATTATTTTGCACTGAAATAGTTTTTTTTATCACCGCGTCTTACTACCTTTTCAGGTTATACACAAATGCACTAATTACGCTAAGCCACGTTTTGTAAACCTAAATAGTAATTGATTGTTAGTAATAGGGTATTAGATCCTTTTACTGCCAATGTTGACTCACCAGTGAGGTGTGCTCCATCCAGTAGAAAGACCAGCAGCGGTCAATATATACTGGATTGCATGTCAGTGACGGGAGGATCGTGGTTCGGATCCATGCTAAGTGCACTGAGAAGGAGGTGGTTGGTATCTACATGTGACGTCTCTGTGGTTTTAACATTCACTCACCTCGATTATGTGAGTACAACATATATTCTGTCACTCTCTCAATCCCTGCCCTTTAAAACAAGGGTCGGCAACTGGACGATCACGATCGATCGGCTGATCTCACGGATATTTTCAGTCGATCACGTAAGGAAACTTTACTGTCAAAGTTGAAAGCTACTCTTTGAGTCTTCTAAACTAATAAATGTATCAATAACTATTAAATACAATCATTTGAGTGTGACCAAAAAAGCTTTGGTCGGTAATAATCGGTGATCTTATGAGAAAACAAAATGGTTGAATATGAAAATGTGCATTTTATCTACCATAGAAAGGTGGGGAACACGTGCATTTAAAGACATATTGAAATTAAGGATATTATGTAGGTAAAAAACAAAATCTGTAAAAATAGAATGAAGAAACAATGGATGTTGCGGGACCTTTGATAAGTCTCTAAGATCTAAGGTTGCCGACCCATTATCGTTATTAACATTGGTGGTTGAATGGTTTAAGGAGTCATTCTTGGAATAGACTGGAGTGGCAATGACAGTGAGATCAGGGCTCGCATTCCTGTCTGGTGTACTAAGGGGTGTTTTCCACTCTCTTTCCACGCCAGTAAAGGTGGGCCTTCACTTCCTTTAAATCAAACCTTCATCAGCCCTAAATATTATAGTAGTTATAAAATATGCGTACAACCCGAATGGGTAGTAAGACGTGGTGCTAAAATAAAGATATGTTTCCGCGACAAATTGTCGCACGAATCAAGGCGTCTTTCTTCCCTGGTCTGACTTGTCGTTGATGGTGGTACTAATGTCGAATCCCAGTCAGACATACTGAGATTATTTCTAAATGGTTTCCCATTTTATCCATACGAAAATGTTAGTAAATTTCTTCCAAAATTGGTGACCTGGTGGTGTAGGGGTAAGGTGTCAGACTTCTGTGCTAAGGGTCTGGTGTTTAAACCTCGGTCCCGGCACAGATTTATCTGATTGCCGAACCCTTCCTTCACCTCTGACAAGACGTGTATTAATCACAACTTGTGAATGTGGGGAGTGCCAGACCTCCACCGTGGTTCGGATTCCACGTTAAACTGTAGGTCCTCCATTTCATCTCGCAATCACCCTAACATTACACATTAGCGTAAGTGCGTATAACACGAACGGGTAGTAAGACGCGGTGCTAATAATAATAATAATAATAATAATAATAATAATAATAATAATAATAATCTTCCAAAATTCTACCTTAATTATCATTACCCCAATTTGATATATCATTGAGGATATCCTTGACTGGTAGTTAGACAAGGTGCAAAAAAAGTCAAACGTATTAATTAATTAGATTACTACTACTACTACTACTACTACTACTACTAATAATAATAATAATAATAATATTGATAATATAATATTATCATTTCTCCATAGACTGCACGTCTATTAAGGATAAGTTTGACCCCATATCAATAGTTGGCACAAAAACAAAGACTTCTTTATGTTATCTCATAAAAGATTACGTCTTAAGCTCCAACTAATTAGATCCACATGTCATGCTGACCTTGACATACTGACAATTCTACTATAATGGAGTAGGATGAAAGCTTGATTAGGTTTCCAACGTTATTGCAATCATAAAGCCTACGATATACCGGCTTATTCAATTTGAACAAATAATCCCGATACATCTCCAGTCACTGGAATATTGGCTATAATATTGGTTTATAGTTCATCCAGACTTTATGAACAAGCTGAGTGTTATTAGCTTATGGAGCCCACACAGGTGGGCATTTTAGAATGGTCTGGTTTTGCGGGGAAGTGGAGGTCAGGGTTCAAATCCTGGCTTCGGTGTACTTAGATTTGTTTTTTCTAAAATAGTTTCACACTTTCTCTCTCCATGCAAATGTGAGTAAATTTAATGTAATATTCTAGCCTACTCATACCTACCTCACTAGTGTTATTATGTGAATATCTTGGATGTAAAAAGAGCCTAAAATCGCTACTTTTTGTTGTATAACTTTTATTATGATTATTATTAAGATTTTTTTTGTTTAGCATCTCACTAGCCAGGCTATCCAAAATTAACTACACCAATGGGGTAAAGATGAAGTAAAATTTTAGAGGAAATGCACACAAGTTTGCATGTATAAAGATTGGTAAAATATATTGTGACATAAATAGGCCCTATAATTTACACGCGGTATTAAAAAACTATGCTATATGAAATATCAGGATTTATAAATAAATATAATGTAGTAATAGCTCAATTTGTGAAAAAAAGGGGGAATTAAAACAAACTTATTGCGCAAGTGTACGAAACTCATACAACATCTGGACTACTGAATATTTGTATGTTTAGAACAACATCACTGAGCTTACCTGGTTGTCACAGCCACTTGACACAATATGACTTACACAGGTAGTTGGACAGCAACAATTCTAGGGGGGGAGGGGTCACATAAATAAACACTTCAATATTAATGCGGTAAATGTATGAGGATAAACCTGCTTGTTTAAAATCTGGGAGCAATGTTCGCTTATCAATGTTAAAAGAAACTTATTTGGTTTATGCGCCTAATTATTTAAATTAAAATATTATATTCTTTAGACATTAAGAATAAATTATGAATTTAATAATGGCTGAAATCATGACAATGAAGGTTTGCAAAAGGAAATAATAATTTATTTAGCACTGCGTCTTACTACCCATTCGGGTTATACGCTTAAGTACAAATTACGCTAATGGATAAGGAATTGGAAGGGTTGAATTTAGAGGAAGTGAACTCGCATTTGCTTGGAGAGAGAGTGGAAAACCATTTAGGGAAAACCACCCCCAGTTCACCCGACCGAGATTCGAACCCAGGTCTGTCCGTCCTCGGCGGTCGAGCTCAACACGACTAGCGCGTTAGCCAATTACGTCACCGAGGCAGGTGTGAAATAATTAAAAATATAAATTGTTAATATAATTATGTATAAAAATAGCTTTGATGCTGGCAGTTCAGACCTCGTAGAATAATTTAGAGTAAAAGATGTTCTTGGATCGCTTGAAATGGGAGGGATACATCTCAGATAAAAAAAAACCTCACCCATTGAGTTGGTCTTCTGTTGAAAAAAAACTTGTAGTCTTTGTTTAGCACCACGTCTTACTACCAACCACGCCTTGGAAAATTATTGAAAAATGAAATTCTTCATAATACAATTAATATTTGAGAAGTCTCCTCCCAAACATTTCCAGTCCTAGTTGAGATCTAGGGCTAACTGTTGATACATTAAGGTTTAACTTTAATACCATTTTGATCAAATAGAAAATCAACAGACATTCCATTTGCTAAATGCGACACATGTTTTCCTGGCTTGGGAATCCCGACCAAGTAATCAGCTGAGAGTTGCATGGCATGGTTTGTGAACCCAAGTCCAGCCCCTTCGTGACCCATCCCCTGATAATCTCTACTGATAACAGTTCCTCTGTTGACAAATAATCCCCTTTCACCATCACTTGATACTAACCTACATTCGTGGGGGCCCAAACCGCGACATCAATCTTTTTTATTGGGGGTACATTCAGGGAACTATACAGTTCAACTGTTTTTTTTTTAATAAAATGAAACAAAACAATTTATTGCTTTTAATCAATTCTAGCAAGACATTGAAAATTATTGAAGTAAATTTATTAATATACATTTCTATAGTATTGCAGAAAAGTAAACATTTTAGCGTGTTGCTTTTTTTACTGTCTTCTTGTGATTTTCATTGTACGTTTATTCATTTTAATTGTTCTGAGAATCTCGGAACCAAATTTGATGTTTTTACTAAAGTCATCGACCAAACTTTTCCAGGAAGCCTTTTTATTTACTTCTCACCACATCATATTTTTATTTAATAATATCGATACGCATTCTTCCAATAAGTACAGAAGTACAGCAACAAGCCGCGCTCATCTCAAGTAAAGTCGGGACTTTGGATTTTGTATCACTCATTATTTAATCTTGAATTATATATATATATATATATTCAAGGTATTTAACGTGCACTTTCTGAACCGAATGATTATATAAGCCACTAACTTAAATCTAGTATAGACAAAACACCCAGCCCCCCGGCCATTAATTCATCACTGTGAAAGGATACACCCACATTTCACCAAATATAATTTTTTTCAGCCGTACCCGGAATTGAACCTGAGACCCTTTTCTCAGTAGACAGACAGGCTACCGACTGAGCTAATGTGTACAACTGAAATAAAATAAAATAAATAATTCAAAATTAATTTGATAATGTAGCCATGATACTCCATTAATTTTAACTTAGGTTTTATTAATAGCTTCAAACAAATTTACGTAGATTAATTGAACGAACAAAATATAAACAAATATTCATAAAGTCAATCTGGTGGATACTTTTAGGCTAAGTTACAAACAACAAACAGCTGTTCAAAAATACAACTTGTAACAGCGTTGCCATGTTGGTTTTATTTGATACTTTGGTCCAATCTGTAATTAGTTGATTGCAGATGTTGATCCCTAATTAACTTTGTTTCAACCTAAACTTTTCTTGATCTATGTATAAAACTGATTGGATCTGTTTTGATTACAAAAACTCGATTTTATTCAAAATGCATTGCATACTTATAGTCAACCCAGATATTATCCATGTATAGGCAACGTGCACTTCGAATATTCTAACTTTTTTTTTTTTTTTGCTGCTTGATAGCATAAAAAAATACTTCATAATTTGCAATATATATGAAACAACCAAAAAGCAGATTGTCAAAAAAATTAAATTATATTTAAATAATTTATCTAAGATATTCAAGTAACTTGAGTCAATGGTAGGAATATTCGAAATAAACAAATAGAGTTGTAGAGCACATGTTACTTTTTAGGGAGTTTTTGATCATTTTTTAAAGAAGGATTTTCGCTTGTATAACATGGGCCTGACCAATGAGCAATCGTAATTGGTTATTACTTAATAGTTGTTACGAATATTTAAAGAGGGGAGAGAGAATAATCCTCATGAGGTGATTTCCGCTCTCTACGTCACGTAAGATCCCATGCCAGCGCAACCAATCAGAACACCGGATTCCTCACGAGACGATATAATGAGTTCCTCAAGCCACCAACATCACACAAAGCCACAGACAAACTCAAACATTCACACACACAACCATGTTTCAGCTACGAATTCTCCGTGCCAAGCTATCTAAACAGCTATAAATGAATATGTTACAACTTACATCTTGGAATAGTACAAAACTTATCAAGCTGAGGAGGGTAAATAATGTTGGCACCAGCTGTCAGTCCCTTCGCCTTGCTATCTGATCTAGCTATTCTATGGAGACAAGGTGTGGAATATTAATAGCTTGAAAATGGTTGAGAATGTCAAGGTGTCTAGCTTAGATGGTCAGCCACCACCTTATTGATACTTGTCACAGACAATCAGAAATACCGCCTCAATAAGAATTTATTAATTATTTTAAAATCTTGTTCGTCACAAAAGCGATGTGAAAGAAGTCAACATGTCACTATAAAATATACTTAAAATTTATATATAGTAATATATTTAAAAATAATCGAAATTTGATCATTTCTCAGCGATGTTTTACACTAAATGTATATTACATTACCTTATAGAAAGGTAGAGAAATTACTATCCTCAACAATCACTTTTGATAGATATATCAATACTTACAAAATAACTAAAAATATAATAAAATGTTATTAATGTTGAACGCAAAAAAGGTGTTTTTTTCCTAAATGTTTCTTCCAGCTACGTATTGGCTAGGTATGTGCATCAAAAGCACACCATTGTTTATGGTGTCTGAGCCCTACATGGCAACACCGGAAGATAGGTATATTTTTCAGAAATTACAAGCAAAGGGAGTTTTGAGAACTAACTAGTTATCAACTTAGCCTAGCCTAACCACTATTGTAAATAGTAAGGGGTTGTTCCCTTTAGTTTTAATATTTTATTGTAATCATTGTAGATAGTAAGGAGATTGTTCCCTTTAGTTTTAATATTTTATTGTAATCATTGTAGATAGTGAGGGGGTTGTTCACTTTAGTTTTAATATTTTATTTTAATCATTGTAGATAGTGAGGGGGTTGTTCCCTTTAGTTTTAATATTTTATTGTAATTATTGTAGATAGTAAGGGGGTTGTTCCCTTTAGTTTTAATATTTTATTGTAATTATTGTAGATAGTAAGGGGTTGTTCCCTTTAATTTTAATATTTTATTGTAATTATTGTAGATAGTAAGGGGGTTGTTCCCTTTAGTTTTAATATTTTATTGTAATTATTGTAGATAGTAAGGGGGTTGTTCCCTTTAGTTTTAATATTTTATTGTAATTATTGTAGATAGTAAGGGGGTTGTTCCCTTTAGTTTTAATATTTTATTGTAATTATTGTTGATAGTAAGGGGTTGTTCCCTTTAATTTTAATATTTTATTGTAATTATTGTAGATAGTAAGGGGGTTGTTCCCTTTAGTTTTAATATTTTTTGTAATTATTGTAGATAGTAAGGGGGTTGTTCCCTTAGTTTTAATATTTATTGTAATCATTGTAGATAGTGAGGGGTTTGTTCCCTTTAGTTTTAATACTTTGTTGTAATTATTGTAGATAGTAAGGGGTTGTTTCCTTTAGTTTTAATATTTTATTGTAATTATTGTAGATAGTAAGGGGGTTGTTCCCTTTAGTTTTAATATTTTATTGTAATTATTGTAGAAAGTAAGGGGTTGTTCCCTTAGTTTTAATATTTATTGTAATCATTGTAGATAGTGAGGGGGTTGATCCCTTTAGTTTTAATATTTTATTGTAATTATTGTAGATAGTAAGGGGTTGTTCCCTTTAGTTTTAATATTTTATTGTAATTATTGTAGATAGTAAGGGGTTGTTCCCTTTAGTTTTAATATTTTATTGTAATTATTGTAGATAGTAAGGGGTTGTTTCCTTAGTTTTAATATTTATTGTAATCATTGTAGATAGTGAGGGGTTGTTCCCTTTAGTTTTAATACTTTATTGTAATTATTGTAGATAGTAAGGGGTTGTTCCCTTAGTTTAAATATTTATTGTAATCATTGTAGATAGTGAGGGGGTTATTCCCTTAGTTTTAATATTTATTGTAATTATTGTAGATAGTAAGGGGGTTGTGTCCAATATGTTTTCCGGTTTCTTCATGCCAAAATCCTATCACAGTTGTATGAGATAAAACAAATATGGTAATTTTTAAAAAGGTCAAAAGCACATCAAAGTATTATTTTATTATCTGTAAGGCTCTAAGATTGTAAGTAACTCCATATTCAATGGAATGCGAGAACATTCCTCTTAAGAGCCTATCTCACTCCCATTTAACCGGAACAGTATAATTGTAAGATATTCTTAAATTTAAAGATTAGCAAAACCGAGCTAAAATTACGCAATACTTAGGTGAAAATAGAAAAAAAAAATCTTTGGTTAAGACACGTCTGGGGAGAAAGATGGGGCTGGGGGGATTTTTTTTTTTTCCGGGTAAGGTCTCAAGGGGTACTCCCCCCGCCACCCGAAGATTGGTCTCATAGCCCCAGTGGTTCCGGGTATGTGTCTTTGGAAGAGGAAGGGAGATGTAGGGGGGAATTTTTTTTACTTTTGGTAAAAATTGTTGTAATTTTAATAGCGATTGCACATCTTCAGGTTAACAAATTTCCAACAAACTTCGGGGGCTGCGTGGTCAAACGCGTTAATCTCGTGTTGGACTAAACTGCCGAAGACGGGAGTATTGTTGTTCGATCCTGGTTGGGTGCATTGAGAGGGTTTTTCATAAACAGTTTTCCACTCTCCCTCCACGCAAATGCGGGTGCACTTCCTTTAAATTAAGCCTTCATAATCCCTAACACAGTAGTGTAATTATTACAAAGGCGTATAAACTGAACAGGTAGTATAACGCGGTGCTAATAAAAATCTATTAATATAGGAATGTAGGGGACGATATAAAATGTATTTTTGCAGTTTTTATACCAAAAAAACCTTTTTGGTCAAAATATATAATATATTGCCTCAGTACAACCACAGAGTTTGATTTTCTTCACATGGTAGTATCAACAGTTATTGAATATTGTAAAGAGTGTTCTGCAATTTGATGATAAAATCTTCACTTATTTTAAAAAGTTTCTCGTCAAAAGCTAAAATGTTCATAAGAACTAATGATATTACTGTGTGTAGAAAATTAAACTCTAATTTTGTACTGAAGAAATATTTGACTTATTTTTTACCCATAAAAAAGATTTAATTTAAAAATTGCAAAACCACTTACCTTTTCTCACGCTACCTTCCATCCCACTATTGTCTCAAAAAACATATTGGTTTATATCCCGGCTGGGGTGATTTTAAGTTCTAAAGAGGTATGAATGATTACATTCTATCAATGAGTGTAGTCCCTCGTGCCAGAAACACCATTAATTTAAATTGCATTTTAACATACTAATATTACTTGCTAATGCACTATTTTATTCTAAATATTAATTTTGTTTTCCCCCTAGTGCTCAGTGTTGTACTATTTGTTCAGGATATATGCATTTGTATAATAATGAAGTAGGGCTGTGAAAGGTATAATAAGAATATAGTGAAACCTGCATTTGCGCGGAGGAATAGTGATAAACCACTTAAGGAAAATAAAGCTCAATACAGATATTGGAGCCCCGACGTTAATGTCACCGGTCCAACCAAACCAGATTTTAAATTGGCCATGTTTTGTTTCCTTGTTCCTTACGAAATGTTCACCCACTCTCCTCTACAATCTCTTCAAATCTCGTAACAATATCAAATCGTCTCAGACACACAATCTAAATTCAAACACCCTCATAAAAAAAACAACCGCAGTGAGTAATCAGGGCTACCACCTTGACAATGCCTCCATTTCCCGCTACAAAAAGTATTACGCAGTTGATCTCGCTAGTAGTATAATTGATAAGCGCATCTAAACATGTTTGAACAAGGAAGTGTGGTAGTAGTAATAATAAACGTAGAATCTCCAAGATAAGAGAATGCTCTTGCCACAGCCACGCTGTCTATCTGATTCTATTATTGAACGAGGTCAGCGCAAGAAAACACAAAGATCTCACAAGAACATACACAGTTTTTCGAGAGGAAGCGTGCGAGCGAGCGACAGCATGGCCAAACTGGCGAGCGAGCGAGCGCGTGATTAGCAGATAGCTCTCGTTAGTTGTTGGCGAGGAGGCAAATATTCGAAACTTGGCTCAGTGAAATGAAGGTGGTTTTTGACAGTGATTTATTGTTGTGGTTTTTAATAATAATAATAATAATAATAATAATAATAATAATAATAATAATAATAATAATAATAATAATAATAATAATAATAATAATAATAATAATAATAATAATATTTAGCACCGCGTCTTACTACCCGTTCGGGCTATACGCTTAAGTAATAACTACGCTAATGGATTAGGAATTGGGAGGGTTGAATTTAGAGGAAGTGAACCCACATTTGCGTGGATGGAGAGTGGAAAACCATTTAGGAAAAACCACCCCCAGTTCACCCGACCGAGATTCGAACCTTGATCTCCCCGTCCTCGGCGATCGAGCTCAACACGACTAGCGCGTTAGCCAACTACGTCACCGAGGCGGGTTTGTGGTTTTACCTTCCTCTATTTGCGCTAATGGTGATTCTTATTTGTAGAGTCCTACTATGATTATAATAATGAATTAACATAAAATAATATTGCCTAGCACCTGTAAACTAGACTGTTCCGTCTCGAGCGTGCACGCTCACTTGCTCGCTCCAGTCTGTCCACCTCTCATTACAACCAATGTGTTCTACTTTATTTTTAGTCGCTCGCGCGCTCGCTCGCCCAGTCTGGCCGTCCCCTTAGCGGGGGTAATCTCGTTTTTTTGGAGGAGATTCGTTTTGGTTTGCCCTCTACGAAAGCGTTGGAGGCTCAAATAGGTGTCAAGATATGCCTTTTTAATGTTATCATATAGAGAAAGTATGGTAACAGTGAGCCATTTCCACCTCGAGATTGAAACTAATATTTTCTTGCTTGCGCTTCGTTGAGGGAATAGTATATTCTGACCTTTCAGCTCATGCTCAAGGGAAGAGAGGAAGAAGGTTCTATCAGTATTTGTGTACCCGCATTAACACAGAGGGAGGATGGGAAAACCATAACCACAGTGATACATCGCATATCAGAAACCACCCCAAGGCACCCATCTGAGACCCAAACCACGACCTCCCTACCACTAACAATCCAGTCTATCGCGGGCTACTCACACCAGAAACCACGTGGGCAGAGAAGTCAATCTCGTCTTGTCTGGTTTCCATTGTAAGGGAACGTTTAGGCTCTAATTCTGGTCAGGTGTTTTTTTACTAAATGGTTTTCGACTCCCCCTTTATGAAAATGTCGGTACAATTCATCTAAAGACTACCATCATCATCCCTACCGTATTTGTGTACTATTCGGTTGCCCTGGCTGGGTAGTAATTTAAGGCTTATATCCAGGGGAAGATCCAAATCATTTTCATAGGAGGGACATAATTATAAATAACAGAATTACTTACAATGTTAGATTTCTGTTTAAGCCATTTAATAGTTTCTTCTTCATATTTGATCTTATGTGTGTTTTAAACCGTGGTCATCCTCTCCCATTTTTTAAAAATCAGATAGTTTTTATAAGCCATTTGGAGTGGCCCTCCTTCAACAATTTTTTGAAAAATGGTTCACTCTAGAAACTATGAGTAGTCTTCGCCTTGATTTTTTTATTAGATTATTTTACAAGCCATTTAAAGTGTTCCTCACCTAGAAATTTTTTACGATTGTTAAATACCTCTATAAGATAATCTTTGAAGTGGTTTTCCACCGACAAAATTGTTAAAATTGAACTATTTCAGAAATTAGGCTATTTGGAGTTGTCCTTCCATAGATATTTTTGAAACTTGTATGACCTTAGAAGTTATTTAGAGATTTCCTCCTCTGACTTTTTCTGCCAGTTAGATGCCTCTAATCTAGTAGTTTTTTAAGCGGTCTTCTCCGGCAAATTTTTGACAGTAAAATGCATCTAGAAGTCATTTGGAGTTTGATTTAAGGCCATCTTTCAGCTTCATATTCAATAATATAAGAAGATTTGAAATATATCTGGGGGGGGGGATTTATTCCAGGGAGGGGCAAGCTATTTTCAGGAGGGCAGAGTCCCCCACAGATCCCCCGCTCCTGCTGTCCACACATAATCTATATCCGGTATTCGTGGATGAACTGCTCTCAGGCGATTATTAGTCTTCTTTGGTGTGTGGTAGTCTACCGTCTCTATGCGGAATAATGTTTATTATTCGCCATACACGACAAATATTCGTACATGAAAACGAATATTTTTTCCACACTTGCGTGAGTCACATCAAACATTTAATTAATGTGGACGAATATAAAGCAAGTGTGGACCCGGCTTAAGAGGTGTTTGCGCGTAAAAAGATTAAAAATTGTATGCAATAATTTATCTATGTTGTATTTTCTTTATAAAATTTGACTTTCATTTTGTTTTTTGTAGTAATTTTCTAAATTTCACTGGGGGTCAACCTACCCTTTGACCCCCTCCGCCCCGGAATCAGCGCCTGCTTATATCTAGTGATCACCTGATCGTAGCATTTATTGTATTTTTCCTTCTTTTTTTATCACTGCGTCTTACTATTCTTTAGTGCTATACGGTTATGCACTAATTAATTCAATGGTTTTAGGAATCAGGGAAGGCTGTATTTGTAGGAAGTGTACCCCCATTTACGTGGAAGGAGATTGGAAAATAATTTTGGAAAAAAAACCTTAGTACATTCGACTGAGATTTGAACCTATATCTCCTAGTCATTTCCAGTCTAGTGTACTACGAGAGTAGCGCCTTAAACAATGTGAACATCGAAGTGGGTCTTGTTATTAAAATTACATCAATATTATAATTATGTATATATTTATATCATAAACACGCAAATAATATATTTTTTTTTGCGTATAGTAATGTTTGGAAAAAAATTCCGCCCTTTCGAAGGAGAGGCGTATAAAATAAACAACTATCGCGCGATGCACGTGCAAGAAACCGACAGTTATGTGACCTTGATCCACAAATATTGCTAAGAAAACAAAGACGATATACCAGCCGCGAATTGTTTAAAATAACGAAAACACTGCTTGCATCAACGTTGAAAGAATTTATTAAGACGAATCATGATTAAAGGCAAGCTCAAGGTTATTTTTTATATTTATTTTTCCCAATAATTCACTCACCCATGTGTTATTAGCAGTGAATTAAGTCTTACGTCAAGCCACTCATTAATAACTGAATATGTTACAGACTGGGAGATATAAACGCTGGTAACTGTAGGCTTAATTATAATGAGCTCCTAATCACACACCTGCATTGGTGGTCAGGGTGTCTAGGTCATTGGGTCAGTTTCATAGTCATACTTAGCACGCCTCAAGTGCGGCGTTATACTAAATACAAGACATCACCTACCTGAAATTGAATGGAATGAGCCAGTTTCATACGCGAAACTAGCCCATTCCATTTTGGTCTAGGTAGGTGTCGTCCTGTATTTAGTATCGACTCGCACTTTAGGCATGCTAAGTTTGACTATGAAACTGGCCCAATGTATATATTAACTTTGACCTCCCTTGTCATTAGTCCCTGTTATTACTTTCTCATATAAATTAAGTATTTTAATTGCTAATATTTTCAACCTTGAGGATAAGATTCATCTTTACGTCTTATATTGTGATATTGGCCCCCAACAATAATTATTGGAGTCTTAGGGCTAGTTTCATAGTCAGATTTAGTACTCCTAAAGTGCGAGTCGATACTAAGGGCCAGTTTCATAGTCAGATTTAGTACTCCTAAAGTGCGAGTCGATACTAAGGGCCAGTTTCATAGTCAGATTTAGTACACCTCAAGTGCGGCGCTATACTAAATACAAGACGTCACCTACCTGAAATTGAATGGAATGGGCCAGTTTCATATGCGAAACTGGCCCATTCCATTTTGGTCTAGGTAGGTGTCGTCCTGTATTTAGTATCGACTCGCACTTTAGGCGTACTAAATCTGACTATGAAACTGGCCCTAAATACAGGGCGACACCTACCTAGACCAAAATGGAATGGGCCAGTTTCGCATATGAAACTGGCCATTCCATTCAATTTCAGGTAGGTGACGTCTTGTATTTAGTATAGCGCCGCACTTGAGGCGTACTAAATCTGACTATGAAACTGGCCCTTTGCTTTAGACTGGGTCATCGATGACGGAAAGACCGAGGTTAGATTACTGGTCTAGTGTAGCTTGGTTTTTTCTTCTTCTGAATCGCTACTCACTCTCCCTCCACGCAAATTTGGTTACATTTTCTCAACAGTATACCTTCTTCATCTGTAGTACAGTAGCGTAACTTATGTTCTATATATATATATATATATAAATAAATATATATATACAGTAGCCCCATGGCTTATTTGGTGCTGACTGACAACAGTTCACAGCTGACTTCTGACAGTCAACAGTTAGGCATATACCTAAATTTTGACTGTCAGAAGTGACAGCTGCTAAACACATGTTTTTTGCAGATCATATGGTTCGGCGTAGGGATATATAATTTGGTCTGGTAGCTTTTCAAAGCCGTCAGCTGTCAGCTGTGAGCTGTCAGTCAGCACCAAAGAAGCCATGGGGCTACTGTACACGCGTATAGCACGATACGGTATAGAATCTAGCGGTGAAAAAAGAAATGTACTGGACGTTACGCTTATTTAAGGCAGTTTTCTGTTTCCAGGTAAAAGGACTCTTGTTTAGTCCTTTGTGTGGTCCTTCCCATTGTACCAATATATTATGTTGTGCTCCGTTGAGGAGTAAGAGCCATTATTTGGTTACATTTGGTCGGTAAAAGATCTCTTTCAAATTTAAGGTGGGATAGTAGCAATACTGAATTAATGGTGGTATTTTTGCACTTTTTATATTAAAATAATATATGTAGGAAAATAAATCTAATATTTTTCTAGAATAAACATAGAGTTTAATTTGCTTCACATAGAATTATCATCAGATCTTGAGTATGTATGAAAGGGGCTGGTGAAACATTTTTCTCTTCATTTAAATGTTTCTGATCGAAATGCTAATTTGTTCATCTTTAAATTATTATGTGTAGAAAATTAAAACTCTATAATTTTACTGGAGCATCACCACTTTGTGGTTTAATTGTCTTAAGATGGGGTGCTAGTGAGCGCGAGTTTAGTGTATTGATTTTGCAGTTTTTATAGCATAACAATTTTTTAGCCAAAACAAATCAAATATTTCTTCTATAGAAACCATAGAGTTTAGTTTTCTGCACGTGCTAATCTCAAACAGTTTTTGAATGTCTGTCATGAGCTTTAGCGGCATTTGGTGACAAACTTTTTAAATAAAGATAAAAGGTTTTCATTAAATTCCAGGACACCCTTGACAGATATTAAAGAACTGTTGAAATCAGGATGTGCAGAAAACTAATCTCTATGTTTCTATAGAAAAATATTGATTTATTTTGGCCGAAAATGTTTATGCTATAAAAACTGCAAAATCAATACACTAAACTGGCGCTCACTAGCACCCCATCTTAAGGCGTTACTCTTGCAGTAGTCTAGACTGGCCGAGGACAGGGAGATCGGATTTTAAGCCCATTAAGGTGTACTGAGGGTGTTTTTTCCTGAATGTATTTCCACCATAACTTCACGCAAACGTGGATACATTTCCTCTAAACTAAACTTTAACCATCCCCTACACACTAAAGGGTAGTATGACTTATTGGATAGAAAAATCAAAATCAATCTACTAAAGCAAAACTCAATATTTTTTTCCCCAAAAACTTTTTTTTACTACTAAAATTACAAAAAACGTTGAACTTTTCTCGCGATTGTTCCATCCCACCTTAAGTTAAAACCCTATCTCCCTGAAATGACCTGCTTCAGGTCTAGACAGACTGTCTAGCTACACTTGACAGGCAAAGACATTTTCAGGTAAACCAATAAAAGCGTTTTTCAAATGAATATCTCTTGTTTTCTTTGTGAAGGTAGTTCTAACAGGCGTCACTTAGTCTGTGCCCTAAACCAAATTTGAAGGAAAGTGTGTTGTCCCTGAAAAATAAAACTGTACACAACTAAGATTTAAACTTAGGACCCCAAACACACTACATTTACTAACCTTCGAATGTGCAATCAAATAATATGAAGGAACTAATTGTCTAGTTTTCATAGGAAGTATTTTTTCTGACAGGTAAAGAAATGAATACAGATAAACGTTCACGTATTCGTACGTCATATCATGTGATCTGAAACAGTTTCGTTTGATAGATAGTGGTCTATAAAGGTATTTAGTATTAACCTAACTATTATTGTTGGTTGTATTCTGATTGTGAACAGCCCAGATTGGGAACAGGGCAACATTCCTCTAGTTTGTTAACAGTCCAGAGTGGGAACAGGGCAACATTCCTCTAGTTTGTTAACAGTCCAGAGTGGGAACAGGCAACATTCCTCTAGTTTGTTAACAGTCCAGATTGGGAACAGGGCAACATTCCTCTAGTTTGTTAACAGTCCAGATTGGGAACAGGGCAACATTCCTCTAGTTTGTTAACAGTCCAGATTGGGAACAGGGCAACATTCCTCTAATTTGTTAACAGTCCAGATTGGGAACAGGGCAACATTCCTCTAGTTTGTTAACAGTCCAGATTGGGAACAGGGCAACTTTCCTCTAATTTGTTAACAGTCCAGATTGGGAACAGGGCAACATTACTCAGTTTGCTAACAGTCCAAGTGGGAACAGGGCCATCCTAATTTGTAACACTACAGATTGGGAACAGGCAACAATCCTCTAGTTTGTTAAACAGTGCCAATTGGAACAGAGGCAACTATTCCTTCTAATTTGTTAGACAGTACAGATTGGAACAGGAAACATTACCAGTTTGCTAACGTCCAGAGTGGGAACAGGCAACATTCTCTAGTATGTTTAACAGTACAGATTGGAACAGCAACATTTCTTAATTCTGTTAACAGTCAGATTGGGAACAGGGCAACATTCCTCTAGTTTGTTAACAGTCCAGATTGGGAACAGGGCAACATTCCTCTAGTTTGTTAACAGTCCAGATTGGGAACAGGCAACATTCCTCTAGTTTGTAAGCAGTCAGATTGGAACAGGGCAACATTCCTCTAGTTTGTTAACAGTCCAGATTGGGAACAAGGCAACATTCCTCTAGTTTGTTAACAGTCCAGATTGGGAACAGGGCAACATTCCTCTAGTTTGTTAACAGTCCAGATTGGGAACAGGGCAACATTACTCTAGTTTGCAACAGTCCAGTGGGAACAGGGCAACATTCCTCTAGTTTGTTAACAGTACAGATTGGGAACAGGGCAACATTCCTCTATTTGTTAACAGTCCAGATTGGGAACAGGGCAACATTCCTCTAATTTGTTAACAGTCCAGATTGGGAACAGGGCAACATTCCTCTAGTTTGCGAGCAATCCAGATTGGGAACAAGGCAACATTCCTCTAGCTAGCGAGCAGTCTAGCTTGTGAACAGGGCAACATTCCTCTAGCTTGCGAGCAATCCAGATTGGGAACAGAGCAACATTCCTCTAGTTTGTGAACACACCCGAAGTGTTATGGCCACCTAAATATCCAGTGTTCAGAATTAAAACAAGTAAAAGAGCAATTCACGGCAACTCCTAAGTGAGGTTTGGGACAAAGGGGGAGGGGTTTGCTGTCAGCACCCGCCATCCACCGGGGCGTTCCCCCTACCCATGCTTAGCTTAAACCTAACCTGACTCCCTAGCCTAACTTAACCTGACATCACGTAACCAAAGCTTTACATAACACAACCTAACTTAACCTGACCTGACCTAGTCCTAACCTAGAAATACTCGTGTATATAATTTAATTAAGTTCATACTGACAACACTGAAAGGCCGACGAGTGCTAGGCACTCAAATTAGGACCGGGATGACACAACAAACATGGCGAGTAGTCCTCATATGACAAAAGCAGATAATCCTCTTCAGGTACCCACGTGAGCTAGGGATGATGAAGATTGAATTTAGAGGAAGTGTAACCACAATTTCGTGGGGGTGATCGTGGAAACCCCTTTTGAAAATAAACACCCTCAGTATACCCGAACGCGATTATAGCCCAGATCTCCTGATATCAGCAGTCCAGTCTGACATTAGAGTAGCGTCCCGATTTTAGGTGTTGTTAAAACTATATGTAAAGCCAATTTTCTTACGAATAACCAAGGCCTTTTTTCTTACCGTAGCAACAGGCGCGGATTCAGGGTGGGGGGGGGGGGGGGTCAAAGGGTAATTTGACCCCCCTGTGAGAGCTAGAAAACTAATACAAAAAACTAAATGAAAGTTCAAATTTTAGAAAGAAAATACAAAACAGATCAATTATACCTTTTTAAAATCTTTTTACGGCATACACCACTTAATCCGGGTCCACACGTGCGTTATTAGTCCACGTTTATTCAATGTTCGATATGACTCACGCAAGTGTGGGAAAAAATATTCGTTTTCATGTTTGAATATTTGTCGTGCATACCGAGTAACGAACATTTTTCCGCGTAGAGACGGTAGACTACCACACATCAAAGAAGAATAATTATCGCCTGATAGCAGTTCCTCCATGAATACCGAATATAGATTATGTGTGGACAGAAGAGCGTCGGAACTGTGGGGGACTTCGCCCCCCTGTAAATAGCTTACCCCTCCCTGGAAAAAGTCCCCCCTAGATATATTTCAAATCCTCTGATATTATCAAATATGAAGCTGAATGATGGCCTTAAACCAAACTCCAAATGACTTCTAAATGTATTCTATTGTCAAAAATTTTCCGGAAAAGACCACTTTAAACAACTAATAGACTAGAGGAATATAACTGGCAGAAACAGACTAGGAAAGCTCTAAATAGCTTCCAAGGTTATCCAAATTTCAAAAATGTCTAGGGGAGGACAACTCCAAATAGCTTCTAGATGCATGCCATTTTGAAGAATTTTCAGGAGAAGACTACCCCAAATAGCCTAGTTTCTGGAATAGTTCAATTTTTAAAATGTTGTGGTAGAAGATCACTTCAAAGATGATCTTATAGAGGTATATAACTATCGTAAATACTTAAGGTGAGGATCACTCTAAATAGCTTACAGGGGCACCCAAATTTAAGAAATTTCTAGGTTAGGAACACTTTAAATAGCTTATAAAAGAATCTAATTTAAAAAAAAATCAAGGCCAAGACTTCTCAAGCTTCTAGAGTGAACGACTTTTAAAAAATTGCTGAAAGAGGGTCACTCCAAATAGTTTATAAAAACTATCTGATTTTAAAAAATTGCTGAAGATGACCACGTTTAAAATATGCATAAGATCAAATATGAATGAGAAACTATTAAATGGCTTTAAACAGAAATTAACATTGTAAGTAACTATGTTATTTATAATTATGTCCCTCCTGATTATGAAAATAGCCCTACTATTTAGTAAGGGTTCTGGGAGGAAAAAAAGGCCTCTGTCCCACGACAAATTTTGAAAGCATTAAAAGATTTAACTAAAACTTACGACAGTTGTTCTTTGTACTTTAATGGAGATCAATTTCGCTGGGAATAAAATCGATAAAAGGGGAGAAATCAACCCTTATATGTAAAATAAAAACACTGCTTCTTGCATTAATTATTACATGTATTTATCTTTTAGGGTATTTCCTGATATCTTATACGGCTGGAAATTGGTTTATAGGTGCAAAATACTGTAATGCCGCTAATTAAATTTTTTTAATAACGTTAAGGTGGGAGTGGAGGACATAAACTTGGGGCCCCTCAAACGAAATCTGCCCAGGGCCTAAGCCTACTAATGCCTCGTTTATATTGTAACACAACATGTTGGCCAACACGATCCCAACAAGTTGTGTTACAATATAAACGCATTCCCAACTTGTTGGGGATGTTGGCCAACATGTTGGTTTTGGGAGAGCCGATCAGAGCCAACAAGTTTGTTGTTGGATCATTTGTTGGAGATGATAAAAGACCAACCCGACATGTTGGCTGATTTGGGAGGTTCTGCGCATGCGCTAAAGAGTCGAGTCAGTCTCTAGCCTTGGAAAGCACGTGTTTTGTGGCTATATATAAGACTCCTATAAAGCGCAGGGTTGTAGCAAATTTTACTCCTGGAGTCACAACAATTTCCCTTTACATTTTACCACGTAAATGAGGATACAGAAGTATAACTAAGCATTTAAAGTCCACATATGACATGCGTACAAAGTTATCAAATACCCTTTGCAAATGTAGGTCATTCATTATTCCCATGTAGTACGCACCTTCAAAAACTTTCAAAAATTCCTCCCCCCACCGTTTCTTATGTTTTGGTTTTTTCTACAAGAGTACACTTCCTGTCAACACAATAAATGAATAACGGCAAGTAATACGATGTTGTCCATGGCTAGAAATGTGTAGACTGATTAAAAACTAGCGGAGGACCCAGGATGATGGTCCAAAAGGTTGGCGACAGTAAACGCAGCTTGTGTTGTCTCCCAACATGTTGGGTCCGACTTGTTACATAATAAATGAGGCTTAAGGGTAGCCCTGTGTTTCTTCGCTACTGAATTTCAGTGACATTTCAATGCGGGGTGATCAAAAATGGACTTCCTATAAAAATAAAAGTAGACTGTAAAGAGATATAAGCCCACATTTAAATGTAGAGAGAGTGGGTAGCCATTGAGTAAAAAAAAGCTCTAATAAGACCCAACCGAGATTCAAACCCTGATCTCCCTGTCGTTGGTAATCCAGTCTAATGAAAGAGTGACGTATTAAATATCATGCTATCATTGACACGGTTTGTGTGGAAGCTTAATTTGGAGGGGTGATGACAAGTTGTAGGTTGGAGTGGTGTGGTATCAGTCTGCCCCCTCCCCTCCAACTATCGGACCACCTACTGGCGGCCAATCGGTGTCAAGATGATGTCAGACATTTCTCTCTCTTTCTCTTTTGCCTTCTTATCACTCAACCATTCTGTTAAAAAAAAAAAACACGTTTCATATAGGGACTCGATCCTCGGATGGATGTTGACTGTTTTATTTATTTAATTTCCATCTTATTGTAATGCAGGAAACAGCAGATCTAAGGGACCTCTAGCTCTATCCTAATATATGTTGAGAATGTAGGAGTACTAGCAAATCTAGGGGACCTCTAGCTCTATCCTAATATATGTTGAGAGTGTAGGAGTACTAGCAGGTCTAGGGGACCTATAGCTCTATCCTAATATATGTTGAAAGTATATGAGTACTAGCAAATTTAGGGGACCTCTGGCTCTATCCTAATATATGTTGAGAGTATATGAGTACTAGCAGATTTAGAGGACCTCTAGCTCTATCCTAATATATGTTGAGAGTGTATGAGTACTAGCAGATCTAGGGGACCTTTAGCTCTATCCTAATATATGTTGAGAGTTTAGGAGTACTAGCAGATCTAGGGGACCTCTAGCTCTATCCTAATATATATTGAGTGTAGGAGTACTATCAGGTCTAGGGGACCTCTAGCTCTATCCTAATATATATTGAGTGTGGGAGTACTAACAGATCTAGGGGACATCTATCTCAATCCTCATATATATTGAGTGTAGGAGTACTAGCAGATCTAGGGGACCTTTAGCTCTATCCTAATATATGTTGAGAGTGTAGGAGTACTAGGAGATCTAGGGGACCTCTAGCTCTATACTAATATATGTTGAGAGTGTAGGAGTACTATCAGATCCAGGGGACCTCTAGCTCTATCCTAATATATATTGAGAGTATATGAGTACTATCAGATCTAGGGGACTTCTAGCTCTATCCTAATATATGTTGAGAGTGTGGGAGTACTAGCAGATCTAGGGGACTTCTAGCTCTATCCTAATATATGTTGAGAGTGTAGGAGTACTAGGAGATCTAGGGGACCTCTAGCTCTATCCTAATATATATTGAGAATATATGAGTACTATCAGATCTAGGGGACTTCTAGCTCTATCCTAATATATGTTGAGAGTGTAGGAGTACTAGCAGATCTAGGGGACTTCTAGCTCTATCCTAATATATGTTGAGAGTGTGGGAGTACTAGCAGATCTAGGGGACTTCTAGCTCTATCCTAATATATGTTGAGAGTGTAGGAGTACTATCAGATCCAGGGGACCTCTAGCTCTATCCTAATATATATTGAGAGTATATGAGTACTATCAGATCTAGGGGACTTCTAGCTCTATCCTAATATATGTTGAGAGTGTAGGAGTACTAGCAGATCTAGGGGACCTTTAGCTCTATCCTAATATATGTTGAGAGTGTAGGAGTACTAGGAGATCTAGGGGACCTCTAGCTCTATACTAATATATGTTGAGAGTGTAGGAGTACTATCAGATCCAGGAGACCTCTAGCTCTATCCTAATATATATTGAGAGTATATGAGTACTATCAGATCTAGGGGACTTCTAGCTCTATCCTAATATATGTTGAGAGTGTGGGAGTACTAGCAGATCTAGGGGACTTCTAGCTCTATCCTAATATATGTTGAGAGTGTAGGAGTACTATCAGATCCAGGGGACCTCTATCTCTATCCTAATATATATTGAGAGTATATGAGTACTATCAGATCTAGGGGACTTCTAGCTCTATCCTAATATATGTTGAGAGTGTAGGAGTACTAGCAGATCTAGGGGACCTTTAGCTCTATCCTAATATATGTTGAGAGTGTAGGAGTACTAGGAGATCTAGGGGACCTCTAGCTCTATACTAATATATGTTGAGAGTGTAGGAGTACTATCAGATCCAGGGGACCTCTAGCTCTATCCTAATATATATTGAGAGTATATGAGTACTAGCAGATTTAGAGGACATCTAGCTCTATCCTAATATATGTTGAGAGTGTAGAAGTACTAGCAGATCTAGGAGACCTCTAGCTCTATCCTAATATATGTTGAGAGTATATGAGTACTATCAGATCTAGGGGACTTCTAGCTCTATCCTAATATATGTTGAGAGTGTGGGAGTACTAGCAGATCTAGGGGACTTCTAGCTCTATCCTAATATATGTTGAGAGTTTAGGAAGTCTAGCCGATTTAGTGGACCGCTGTGTCCCTAAAAATAGGGCTAAGGATAAATGAAATGCATTTGAAATTCTACTATTTATTTAGCACCTCATCTTATTACCCGAGGGTCATACGCCTAAGTAAGCCTATTAATTACATTAATCGGCTAGGGATTAGACAGGTTTAATTGAGAGTAAGTGCACCAGCATTTGCATTGAGAAAGATTGGAAAATAATTTAGAGAAAACCCCTTTCAATCCACCCTACAGGGATCGATCCCTGATCAACCCGTCTTCAGAAGTCTAGTCTAACATGAGATTAGCGCGTTAGACCACGCGGCCACCGATAGAGCATGGGTTTATGTTGATGTCAATAAAGCTACTGGTAATTTTACTAATATAGTCCAAAGAATAATCAATATTCAAGTTCCCAAAATTACTATTAAATATTCCTCTAAATCTCCCAACAGGTTTTCATCCACATTCAATTATTATATTAAAAAGAAAAGTATATTTTTCAAAAAGTATAAAAAAAACCAAAAATAGAAAATTGTATTTATATTTTTCACACTATGTTAAATTATTATTTAAAGAAACTTTACCTATTGATAGATCCATTTGTATGAATTTAATAGAAACCATAAGTGACCTGTTGGTGTAGGCATAAGGTGTCAGACTTCTGTGCTGGGGGTCCGGGGTTCCATCCTCGGTCCCGGCACAGATTTATCTGATTGCCAAACCCTTCCTTCACCTCTGACAAGACGTGTATTAATCACAACTTGTGAATGTGAGGAATGCCAGGCCTCCACCGTGGTTCGGATCCCACGTTAAACTGTAGGTCCTCCATTTCATCCCACAATCACCCTACCATTACACATTATTGTAAGTGCGTATAACCCGAACAGGTAGTGAGGGGTGGTTTTAATAATAATAATAATAATAATAATAATAATAATAATAATAATAATAATAATAAATAAAAATTTAATAATAAATAATAATAATTAATAATAATAACAAATATTAATAAATAATAATAAATCATAAAAAATAATAGTAATAAATAAATAATAATAAATTAATAATAATTATATAATAAAAATATATAGTAAATAATAATAAAAATAATAAATAATAATAGTAATCATAATCATAATAAATAATAATTATAATAAATAAATAAATAATAATAAATAATAATTTCAATTTCAATTTCCTTTATAATAGTGCTGGCCAACAGTCGTAAGACCTATGACAGGTCAGCACTGAAAAGTACACAAGTACCTTACAAATACATATATTTACACGAGAAAATATGATATACAAAAATGGCTAAAAAATGGTATATGCTGATGAATAATTACGAAATAAGTATTAATTAATAATGATAAGAATAAAAAATAGCATCAATAGCAAATAGCTAAAGAGTGGTTAAAAGCAGTAACAATATGCAAAAAATAGATCAGAATAAACAGAATCTATACATGATAAATTATTGATATGGGATATCCTTAAATAACTCTCTGAGTTTAGCTTTCCTTTTATGATAGAAGTCGAATTCAACAAATCTAGAATTGGCGCTATGGATACAACGACCTATAGGGCTTTCCTTATAAGAGCTATTGATAAAAAATAATTTTGGATTACGAGAAGCCCGAGAAGGGATATGAACAACTACATCATCAAGGGCAAATTTGCAAGAAATTTTATTATTGAAAATATTAAAAACAATAATAATAAATAAATAAATAATAATAAAATAATAATAAATAAATAATTATAATAATAAGTAATAATAAATAAATAATTATAATAATAAATAATAATAATAAATAGAAATAATAAATAGTAAGCATAATTAATAAATAATAATAATAAATAATAATAATAAATAATAATAAAAAATAATAATACATAATTAATAATAATAATAATAAATAATAATAAAAAATAATACATAATTAATAATAATACATAATAAATAATAATTAATATTAATTGTAATAAATAATAATTAATAATAATAATCAAAAATAATAATCAAAAATAATAGTTAATAAATATAATAAATAAATAAATATTAATAATAATAATAAAAATAATAAAAAATTATAATTAATAATAATAATAAAATAATAATTAATAATGATAATAAAATAATAATTAATAACAATAATAAAAAATAATAAATAATTATAGTAATAATTAATAATAATATTTAAATTATCAATAATAAATAAATTATTAATAATAAATGATAACATATAATAATAAATAAATAAATTATTAATAATAAATGATAATATATAATAATAAATAAATTAATAATAATAAAAAGATAAATTAATAACAATAATAAATAATAATAAATAATAATAATAACAATAATAATAATTAATAATATTAATAGAAACCAGCCTCAAGAGCAAACACAAGGACTTTTGGAGATATGTTAAAAATGATCGCTTAAGTAAGACCTCCCCATTTGATCTCAAAACTAATAGGAACGTTATTAATTACCCTCGTGAATTTGGATAATTTTTCATCTCAGTGTTAGACTCAGCTTTATCAGCTATGCCTTGCACTATTATTGAAACCGAGATGCCTTTGTATCCTAGCCACATTACCTCCTCTGGCATTATCTCTTGCTATTAAAAATTAAGTTCATCCAGATGTGCTGGGGTGGATGGACTCCCAACTTTCATCGTTAAAGGTTGCTCTGATATCCTCATTCTATTGCTAGCATATATTTTCAACCTTAGTTTGTCAAATGAAACGTTCCCTTAAACATGGAAAAATGTTATAGTTGTTCCCATACATAAAAAAAATGTGCTAAAACCAACGTTTGTAACTATAGGCCTATTTCTATAATAGGCCTACGTATTTTCTCTAAATTTATTTGAGAAAATAATACATGAGAAAATGTTTCCCTGCCTAAAAAAATGACTTTCTGAAAATCAACATGGGTTTTTAATGATAAATCTACTGCAACCAACATAGTAGAATTTCTGGGTCATGTTGCTCCTCAAGTATCTACTCAAGGTCAGATTGATGCAATTTATTTTGATCAAAGTAAAGCTTTTAGCTGTGTCAACACAGTATTATTATCTTTATCTCTCAAAATTAGGTAATTTTAGGTTATCAACTTTCTATGTTAATTCCAAGATAGATCTATCATTACCAAAATTGATTTAGCACCTACACATCTATTTAGCACCTTGTGGTGTATCTCAAGGTTCTAATTTAGGTCCTCTTCTTTTTAACGTGTTTATTGATGACATTGGTAGGTGCATTCAATCTTAAAATTCTGTATTGTGTGCTGTCGATTTCAAACTATTTTAAAACATCACTTCACTCTACTGATTGTTAAGATTTGCCAATAGACATAAATGATGTATTACGATTGTTTATTAAAATTGAATGTCAATCAATAAATCCAAAACTAAGGCTACGGTTTTCACCAGGAAATCTACCCTTTTTTTTCACTTATAAACTTGATATTGATATTGATATTATTGAATGCTGTATTTATATTATTGACCCAGGTGTTATATTAGACCATAAGCTCTACTTTCACTATAATGTTGATCATATAGTTTATCACTCTATTTAATTAAATTAATAGACCTCATCAAGTAAATATATATTTTCCTCATCCTCTAAAGTTGACTGTATTATAAGTTTGAATTTTGCTTTTGTTAGATCCAAACTAGAATATGCTAGTGTTGCGTGGAATTCCATCAACTTAACCTACTATCAGATTGGAAATTGTTCAACGCAAATTTGTTTCTGTTTGCTATGATAAATACTTTTTCAACTGGTTTTACAAATCGTTATTTATGATCAAATTCGAGGCCTTTTAGGGCTCCAAACTCACTTCTCACAAATACTTTTTAATTTTTAGCACCACGTCTTACTACCCGTTTGGGTTATACGCCTATATACTAATTAAACTAATGGGTTAGGGATTAAGAAGGTTTGTTTTAGAGAAATGCACCCGCATTTGCGTGGAGGGAGAGTGCAAAACCATTTAGTAAAAACCACCCTCAGTGCACCCGACCGGGTTCGAATGCCAATCTCCCCGTTTTCGGCAGTCTGGTCCATCACAAGAGTAGCGTGTTAGACCACGTGGCCATCGAAGAAGGTAAAACTCTATTGGGATGCACTTTTTGTTTTAAACATTTTTACTATTAAAATTTCTTGCCAATCTGCCCTAGAACATGTGGCCATTATTGTGCTCTCTCGTGTTTCTAGAAATCCTAGAATATTTTCTATCATTAACTCTTATAAAATCAGCCCTCTCAGCCGTTAAATAAGCAGCATTAACTCTAGATTTCCGGAATTTTAATTTTACCATGATAAAAGAACCAAAATTTGGGAGTTATTTAAGGAATGCCCATATTATTAATTACTGTTTGTTTATTGTGAACTGATCCCTAAACATAATAATTTCTACTTGATCCTTTTTTCCTCTTGCTTTCTTATTTACTATTTTTAGCTACTATATATTTTGTTTATTGTATCACCTGTATACAAACTTGATGTATTTATTATTTTTTAATTTGCAAATCATATTGTTTCGTCTCTCTCTTCAGTGCTAGCCTGTTAGAGGTCTCGCCTGTTGGCTAATACTTTAATAAAGGAAAATGAAATTATATATATAAATATACATACCTATATACTCATGTATACCATTGCTTCCCCTCTTTGGCAGCTACGATTGGATTAGAACTCACGCGCCGTCTTATTGGCCAAGAGCACGAGTGGAGGGGGAATAGGGGAGGTAAAGCGCGGTCGGCTCCGCAACGGTTAGCCCACCTCACAATTCAGTACATCGCTTCAAGCCTAAGCGAGCAGTTGTGTTTATTGTCCAGCTTGAGTTTTTACGATAGTCGTTCGTTCGTCAAAGAGTTTTTTTGAACTGTCAATTTATTGTTTTAATTGACATGGCGGTACCTTTTAATTTAGAAGACGACATCCAAGAGGACTACAGACTTATACAAGAGTTCATCATCTGCATACAGCGACTGATGGAAAATATAGTTTTGGGCCAGCGAAGAAATCGTCGGGTAGATCCGCCAGCTGTCCAAAATCGTAAGTATTTGGCTTAAGACAAACTATTTAGAATATCTTAAACGAATTTGATTTATTTCGACTTGTTATTGTGATGTGTATCATCTATTATGTACAACACGTGTTCGTACACTTCCTGACATGTGTTAACTTGACACCTTTCGTTATCTCCCGATCCATAGTGATAACATATAGTTTCTAAATTAACGGAGCGTAAAGTTAAGAATATTGTCTATCGCTAAATTACATTTTAATGGATGTTAACAGTTTTCTAGTTTCACGCTATTTTAAATAACTACCGTTATCACAAAACGGATCTTATTTTTTATTGCTGGTTAGTTTTTTGATGCGATTATTGAGAAGTGATTGATTTTTGCCAAAAATCAAGATGCGTTTGTAATGTGATGCAATCTTTGAGTATCACGTGGAAGTATAAGGTGTGTTCCGGTGACTACCTGTTAGTAGGTCAACGAACCGGCCAAGACGGTATCCTATCCAGCTTGATCTGTTGCACATTTTAACAAATAAGTTCTCTCGATGACAAAGTGATTTCGAAAGGAAAAAAAAAATGTTGTCAACTTTAACAAACTTTTATCAAATGTGAATTTTTATAAATATAATTAAAATATCACGTTAGTTTTTTTTTTACTCAATAAGATTTATAAGTCTTAAATCAAATAGGATTTTGTTACTTAACCTAGATTATCTAGGAGTGGTATTAAGAAGATTTTTATATACTAAAATTAAATTAAATTCATATTCCTCATTAAAATAAAAATTACTCTAATATAATCGGTGCTGAGTTTTCATTTTAAAGTGTGTGCGAGTGAATTATACATATTAAAACTTTAATTTCATTAGTTAAACAGCTACTCATAAAAAATTGTAGTTCGTGTGTAGTCATAGTCCACATATTAAAACATGAATTTCATATTTTAGTTAATCATAAACATTTAAGACATCACTTTCGTGTGTGAGATAGTTACACAAATTAAAACTTGATTTTGTAATTTAATTATACATGTTAAAACTTGAATTTCGCGTAAAGGCTAATAAGACATATTGACGCTTGGATTTACTGTGTTAGCTAATTATAGCCTACATATCAAAATTTGTATCTCATATGTTAGTTAATTTAAATACAAGCACTTGTATTTCGTGTACTAGTTATTTTGAATACGGTGCCAAAACATTTATTTCGTGTGCTAGTTAATTTATTTATAAAAATATATATATATTAAAACTTGAGTTCGTGTGTTATCTAATAATTATACATGCTACAACTTGAAATTTGTGTGTGAGTTTAGTGTGTTAGGTAATTATTATACATATCAAAAATTGTACATCGTGTGTTAGTTAACTTAAATATAAAATCTTATATTTCGTTTGCTAGTTAATCATAGCCTACATATTAAAACTTTAATTCGCGTGTTTTCTTATTATATATTAAAACGTGTATGTAATGTGTTGGACTGTTAGTGGGTTTGTACCATTTAAAATTTAAACTTCATATTCATTTAAAATATTTTAGGTTGTAGTAAGGTGTGGATGTAGGGGAAGAGAGAAAAGGACAGTGTTTTTGCATTTTTTTGGCCAAAATAAATAAAATATTACACCATTAGCAACGTTTAGTTTAATTTTCTTCATATGGTGACATCAACAGTTGTTGAATATCTGTCATGAGCATTAAATGAACAGAAAAGGTTATCATTAAATTCTAGTAGTAGAAATATATTCAACTACTATTGATATAAACTTGTGTATAAAATTAAACTAAACTTTGCTACTGGAGCAATATTTTATTTATTTTGGACAAAGAAATGTTTTGCTATAAAAACAGAAAAATCACCTCAATAGTCTACGTAAAAAACTATTTTGATCTATAAGGAAAGAAAATTTACTAAAATTGTGTTCACACTATACTATTTTTATATACCTAATGATCCAATTCACCGACCCGTACTTGTTAATAATGGTATAATATCGTTAATAATTAAATTATATTAAGTTTAATAAAATGTTTTGAAAATGTATTCAAGTTCTATTATACAATATTTCAACCAACATTTTCCTAGCGACTTCTGGTAAAGATAAGTAAACGTTATCTCGTTTCTGAAACTTTTTTTCTCTCTAATGATTCACAGGTGATCTATTGTCAAGTCGATCGAATCTAGGTCACGGTTATCTATCTTAATCACACTTCCCCAATTAGCAGGTAGGCCCCCAAAGTCAAGGTTTACAAAATCACGGTTGAGTCTATTTCCGAGAAAAGAATTAATTAATGCTCATTAATTGTGATAATATTTCTTCCTAGTTTGATGGCACTACAACATGATTTAGATGTAACGACCTTTATTGACAGTTATTAAACAGGGTGTCTACCATCCGGGAAAATCAGGGAAAACGGGAACTAGCCGGAAATTTGAAGTGATCGGGAAAAAACGCGAATTTAGTAAATTACAATAAAAATTTGGGAAAATGTGGTTTTACTCAAAATATAAAATATAATAATCATTAAAACAGTAAATAATAATGTTATTCAAACTGTAGTTTTTTTTTGTAGCTGTGTACTAAATTTTATAATTCCTAATAAACAATGTTAATACAAATTAAAAAAATATGTTTATTTAAATTTTAAAACTAATTATTATTCATAAAAAAAGATTAATAGAAAAATGAGGGGGGAGGTGGGGGAATTAGAAGGATGTGACATACTTTTTAGTCGGTAATTTTAAGAAATGATCAGGGGAAATCAGGGAAAAAGTCGGGAATTTCATTGGTCAAGTTGACTAGACACCATGTTAAAGTTATTAAAACATTTCTTTATTTATCTATACATAAAATCATGTGATATAGCCTACAGCTATCGCTATTTATAGATAATATCAATACTTATAAAATACCAAATTTGAGTGGCTTTCAATAAACGTCGTTAGTTGAAAATATACTTCCTTTGGCAATCAGGGTTTGACTATCGGCTGTGTGTGATTGGAGACACAGTGAACAGACAGACGTGTTTTTGTGGGTAGTAGAAAACGTTTTCAAGGATCATCCCATCTTCAGGTGAATGACCAGACAATATTTCTCAACACACATTTCCGTGAGTCATCCGTCGCTGTTTGCTAGAACTATTAGAAGTGCTTGTTGCTCGCTTGCTCTTTGTTGTCGTGTCTCGTAAACGTTTTCGAGTGTCTTTCAAAATCTAACTATATTTAGAGAGATTTATTTAAAAACACGTTTTTTTTAAATCATCGCATCTCACTACCCGTTTGATTTACACGTATGTATATAGTAATTAATCTAATGGAGTAAGGATGAGGAAGGTAGGATTTATATGAAATTTACTCTCATTTGCGTGGTTCTAATAACCGCTTCAGTACATCTTACCGGGATTTGAACCCTGATCTTTCAGGTAATGACGATCCAGTTGATTGCGGAAGTGCTACTTGAGGCCAGCGTGTTATAAACTGTGTACCATAGTACCATAAGAGCACACATAACGCTGTGTGTGAATGTTGTTGAAGGGAAGGGGGCTGGAGTACGGTATCCACGGAAGTCATCCTATTTCGTCGTAAGTGGCGAGGACCCCGTTATCTCAGTCGGTACAAGTGACAACTCGAGGAAATAGGACGTCCTCCGATTAGTGTTGGAGGCGGGCAGTGTTACGTCACCACACGGAGGGATTCACTAGTTCGGATCTCAGTTCAGTGCATCTAGACGACACAAAAATACGATTGACAAAACAAATGCTTATCATAACTACGTCTGGCCCTTTTTTTTATTAGAATTAATTAATTTAAATTAAATGTCTTGGTCTTTTTTTTATTCAAATTAATATACGGATTTGTACCTAAGTTAAATAAATTAAGTTTTAATATCATATTTTTATGTAATAAATAATACTATCACGCATCGGTGGGCTTGCCAGGCTCGTATTGGCCTAATCTAATTTTCTGGTGGCGTGGAGGTTGGGGTTTGAATCATAGAGGGATGAAATGAGTTTTTCCATACTTATAGGATATGGTTTGCCACTCTATTACTCCACAAATGCGGCTACATTTATTATATATACATTTTACCTTCCTCATCCCTACCTTTTAATAAAACTACACGCTGTTAGCGAGGACAGGTCCAAGAAGTGGTCAGAAAAAATGTGTTTTTAAACCTTAAATTATTTCTTATGGTTTATTAAATATTTTATTTTGAAACTGTGTTGAACTAATCGAATACTCCATAAGGTACTGGCGTGTATTATTGTATTTTGCTTATAAAACGTGTGTTAATGAAGGGAGTTATTAAATAGTTTTACTTTTGTAAGTAATGAACTAAAATATAAATAGTCATGTTAAAGGTGTTCAAATTAAGATTGCATAAAACGTAGGACGAGTTGTTTGAGAACAATTAAGAATAATGTCTGCTCGGATGGATAAAACTTTGGGAAAACGTTTATTTAGAGTAAAAACCCAGATGGTTTGGGGAAAAAAATGAATTGGTAAAATTTCTATCTTGGTTTTATTGGGTTAAATATTTTCATTGTTCTTAAAATTTAGTTCCGAATTTTTTTAAAAGTATTTAACTTGCAGCTGATTTTTTTGTTTTCTAATTTCTTAAGTAGTTTATTTTATGAATCGTGCTAGCTAAAAAAAAGTCTCATTACTTCAAAATTTTGTAAAACATTAACTTAGGCCTATACTATTTATTAAATTGGTTTATATGTTTAAACAATTATTACAATCACTTATATATTTCTTAAAGGATGCGAAATTTAAGGTGGGGTGCTAGTGAGCGTGAGTTTAGGGCAGTATTTTTTAATGTTTTGATAGCATAAACTTTTTTGCCAAAATAAATCAAATATTTCTTCTATAGAAACATATAGTTTAGTTTTCTGCACATGCTAATCTCAACAGTTCTTGAATATCTGTCAAGGGTGTCCTGGAATTTAGTGACAACTTTTTCTCTGCATTTAAAAAGTTTGTCACCAAATGCCGCTATGCTCATGAGAGATATTCAAGAACTCTTGAGATTAGCATGTGCAGAAAACTAAACTCTATGTTTCTATAGAAGAAATATTTGATTTATTTTGGCAAAAAAAAATTTATGCTATAAAAACTGCAAAATCAATACACTAAACTCGCGCTCACTAGCACCCCATCTTAAGAGAATTTTTATCTTGGAAAATAGAATTGTATATTCATTTTTATGGTGATAAGACATTGATGAATCTTTGAACAAGTTTAGAATCTGTTGAGAGTATGAGCTTGGCTATACAACACTAATCAATAATCAACGTTTATGAGTCAAACAGTTACGATGTCATCATTTAGTTCTAAATCTTATAACTAACAAGTTATAATGTTATACCTATCGTTTGCTATATACTGCCACCGAGTTTATTTTTTACATTTATCTGGTTTTATTCCTAAGTTAAATATTTCTTCGTCATATTTTGAAAATTTTTCTAGTGTAGGCATAGCTATTATAGGCTATAAGTCATTATTAACCTTTTGCAGCTTTCAAATGTTAGTATTAATTACTTGCAACGTAGGCCTACAGTATATTATTTCAGAGATGTAGATGTGGAAGAGGGCATTTAACCCTTCCCTCCCTTCCAACCCAGATCACAAATAATTTTAATAAAAGATTAAAATATATTAAGTGCAACTGTAATATAAATTAGAACACTGAAATTAAGGTAATGCTGAACGAATTGGCTAAATGTCGAGCCCAAGTGGCAATGCCTTTAAATATATATATATATTTGTTTATTTTCATTTAAAAAATTGTCACTTAATGCCGCTATGTTCGTGACAGATACTCAACAATTACTGTTGATATCGCCAGGTGAAGAAGAAAATTAAACTCTATATTTGCATAGAAGCTAATTTGTATTTATTTTGGCCAAAAAAAAAAAAAGTTTTGCTATAAAAACTGTAAAAACACTGACCTTTTCTCGCGTTCCCTGAATCTCACCCCTCCCCCCCTCCCCAACTTAACGTAAGGAATCGCGCACTTCACTGTACCCTTGTCAACACAACCTTCCCTTTCCTATTTTCTCCTCCATGCCTTCGCTTAATCGCTCTGCCCGTTAATCTTCATCCAAGCCTGCGATCCGCTAACTATGTCAGTGTGTCTTCCGTCTCCTCCACTCCCAAACCGCCCCAAGCGTGAGAGGACCAAACTATTCCCTCCAAAGCTCCAAGAGAGGAACAACTCAGTTGGAGCGGGCTGAAGAAGTTCACGGTCGATCGGTCACTGGTCTCGGCGGTTGTATGGTCACGGGCAGGACTAGATAACGTTTTACAGAGGGCTGACGCGACATTTAAGGTGGGTGAGCTGAGATATTTATTTGGGCAGGTTTGTCTTAAAACCACACTGAGACAATATTTTTTTATATAAAAAATACCCTTAGGTAGCATTTGATTAATTTTTTGGAGTGTGTTCTTTAAATATTTGTAAAGACCGACGAATAATATAGTCGATTCGAAAATATTAAAAAGGGAAATATTAATGTTAGTAAGTTGATAACGTCTAAGTCACCTTTATTACATGTCTAAGTCACTGAGTTTGCAGATAAGCCCAGCGTAAGTTTAGATGTTTTGTGATTTCTTTGCAAATCTACATATCAAGGCCCTTTATTTAGAAACCTCTACCACTTTTTACTTTCTCTCTATCTTACAGGTAGAGAAAGTATGGTGATCGTCAAAAAAATCGAACTCGAGATTTTGATGAATTTTGACGTTTCATGACTTCCTGAATCCGAAAAAGTGGTTTTTGAATTTCCGTCTGTCTGTCTGTACCTCCAACTAGAGCCTAAACTATTTTACCGATTGAGCTGAAACTTGATATCTAGGGTTTTCATAGGGTTGCCCCGAGGGGTTTTTGGAATTGGATATCTACCCCTAAAATTAAGGGTAGTTTACTGAGGGGAAAAAAGAGAAAAAGTCGATTTTCTCAAACTCGGCTCTAACGATTTTGATTAAATTTCATTTATGAACATTAATAAATATTCCAAACAAAAATGGCTACTCTCAATATTTCGGCAAAATGGCTTTAAGGGCTCCGGTCTGATGCGTAAATTAACATTTTTTATAATAGCTCCGAAACTATTTGAGATATGAAATTAATTAGCATTACAAATATGTATATATATTTATAACACAAATATTTTATTCGAAACATATTTTTATAAAATCAATAATTTTCAATCTATACGTAATTATATATATATTTTTAGCTTTTTGGACATTAAAGCTTAAGTATTGAGATCGTAAAAAAAACTAACCTGAAATGTTGATGGATTTCGACGTCTCATGACCCCCCGAACCCTAAAAAAATAGTCTTTGCAATGCCGTCTGTCTGTGTGTCTATTAAATTTTAAAATTAAGGGTAGTTTACTGAAGGGCAAAAAGAGAAAAAGTCGATTTTCTCAAAATTGGCTCTAACGATTTTGATTAAATTTCATTTATAAACATTAATAAATATTCCAAACAAAATGGCTACCCTCAATATTTCGGCAAAATGGCTTTAAGGGCTCCGGTCTGATGCGTCTATTAACATTTTTTAAAATAGCTCCGAAACTATTTGAGATATGAAATTACTTAGCATTACAAATATGTATATATATTTATAATACAGATATTTTATCCGAAACATATTTTTATAAAATCAATAACTTTCAATCTATACGCAATTATATGATTTTTTTAACTTTTTGGACATTAAAGTTTAAGTATTGCGACCGTAAAAAAAAACTAACCTGAAATGTTGATGGATGTCGACGTCTCATGACCCCCCGAACCCTAAAAAATAGTCTTTGCAATGCCGTCTGTCTGTGTGTCTATAAAAACTTAAAATTAAGGGTAGTTTACTGACGGGCGAAAAGAGAAAAATTTGGTTTTCTCAAAATCTGCTCAAACGATTTTGATTAAAATTCGTATCTAGGCGTTGATTAAGATTATAAATAAACTGGCTATTTTCATTTTCCTATGAAAATGATTTTTAGGGTACATTACAGAAGCGTTAATTTCCGTATCTCCACAACTATTGGAGAAACTAAACAACTTATCATTGCAAAATTGTAGGACTATTAGAAATAAAAAACTTTTATTTGACATATATTTTTATAAAAGCAGCAGTTTCTGAGATATTTGCAAATATATTAATACAATTTTGTGAGCTTTAGTTGTAAACATATACTACTTAAGTCTTAACGCAATAATTCTCCAATGCCATAGAGTAATTAAATATAAGTATCTAAAAAAGTATGTTATTTTTCCTTAAATCTCTTAGGAGAAATGTTTGCATAGCAATGATCTATCTCCATTTTAGACTCAATAGTCAATATTTACATTTTTTATTGGTCAAAATGTATAAATGAATAATTAAATATCAATGCGATGACTTGAAGATCTGCAACACCTTATAAAATGTTAAAATTTTAACCAGAAATCGAAATTTTAATACGAAGTGTTGACCCTTGTGGAAGACATTAAACTGTTTGAAATGCTCTTAGGTGGACAAAGATGCGCCTCTTTTCTCATTGATTAAATATCATTGTATATTATTTTATGCGTGTTCTTATGTGGAGTGGTGATGATACAATGTGCATTATTCCATTCAGAAATCTTACGAGTTTATAGAAAGAGAGAGAAAGTCTGTGCGGTGTGCCGTACCATTTATTTTCTATGCCATCGGGAACATTAACCCAATAGTGGCCATACATTCATAGACTACGTCAATTATATATCAATATTACGACTGTTATTTATTTGAGGTACCGATCTTTAGCGTGCACTTTCTGAATTGACTGATTATATCAGCACACGAGACTTTCTATGAACGACAATGAAGAGGCTACCAATTTCGCAGGGAAAGGTATTTTCACATCCCTTTCAGGGTTATTTTACATTCCACAGTCGAAATGGGGCCAACGTCTTCCCTTCCGCTCCGAAGTAAGCTGTGCAATGGATATTTTTTATTACTCAAGGAAAATCCATCGACACCAGCTGGGTTTGAACCCACGAACATCGGATCCTGAGGCGAGTACTTTATTCCAAGACCACCAAGGTTGACTAACTCTACCATCAAAAAAATTGTTAACTTTGTTGTAATAATATTTGAGAAGAATCCTCTTATTTTAATAAAAGAAAACTAAAATTGATTTGGTAGCGCTCACGAAATTGTCGAAATAATTGTTTTTTTTAATAGCAGCCTTCCATTTGAATATTTTTGAAATTTGAAATTTAGTAGCACCTTCTAGGTGTATAAACTTTCATTAAAAATATTAAAACTTTTTTTGGAAATCATTGACGAAAGGTATATCTCCAATTTTTAAATAAATATATTATACACATACAATACATACATATCGAAAATAATGGACTTTTAGCTCCAATCACACACAAACTACCCTGAGTGGAACAGTGAGAGTTAAATAACAAAACCCAGCAAATTGCCAATTTTCAAATTAATTATTCAACCAAGAGTAGTTGTCAGATTATATAAATGCTTAAAATGGAAACAGTAGTTTCGGAAACTCGACACTCGATAACTCGACACACGCACATGCACATGCACACAGTTGGAGACGCCAGTAATCACAATCCAAGGTCATTCAACTGTATAACCTCTCAGTTTGTGTGTGTACCTCGAGTGGAACAGTTGTGTTGTGGTGTTTTTTACAAGTGCTGTTCTTGTTAGTTTTCCAATTCAGTAACGTGTTATTTGAATAAATACAATATTATATGTACAGTACTATACTGCATTTCTGTATATTACATGTATGTATGTATGTACACCATTATATTAACACGAAATATATTGTACTGTACGTATATTACTGTTACTGTACCGTACAGTACAACTGTACCTATAATATACGATGCTGCATTGTGATTCATCCTTTTTTTAGTAAACATGACATAGTAAACTTGCATCTTATGCAAGCTCAGTCGTAAAACTCGACACCATCTAAGTCCACATTAGGTAGTTCGTCCGAGACTCTACTGTAGCTTAATTTTAACTCTTTGTGACCCTTATCTGACCTTGAGATGATATTGCTTACCTGATGAGTGTTAACCTCCCAAACGTTTGGCCGCCAAGCAATCCACTGAAGTGAAAATAAAAGTCTCGTGTTGTCGTTTTCAGACAAGTAGGAACAGAGAAAATACAACTGACTCTCAATATAAATATCGCCCATTTTAATAATGCATCTATAGTCCGGAACTTGCACCGGTGGACGAGTGATCTAAGGCGTTGGTGTCCCATTACGTGTTGTCACCGTTGACAAGGTGTTCTAGATTATAATCTGGATCGAATGCATTGGGGTTGGTTTTCCACCCATTATTTACACCTGTAAGGGGGCGGCCAGACTGGGAGAGCGAGTGACTAAAATATAAAATAGAACACATTGGTTGTAATGATAGGTGGCCAGACTGGAGCGAGCGAGCGACTGAGCGCGCGCGCTCGAACCGATACAGTATAGTTTACAGGCGCTAGGCAATATTATTGTATGTTGGTTCATTGAGTGCTAGGAAAACTTCTCATTTTGACATTTTTATTATTATCGATAGGTTTAGCACACTTGCTACTAACGGCATAATTTAATTGGTAAGATCTTAAACCATACCTATTTGTGTCTGTGTATATATATATACATGTAAAACTGATATGTTAAAATACCTCAATATTATCAAAGTAGGCCTTTACAAATAAGAATCACCATTAGCTTGGAGAGAGGATGAGAAAACCACAACAATAAATCACTTGTTAAAAACCACCATCATTTCACTGAGCCAAGTTTCGAATATTTACCTCCTCGTCAACAACTAACGAGAGCTATCTGCTAATCACGCGCTCGCCAGTCTGGCCACCCAGTCGCTTCCGCACTCGCTCGCACGCTTGTCAGTCTGGCCGAACCCTAATACGTTTGAATTCCCTTTTATTTACTCCTACTCGTTATCTCTAGTTGATAAATGATCTTTGTGACAAACGTATATTTAAAAACATATTTTCATCTGTTTTAGCAGTGATATTTCGTTTAAATATATCCTGATGGCGCCCGTCATAAATTTTGGAAAAAAAAAAAAAAGCTAATATGGAGTGCAGGTTTATATTTTGTAAAACATACAATTATTTTAAAGCTATTTGTTAAATCTAGAACCTAGAAATGAGCTAGAAATTCACTAGCAAAGTTTGCTAGTGTAATAAGTGTCTTAGGTTTAGCACAAATTTTTAATTTATTTTTATTTAGTTTCATCATCTAGGTTAAACCGTGCTACCAAACGACGCGGGTCATACGAACCTTGGCTCCACGAACATGGCACTATTAATACCTCAATATTTAAATTAATTTATCATGAATTTTTTTTGTAGGTTAATGAAATTTACTAAGTTTTATAAAACTTCAAAAAAGTGTGTTAATTTTTGTTTTTTAAATGAAAGATTATATTTGTTCAAAGAAGCTGAAAGATGACCATTCTTGAGTCCGAACCTAGCCAATCTTAGCCAGCTGGCAGATAAAGAAGACAAGTTTGAACATGTTCAGATGCGCTTCAGGCGGTGTTCACCTTGGAGTGCTCATAATTTATTAACTGGAGTTAGGTCACTTTGGTTCTTAAGGACCCCTAAGAACTAAAACAGGTTTTGGTTCTTGGTTCCTCGGTTCTTCCACCCTCGTTACACATGAACAGAGTTTGAATCTCGATATTTCCGTCATCGCTAATCCGGACTATTGCATGAGTGATGCCTTAAATCATTCGACCTCGGTTCTTAAGTTACAGAATCTTAAAACAAATATAACTAATAGTTATAGAGATGGAATGAATACAAATCTTTATTATTATTATTATTATTATTTTATTATTATTATTATTATTGCACCACGTCTTACTACCGTTCGGTTACGCACTTACGCTAATGTGTAATGGTAGGGTGATTTGAGATGAAATGGAGGACCTACAGTTTAACGTGGAATCGAACCACGGTGGAGGCCTGCATTCCTCACATTCACAAGTTGTAATACAAATCTTTGAAACATAAATAAGCAAATGAGGTTAGTTAATATTTTACAGAGATAAGTTTGAGATTTGTTTCCTTCAATTTGTTCCCATTAAGTGATAAATTAAGGCTCTGGAGTCTGGTTGTTAGATTTTCCTTATGGCAATGTTTGACTAAAATATAAATAAACTTCATATAAACTCTAGAAAAATAACTAATCAAAATTAAAAAAACTAGTTTTGATTCTATTTTTTTTTAAATCCTTGAATCTCGAACATCCTTAGGGATTCTAAGGATTCTGTAGCTCATCTCTATCAATAAATGAACACAGAATAAACGACGATCCTCTTAGAAAATATAAACATTTGTTTCGCGGTCAACACTGATAACATTTTACTAAGTATTATTTTATCGGTATTGATACTTTGAAACTATCTACAGATAGTGATTGCCGCAGACGATATGACTTGACTCATGAATATATAATTATATTTAATTGACGCTAGTCCGTGAATGTATTGGCGCAATAATTACAGTGTACTCGAGAACACAAAAAATTGTTGTGACCTTTAAAAAACTGTTTTGGACTGTAGATTAAAAAAATACAAACAGTTTGAATTCGCTGGGTTTTTTTTTTTACAAATCCTGCGATTTGGACAAGCAACAAAATAATGCATTATAGTGATTTTTCTCCTTAGTATGACAATTTGTTATGGTAAGTTTTAAAATTAATTTTTAATCTTCAAATTCTCTTCTTTATTCTACGTCCTTATTTTATATATATATATATATATATATAATATATACTAAGTTTTCTATAGGCCTATATACGTTATATATATACACCTTTGTGTCTATTCACCCACTGGGTGACGAGTTTTGTAACTTTCTTTATTACAAAAAGATGAACACAAGGTTTAACAATTATTGGTGTTTGATTTTTAGTCGATAACCGAAATGACAGAACAGGTAACTGTCAAATTTTAAAACCGACTAGTTACAAAATCAATCCTTGTACTTTGGATCTTTACAATAGTTTTTTTTTACTGTTTTTTTTACTGTTTTTTACTTTTATTGTAATAAATAATTGTGTTTAATGCCTTAATTGTATTTTTAAAAAAACCATACAAATGCTATATTATCTTACGAGAAACTTAAACTTTATCATGTTATGATAAGAGTTTTTAAAAACAAACGAGAAACGATATCAACTTTCTGCCACGGTCTTTGCCCCCTTAAAATCATGATGGAATGGGTAGAGGGAAGAGAGAAGGAGGTTTAATTTATCTCAAGACAAGGACAGCCTGTAAATATTGGTGGACCTTGGGAGAATCGCAGATGAGCTGTACACTCGAACAAACAAAAACATGGTGATACTTTTGAAACTTGGGCAGTGCTATTGTTTAGTAATTTTTTATGGGTCAATGGGGAAGGGTCATTTTGAAACAAGAGAAATGTCTCATTATAGTTAATTTTTAAGGGTCAAATCTGTCAAAATAATATAAAATATAAAAACAAATGGTTATATCAGGGAATTTAAAATTGTCGAGAAAATCGGGGAAATTTCGCGAGTATTTTGTTATTGGCCAGGGGTAATGGTATATTTGGATGTCTAATGAAAGGAAATGTCTCATTGCATCTTAGTCAAACAGTTTAGTTTTTAATCTGTCCAAACTTTGACAGATTTAGAATTTAGAATTTTTCTAAACATACTTTTTAATTCAGAAATAGAGCTTTAGTCAGATAAATTTGCAGCTTAGTATTAGGAAGAAGTCCGAGATTCTATGTCCCTGAGATGTTGTGGCCAATCTTATGGTTTAAAACCCGTATCGATGGTCACATAGCCCAAGGCGCCACTCTTCCGAAAATATTTTACTGATGATAGTGAGGACAAGATTTGAATCTCAGCCGAGTGCACTGGGGGGTGGGTGGATCTTTCCAGACTTTTTCTCGTACTTTTCTCGTTCACCCTTATTTATCTTTGAGGTTTTCTATACCATCTCCACGTGAGTGCGGGGGCATTTCCTTTAAACCAGTACTTTCTAAGTCGCTACTTCTTAAATAAAGCATTTAAAAAAGCTTCTGAAAATTAAAAATAGAGATCAGTTTGAAAACAAGGGGCTCAGGAAGATATTTGGTCCAAAAAGATGAGGCTATAGGGGAGTGGAGAAGGTAACATGATGATGGGTTACATACCCTATACTCATCACAAGACACTGTTAGGGTAGTCAAGTCTCGAAGATTACAATGGGCAGGACATGCAACGCGACAGTGAGATTCTAGAACCATGTTCAGGGTATTGTCTGGCAAACCCAATGGAAAAAGACCTTTGGGAAGACCTTGACGCAGATGGAAGGATAACATTAGAATTTACCTAAAAGAGATAGGGTGTAATGAGGTGGGGTGGATAAGACTAGCTCGAGATATGGATAGGGTTTAATGAGGTGGAATGGATATAACTAGCTAATGATAGGGATAAGGTGTAATGAGGTGGACGGATATAACTAGCTCATGATAGGGATAGGGTGTAATGAGGTGGACTGGATAGAACTAGCGCATGATAGGGACAAGGTCTAATGAGGTGGACGGATATAACTAGCTCATGATATGGATAGGTTGTAATGAGGTAGACTGGATATAACTAGTTCATAGTAGGGATAGGGTGTAATGAGGTGGAAAGGAATAGGATAAAACTAGCTCATGATAGGGATAGGGTGTAATGAGGTGGACTGGATAGAACTAGCTCATGATAGGGACAAGGTGTAATGAGGTGGACGGATATAACTAGCTCATGATATGGATAGGTTGTAATGAGGTAGACTGGATATAACCAGTTCATAGTAGGGATAGGGTGTAATGAGGTGGAAAGGAATAGGATATAACTAGCACATGATAGGGATAGGGTGTAATGAGGTGGAATGTATATAACAAGCTCAAGATAGGGATAAGTGGCGTACTTTTATAAGTGCGGCAATGAACTTTCGAGCTCCTAACACCATAGAGCACGTAAGTAAGTAGATTGGTTGGAAGATATCAAAACAATATAGTGTTGTTTTGAGAGTTTTGTGATCCATGTTGTGTGTACTTGAATGTATTTTCCAGCACTTTGTGTGTATAGCATACATTGGTAGTTTGGTTCCGTCTCCATATGGTATGGATTTGAATATTAACTAACTAGGCCCTGTGGTCGATTATTGTTATTATGACACTTGTATCTTCGTGGTTCTTGACATGCCATGATGCCAAGCATGTGCCGACAGGTGTGTGTGTGTGTGTGTGTGTGTGTGTGTGTGAACGTGGTGTGAGGTTGGGATTAAATACGTCATCAGCTTGAGACAGTGTCTTCAACATGGCTGAGAGCACTAACCTTTTAGTCATTGATTGAATACGGAGGAATCGAGGTTCGCTTTCTAACATCCTAACAAAATACAATGCCTAGTTATGTCATTCTATTATGCGATGATTGATATGTGTTGGTTTTCTATACCACATTCACACACTGCAACGAATAATACCAGCAACATTTGAACGTTTAGAATTAATTTATAAAATATTGATGGTAGATACTAGCATTTAGAATAAAAGTGATCTATGTCATAAATTTATTCACTAAGGAAAACCGAAAAAAGTGCAGGTCAAGGAAAATTGATAAATTTGGTCTGGAAAACCTCAAGGTGGGAGTGTAATAAACGAGAGTTGGGAGCAGTGTTTTTGCAGTTAAAACAAAAAACCTTTTGTGGTCAAATAAAATAAAATATTGCTTCATTAGAAACATAAGATTTAAATATTCTTCAAATGGTGATATCAACAGTTGTTGAATATCTGTCATGAGCATAGCGGGATTAGATTCAAACTTTTTATATGAAGAAAAAAAGTTGTCAATAAATTCCAGGAAACCCTTGACAGATATTAAACAACTGTTGAGGTCGCCATGTGAAGAAAATTAAACTTTGTTTCTACTGGAAAATTATTTGATTTCTTTTGATCAAAACAATGTTTTAATGTAAGAACTGCAAAATTATTGCCCTTAACTCATGTTTCCTACACTATCACCTTAAAATATCTGAGATGTTTAAAATAGAAATTCTGTAGTCACAAAGTTTTTATAAATTTGTTTCACTCACAACGTAAAGTTTAAAAAAATTTTAGGACTATTTTAGAGGTTCTAAAGGATCAGAGTTGTTATTCCTATATGAAATATAACATATAAAGAATCTTTATCTTCAGGATAGTGAGACCCTTAATTTTGTAAATATTAAATTTCTTATTCAATTCTTTGATTTTACATGAGAGAAAAACTATTTTGAGAAGGTGATTCTATTATATGGATTAAAATTAACCACTAAACCTTTTTTGACCGTCTTGACATCGTATTATCTCGTGTCCATAAATATTAAATTCATTAAAATTGTATCTTAAGGCTGTTCAACATGTTTCGAATGAGCTCAAACATTTTTTGTTGTTGTTGCTAAACAATCTTTTTTCTAGCTTAACTTACATTGTTTTTCTTAAATAAATATTGTTGGAAAACTTTCTTAGTATTTTTATTGGACATGTGGCAGTGGACCTAAAATTATAAGTCACAACTCCTAAACTACATTTCTTAACTTCATAACACCTAACTTTATAAGACCTAACTTGACTGCACCTAATTTTATAGGTCCTAACTTTACTAGACCTAAAAGCATTGCACCTAAAATTCATTTTTCATATTTTTAAAAAAAATATCCTTAAATGTTCAAACAGGCAGTGGACCTAAAGGCACAAGACCTAAACTTTATAAGACCTAACTTCACTGGACCTAATTTTATAAGGCCTAAAGTAATAGCTCCTAAACTTTAGGTCCTGTGAAATTAGGTCCATTGCATGTCATCCTTTTTATTGTTATAAAATAACTTTAAGGTATTAGTTGGAGCCTATTTAGGTTTTACTTTTTTATTTATTTATTTAGCACCGCGTCTTACTACCCGTTCGGGTTATACGCTTAAGTACTAATTACGCTAATGGGTTAGGAATTGGTAAGGTTGAATATAGAGGAAGTGAACTCGCATTTGCGTGGAGGGAGAGTGGAAAACCATTTAGGAAACCCCCCCCCATTCACCTGACCGAGATTCGAATCTCGATCTCCCCGTCCTCGGCGGTTGAGCTCAACACGACTAGCGCGTTAACCAACTACGCCACCGAGGCGGGTCTTTAGGTTTTACTGATCAATTGTTAAGATTTCCGTTCTATTAATCTGGAAATCAGATGCAATGCTACGTTTGGATCAGAAATACCCGCTTCAGTAGTCGACTGATATTAGACTCTTTAAAACGTCACTCTCGTTTTATACTTGAGCAGTTGATGATGAGGGGGGGGGGGGGATTGCGGTTAAAATACCAGTTGGGTGTATTGAGGTGGATCTTTTCTCAGTGGTTCCTAATTTTACTCCACGTAAATTCTAGTACATTTCCTCTGACATTTTTATTTTCTCAACCCAACTTTGATGACTTTCTGAATGAACTAGACAACAGTGAAATTGCAATAAGTGAAAATGCATTTTTCATTTTAAAATGTAAATTTTATAATATTTATATATTTTATTCTGAAAATTGAAAAATGATACCTGGACACGGGAATCTAACCCGGGACTTTTGGCTTAGTACGCCAATGCTCTAACCACTGAGCTATCCAGGAGTCGTCCCGTTCCCAGGGTCATTCTTCACTCATATTTTAAGGCAGAGTCTATGATGGACGTGCGTCTGCTTTATTCACGAGCCATCAGATAACGCAGCCATCTTCGACTCGGTAGTTGGCTTATTACTGCCACTCGTACAATTATTATTATTATCATTGTACGGATAGTATTAAGAATCAAATAGCCAAAGATGTTATTAATTTTAGAGAGGAATTCTTCTCTAAAATTAATAACAGCTTCGGCTATATTTATATATTTGTTTGAATATACATTTTTAGTGAAATAATTTCAATCCTCTCCATTCCGACTGTATAATGAAGATATCAGTAAGTTACCACACTGCGATGCCACGTCTAATTTAAGCTGTCTTAACTACCTAAGCGATCTAGTATCAGCGAGCTGCCCCGGGCTCTTAAGGACACTCCCACGCACTTCAGGGACTTTTAAAAATATAAAGTTGAAGGACATGAATTTATGTTCTCTCAATTTTTTTTTCTTCTCATTTCTAACTCCAAGGCCATACAAAATGCATCCATTATGCAAGTTGCAATTAGTTGCAGTGTAAACCATTATGCTGCTGGTAGACGGGTGGTTTGTTTATATGGGTCACGTGTTTGGTTTGAACTTCAGTTCTTTCTCCTACAGTACATACCGACTAAGTTGAGAGAAGGTACGAGCTCGGCCTTATTTGTGAAAAGGATCCGTTTATTTCGACTACCGACAAGATAGAACTCACCCTCTTATCTCTGAATGTGTTTGGTTCAAGCCCCGACTGTTCGCTAGTACTTCTAAATTACTAAAATCAAGAAGATAGATATAGTAATATAATGGCGAGAGAAGAATATTTTAGAGGAAATGAATCTGAATTTGCGTGAAGATAGAAAAGGAAGCTATCTAAGAAAAAATACATCCGGTCGATATTGGAGGCTCCAATCACCCCGGAGCCCGGAAACATGACTCCGTGTTCCCAGATTTTGATTAAATAACTTTCAAACTTCACAATTTTTTATTTCTGAGGAAGAAGAATTTGTAATTACGTTTCCACATTTTAGTGGTTTTTCTACGTTCACTCCATTTACCCTAATTGTCAGCAGTCTTACCTGGGCGAACTACACTGTGGGTCTTTACTATAAGTTACACCTGAGTGTAACCATGCAAGGTAAACCAAGTGACCCCGGAACTCTCACACTACTCAGTACATGCCATACAGCGGCATGTCTCACTTCCGCATCGGTCACCGGGTAATTGTAGAACCAGATGCATTTCAAGTCAGGGTCACGCCGACCGCTAGAGAACTACATCGTGTACTACTTCATTAGCGTGTTATTGTTCTCCGTTGCGCAATCACTGTCCTTCCAGCGGTTCCGCTACCGGCCTTCATTGGCGCTCAGAGCTCCAAGCTACACACTCCCTTCGATGATTTTATCGCTCATATCACTGGTCACGTGGACTAAATGTCAAGCTAGTTCATCCTGGAAGAAAGCAAACGCTCATACAATTAAATGTACACAATTAACGAAGCTTGTTCGATCGAAATGATATTTAGGTTACAAATATAATATCATGACCACTATCAAATTCGTCAATTTTAAATTTACGATTATAACTTATCTTTCCGTCATCGGCAGTTCAATATATTGACACCTTAGACCATTCAACCACCGAAGAGAGTTGTACATTTATTAATTACGCTATTGCGGTAGGGAAGAGAGATAGATAATTGAGGAAAATATACCCGTATTTGCTTGGAAGAAAAGTTAAAAAACCATTTAGAAAGAATACCCTCAGTATAGCTAACTGGGAATCGAACTCCAATCACCCCATGGCAAGAACCATTCTAAATGATATTTATATTTTGTCCTCCTGAACACCAATGCGGGTATATCGGACGTTATATTTCCTTAATATTAATTGCTATTTTTTATTTATTTAGCTTCCAAACACAATTCTACTTTACAAGGCAGCTTAACAAGCTACTTCTTCTACTTTCATTTATTCATCTAATAATGATATAAAAATATGTCTTATATGTTAACTGTAAATCTTTGTTTTTGATTTTATAAATTTCTTTTTCTACAAAAATCGCACTATATGCATAAAACAGTCACAAAAGTTACTAAGACTACTTTAACATTAGTCCGTCAAATCTACTTTATAATTGTCACTTTTGATAGATACTATCAGTGTAACTACAATACGTAATTAAGTGGCATTTCCCCATTTTGGACCATATCATTGTTGTTAAAATAGTACCAATAATATAAAAATTTAAATGCAGCCTTCAAACACATTAAAATGTTTGGCTCTTCTTCAAAATTATCTTCTTCCATCATGGGGTCCCACTTTAGAATGTTCATTGACACGTCAACAAACCCAAAAGTTGCCATTTATCGCCACTCGAGCGTTCAACTGTACAGACGATGGCGTGATATCACGCGAGACCTTTGCCACATTACATCAGCTGACTCGAGGACCGAGCGCGCGCACGAGACCTGCGTAGGAAAACTGCGCCGTAGAATTGGCGCGAGAACACCAACCTCTTTTGTCGCTCGAGATGTAACTCAAGTTGGCCCGCCTCATTGCTGAATTAGCTATATTTGTTCAATTCTTTTTGCTCATATATTCCCAAACAGTCGCATTTGTACTCTAAAACTAGGCCTTTTAGGACAAATTTAATGTGATGGTCCAAATATTGAAAGTCACGCTGAAACACAAATCTGTTTGGGTCATTCCCTTTTGGTCTCCTTGTGTTGATATGGGTCCAAACATGAACATTAATCTTAAAACTAGAAAATTTTTAGAAATTTTATTACAAACAAACTTGAGCTCAAACCAACCCATCACATATTGAAAAATACAATAAAACAAAATAGGTTTGTGTTAATCTGTCCTGTATTTGTTTTTCAATGGGCCTGAATGCGGCCATGTGTGTTGTAAAGTTAAGCATTTTATGGAACATTCAATGGTGCTGGCCAAATAATTAAGGTAAACCTATCCGGCAGCACGTAAAAAACTTGAGTTCAAGCACAATCGTGTAGAATTAGCACAGTTTTGCTATGTTTTGTGATAGCTTGACCTCAAGCTGGTCAAACAAATAACATATTTTTGAAAATTCATAACATTAGAGCACAAAAGTTCATGTTCAGACACATCAGCTCAAACGATTGAAAATAAAAAAATAAATGTTGGTGATGTGGCTTGAGCTATGAAGGCGGACAAAATATTGGTTTAGTGCATTTTCACAAGTAAAAGTATATTATTGCGCTGTTTTAAGATTAGAAGTTCTAGTACTTGTCTTTATTTTTTAATTTAAAACATATGTGGCTATACGGTTTCCGAGTGACTCTATACAGATGTTTGTATATTTTAGCTAACAACAAGGAATAATATCCAAAGTAGTAGCTGGGTGACTTAAGAAGCTAGATGAGACGCTCGTCAAGATTGGTTGGTTTTGAATACCAGCTGAATGCACAGGAGGTGTTCACTGAAGTATTAATTTCACAATTATTTTTTCTTCCCCCTCTTCACGCCAATAGCGGTGGTTGTTCCTTTAATTTATTCTTCTTATTTACCTCTCGGTCATAGTCGCTGTCAAGCTTTGTGTTAAGGTGGGATGTAAAGATTGTGAATCAAGGGCAGTGGTTTTTTCTTGGTCAATTTTTTTCGACCAAGTAAATAAAATATTATACCTCTAGTAGAAACATAGAGCTTAATATATTTTCTTCTCAAAGTAATCACAACATTTCTTGAATATCAGTCCAGGGTGTCCTGTAATTTGATGATTTTTCTAATGCCATTATACTCATATAGATATTCAAGAATGGGTGAGATTACTATGTGTGAGAATCTAATAAAATTTATCCAATCTACTGAAGAATTATTTTATTTTTGGTAAAAATTGTTTGCTATGAAAACTGCATAACCAGTTACCTTTGCTAATGTCCCCTTCCATCAGACCTTAAGGTGTGGTGCTAGTGAGCGCCAGTTTAGTGCATTAATTTTGCAGTTTTTATAGCATAAACTTTTTTGGCAAAAATAGATAAAATATTTCTTCTATAGAAACATAGAGTTTAGCTTTCTGCACATGCTAATCTCAAGAGTTCTTGAATATCTCTCATGAGCATAGAGGCATTTGGTGACAAACTTTTTAAATGCAGAGAAAAAGTGGTCACTAAATTCCAGGACGCCCTTGACAGATATTAAAGAACTGTTGAGATTAGCATGTGCGGAAAACTAAACTCTATGATTCTATAGAAGAAATATTTGATCTATTTTGGCCAAATAAATGTTTATGATATAAAACTTCGAAAATACTGCCCTAAACTCACGCTCACTAGCACCCCATCTTAAACGTACATATTTAAAATAATAACCTATAATTAAAACTGAACGAGAGCTAGGATTTTCCACGCCAACACTTTGTTTTGTACGAATTTCGGTTAAGGACTCGAAGGAAATGCAATGTGGTTCGTAGTCCAATATTAATTAAGAGACTAGAAGAAATCATTATTATTCAACTGCTCGTTAGGCCACAAGGTCACGAGGTCAAGTGTTCCGTGCTATAGGTGGTTTCCTACCATAACAGGTAGACTAGAATACTGAACTGGATGTTTGTGATAAGAAAAGGCAGGAGAATATATATTGGCGGGAATCAGTCGCCAACATGCCTTCAAAGTACAGTCAAACTTTCATCGGTGAGGGGTATTGAAATATTGTACCATTGTGCGATTGCTTTGACACAAACGTTCCCAGGTAGATAATATCTGTATTTTCAATGAATATAGTGACAATACTTGTGAACTTGCAACGCTGTATTAACAGCAGACGTAATACGTTAACGGGAGCTCCTAAAGTAATGCAAACCTGTAATACAGTCTCGTGCTGCTTGTTGCGTTATCATAAAGTCCTAGACGTCCCGCTGGCAGCTACTGTTATAATATTTAGGTGGAGGGGAAGAGTGTTGAGTCATAACTGCATCTCGCGATAAGATGCGGGCGGGTGCTATGTATTAACTGCCACTGTATAACGTGCACTACTCCTACATTACAACAAGATAGATTGTGTGTCATTCAGCTTTGATCGCTTGCTATACAAGTGGCGACCCTAGTGGTGACATTTAATACTAGCAGGGGAAAGATACCGTAAGTTAGTGAGTGTTCTTGCATAGCAGGGACATTGCTCTGAGTATTTTTAATAACGTTTTAGGTGATAATATAAAGATATTAAATTCTCAGCAACTTATAATTAGTAAAAGTAGTGATAGTAAAGTGATAATAGTCTAGGATTAGTTTACCACCAAGAACCGAACGTATAAAATTGTGGGGGAAATAATTGTTTCTTTCCTTTCATTAAGCTGTAAATAATAGTCGGATTGGTTTAGAAATGACATCCAATGATACAAAAAAGGCTATTAGATTTGTTCTCGTGGAATCATACGCTAAAACGCCTTTTCTTCAGTTGTCTTTTTGATATAATATGGTGTAACTTTAGACATAAATAAGACTAGCCAACCACGATGAAAGTTCATCATATTTGTTGTAATAACGTTGGAAAAACTATGAAAATAATAATTACCATTGCATTCATTTATAAATTTATTACAAGTTAAATGTAGCTCATAGACAGCATCCTAAGACTACTTTGTATCTTAGAGAAATAATGATTTGGCTATGGTTGTACTTAACATTTGAAGGGTACGAGGGAAAAAGGAGGAAAGTCCAACTTAAGCCGAAATTGAGTTGTGCACAATCATGAAACCTTTATAAGTACTTTAGATTTTGCTTAAAAGAGGCCTATGTCATATTTGAATAAATAAAAAGAATTCTAGGGTCTTTATTGGTCTTGAGATATAAAAGTCATCCTGGAAAAGGTGATTAGTATAACTCTCCTCCTTTTTACCCTGTACTCTTCATAGCTACAGTATGTTTTGCTATCTATTTGTTCGGCAATCGTGTCTGTGACATATAAAGAAAGAAATCTCCATATTATATTTTAATAATAGGGGATATTTCATTTAACTATGACTGCATTTTTACAAAATAAAAATCACACAAATTAAAAAATGGATAGAATAAAACCATTAATTATTTATTTAAAAAAAACTATAATCCACTGTAAATATATCATTTGTTTTTATTATATGCAGTAAAAACGCGTTTGAAGAAACCCTTTAAAAACTCGAAACATGTTTTTGCTGTTAACATTGATAACATGCTTATATATTATTAATCTTATTTTATTGGTATTTATAATGTCTTTAAAGAGTGAAGCAGTCTTAGTAATTTTTATAACCTACAGATGCCTAACTTTTTTAACTTATTCTTATTGTATTTATGGCAATTTAATGCGTTAAGGGAAGTAATACAAATAACTTTATTAAATTTTTAATGATTGTATATATTATATTAATAATTTTTCAATGTAGGATTGTAATTAAATTACACAATTTTTAATCATTTTCTTTAACGTCCATTTTTGTATTATTTAATTTTAGTTTTTTTTAAAAAATATTAGTTTCTCTCATAAATACAACACAACAATTTGTGCTCACTTCTGTTAGCGTGAAATACTTCATAAAGTTTTTTTAACCCTTCCTACTGTAACAGAAAGATTAAATTTTTTCCATCATCCTATCGTAGACTACTAGGCTCGTAAGTACTTGCTGTTGTTATTGGTGCGTCTATTTTTGTAGAGCTGGTTTTAGGTTGTAAATTATCTTCTCCAGGTTTGAAGATCTGGTCCTCCCCCTCCCCATTTCTTCGTCTGCTAGTTACTCTTCCCCTACTCTCCCCTCATCCCAAACTTCCCCCTCACCAAATCTCTGACTCACCTGTTCAGACATGTCCAAATCATCAGGTAGAAAATTGGAACAAAAAAAAAAAAAAAAGGAAAGTAAAAAAGAAAAGGTAAGAAACGTTTCAAAGCTACTTTTTTTATTACTTTCTTTTTGCTCTTTCTTTGTTTGTTTTGTAGTCTTTGTTTGTAAAACTAGAAGATCGAGCAAAGGGATTTTGTTTTAGTATTTTGCCAGCGTAAAAGGGATTATATTATTATAAGGGTGAAACTTTCGATTTATCCACCAATTTTTTTCTTTCTTTCTTGAGTTTATGAGTGTGGATTCCGAGCCTCGCGACTATCCTCATACATACACTCTTAGAGTAGGGATAAGGAATGTAAAATTTTATAGTAAGTGTACCCGCATTTGCGTGAAGGAGATGTAAGGAAAAATCAAAGAAAACAAAAATCCATTCTTCAGGGATTTGAGACTCATCCTCCCTGACACTGGTACAAACCAGACGGTAGTGACGACTTTGTTATTGAAATTACTTCTAATTGCACGAAGTTTAATTATTGAGTATAACAAGAACCCAAACAAGAACTGAAGACAAATTTTCACGCCATATTAGTAGACTTTAACTTAATTTCGTTTGCATTTCCATTTAGTTATAATTGCTAACCGTAAAATTCACAGTCACTGTCACAAAAATTGACCGGATTTTCAGGGTGAATCTCACTGTAAGCCAGCCATATTTTACGACCACCGTTGTACATTTATTTAAATTTGAATCCTCTACAAAACTGCTGCTTCAAAACAAAATATTTAAAACGTTAAAACGATTGTATAGTATTTAGATTAACATATAAAGCTTTGCATAGAACAAATTTTAAAAAGTATTTTTTGAATTTATTTCGTTAATATTTATTTTAATAAACACTAACTAGGTACTCAAAATAAAATTGTTTAAAAAGAAGCTCAGTTAATATCTTATCGAGTGGATCACCATTTCTATCCGCTCTTTGTTTACGTGTTCATTATTTGGGTAAGACTACATTATTCGAGCTCTGGCTCAATCGGATATAAATATTAGTTTAACGATAATATAACACCACGTCAAGTATTTATGTATTTATTTTTCTATACATATTCAAATAATTGTTTTTTGTATGATACGACTTACTTTTTTTTTTAAACGAGGCTTTTAGAAGTGAGGGAAAGAATTAAACTCATTGCCATTTGCTTAGTTCACAAAAAAAAAAAAGTTAATTGTGGGATCATGAATACAAAATGGTAGATTGGTTTTTTGAGTGGTTCTTCAATTAGTACGTTCCATACCAGAGTTATTGATTGCTTAATCAAAGGGGAAGGGGGGGACTTGGAATGGTAGCGTATAATAAAATTATCCATATTATTTTGACTCACATGGGTGTTCACGCAGACTGGGTCCTCATTCTCGTCTGTTTGGATTGAGCCTTGAGGAAGTGGAAGTATACGTGATGTTCCGGTGAATCCGAATCAGGGGGAAATCTCTCTGACTGGGTCACGGTGACCCAGGCCAGCTCAGGTAAAAGCCACCTGTGCAAGATAACACCCCCGTTGCCCCCACTCTTCTCTTCCCTCATCTGTTCTTCCTTTACTCTGTCCCAAAAAGAAAGAAGGGTAGCTTTTTATTGCTGTTTGCAGGTGGATTTTCAAGGGCTATTTATGGGGGGTTAACTTGTATGAGTAGGGGAAAGGCAGGGTTATACGGAAAAAGGGGTCTTATGTGTTGTTCGTGTTTTTTTTTCTCCTCTTTACTCACATGATGTCAGCTGCAGAGGGGCCTTAGAGGGGGAAAGACCCCAGTCCTCTATTTTTTCAAAAGCTAGGAGACTTCTTTTTTTTCCCAGGGAACAAAGATTGTTCTTTGTTTGGCTGTGTTCTAAAATCGAGTAATACCTTCCACACTGTACACATTGTTGTAAGGACATGCGTTCGAAGATAAGTTGTAACTTTTGTAAATAAGAGACAAAGTGGTGTTATGATTGTATTTGGAGGAAAGGAGGGGGAAGTTTTGATTTCGTACAAAAAGCGTATAAACGTTTGGTAACATTGAAAATTGTGTCATATTCGTCACAGAATAAAATTTTATTATTATTATTATTATTTAGCTATGCGTCTTACTACCCGTCGGGTTATACGCTTAAGTACTAATTACATGATGATTAGGATTGGAAGGTTGATTTAGAGGAGTGAACCGCATTTGCGTGGAGGGAGAGTGGAAACCCATTAGGAAAAAACACCCCAGTTCACCGACCGAGATTCGAACCTCGATTTCCCCGTCCTCGGTGTCTGGCTCAACACGACTGGCGTTAGCAACTACGCCACTGAGCGGGTAGAGACATAATAAAGAGGTTTAAATGTAATCATTGTTTAAACAAGATTCATGTGTATCACAACTAATACGTGACGACTGTGCAAATTTGCTGAATTGAATTAGATCAAGTGAAAACTACAACCAGATACGGGGATCGAACCGGGAGTTTTTTTTTTTGCGAAATCTAAAAGACCCGGGTTTGATTCCCGGTTGTGATTTCAAACGTAATTGGAATCTTTAAAAATGCAATTAGAATTTGCTAAAAGCATTTTAAGAAATCTTACTTTTATCTTGTTTAAACATGGTAAATTATATTTAACTTTGCATTATTTACATTTATTTAAAAAAAAATATATCTGTCTGCATTCAACTAAAATATTAATTTTTATACTTCTTTGAGTTGTTTGACCCCGGTACAAAGAATATCCCTAACAAATTTCACTAAAATAGGTCCACGCATTTTAACATTTATCGTGGAAAAATCATTCGGACAGACAGGAAAAATGACAAGTGGTCTAGTTAAAACAGGACCTCAATAAACTCTGTCAATTAAGATGATCCACTATAATTGACACCAAAGCGTTATTTTTTTTAAGGTTTTTAAAATATTATATATCTTTGTTATATTTCTGACAAGAACTTGTTCTAGAAGACGCAAGAGGTGCAAATGTAACACACTTTGTTTGTTTTTGTTGTTCCAGACAGGCTCAGGGAGCAACTTGCTCTAGAACATGCAAGAGGTGCAAATGTAACACACTTTGTTTTTGTTGTTCCAGACAGGTCCAGGGAGCAACCAGTCGTCGAACCAACCAAGGCGGCACTGCTGCACCCAGAGACGCCCGCCCAGGAGACAGGCAGTAGTTGTTTTGTTGTTCAACTAGAGGCCCGCGGGGGTCCCGGTCTCAACCAGGTGTCGCCCCCTCCACTCCCAGATATAGTCTTGTGCTCTTCGAGCTCCAATCCAATGCCACAGTCTCCCGCCCCGGCCCCGGGCCCCGCAGGACGCCCCAGAGCGCCGTGGCGCCGAACCCAAGGCAAGCGCGACTGGATGAGATTGGGCGCTGAGCTACGGATGATAGCTGATGAGTTCCATGACACCTTCAAGGTAACAACCAACATTCTACTGAACTATCTGTTGCTCTCTCCTTCATGGTAACAACCAACATTCTACTGAACTATCTGTTGCTCTCCCCTTCATGGTAACAACCAACATTCTACTGAACTATCTGTTGCTCTCCCCTTCAAGGTAACAACCAACATTCTACTGAACTATCTGTTGCTCTCCCCTTCATGGTAACAACCAACATTCTACTGAACTATCTGTTGCTCTCCCCTTCATGGTAACAACCAACATTCTACTGAACTATCTGTTGCTCTCCCCTTCATGGTAACAACCAACATTCTACTGAACTATCTGTTGCTCTCCCCTTCAAGGTAACAACCAACATTCTACTGAACTATCTGTTGCTCTCCCCTTCAAGGTAACAACCAACATTCTACTGAACTATCTGTTGCTCTCCCCTTCAAGGTAACAACCAACATTCTACTGAACTATCTGTTATCATCCACCCTCTCCAGGAAATACGCATTTAATTCACGCTAACGGGACTACTACCCGTCCGGTTCAGACGCACATGTACTAATTACGCTAATGTGTTATGGATGAGACATATTGAATTTAGAGTAAGTCCACATTCACGTGTAAGTAAAGTGGGAAAGCCTCATAGGGAAAACCATGCTATGTACACTCGACCGGTATACGAACACCGATCCTCCCGTCATCAGCAGTATAATCTATTTTGAGGGTGATACCTTAGATCATGCGATCACTGAAGTGGGTGAATTTGTAATTAAAATATGTAATTTATTTTAACTCGGGTAGAAGTTAGGGTGTTTCATGCCTAAATAGCCTTTATACAAATTCTGTTAGTTACTGTCCCCCTCCCAAACTCTCCCATCCCCCCTCCCTCACTCTTGTCACAATCAGCGGTGTATAGCAGCTCGTTGAGACTCACTTCTTATCGCGGTGGCCTTGGATTAGTGGTAGAGGGTCGGAAATCCCAAAGAACTGATGACGTTTTGAAAAAATTAGAGTTGCTCTAAAATATGGCTAGTCTCAATAGAGGAAGTGGGAGGGAAATCTATTGTATCCATACCAGAAGTAGTTTGGAGGGACTATGGTCTCTGAGTCTACCCTTACTTGCTTCTGATTGATAGTATTAGATGACATAAGATCAAGTCCGATTTTCACTGGAAAAGTCTAGTGTAAAATACAAACATATTGTTTGGAACCAAAATTATTAACTATTCATCAATGTATTAATTATTGTCAATGTAATTTCTATATATTGAAAATTTCTACCAAAGGGGGCTACTGCAGATCACGTGAATTCATGTATAAATACGTGAAAGAAGAACGAGTTAGTACCTTTCCTAGCTGTCGTTTCTATGAAAATTACCTTCTAACCATAGCAAGCTATCCACTTAACGACAAAGGTAGATTGTATTTAGGGGACAAGGCAACTCTTGAATCGGTGTTAGTTGCGAGTCCTCTGCAGACCTACTGGCAACTCTTGAATTGGTGTTAGTTTCGAGTCCTCTGCAGACCTATTGGCAACTCTTGAATTGGTGTTAGTTTCGAGTCCTCTGCAGACCTATTGGCAACTCTTGAATTGGTGTTAGTTTCGAGTCCTCTGCAGACCTATTGGCAACTCTTGAATTGGTGTTAGTTTCGAGTCCTCTGCAGACCTATTGGCAACTCTTGAATTGGTGTTAGTTTCGAGTCCTCTGCAGACCTACTGGAAACTCTTGAATTGGTGTTAGTTTCGAGTCCTCTGCAGACCTACTGGAAACTCTTGAATTGGTGTTAGTTTCGAGTCCTCTGCAGACCTACTGGAAACTCTTGAATTGGTGTTAGTTTCGAGTCCTCTGCAGACCTACTGGAAACTCTTGAATTGGTGTTAGTTTCGAGTCCTCTGCAGACCTACTGGCAACTCGTGAATTGGTGTTAGTTTCGAGTCCTCTGCAGACCTACTGGCAACTCGTGAATTGGTGTTAGTTTCGAGTCCTCTGCAGACCTACTGGCAACTCTTGAATTGATGTTAGTTTTGAGTCCTCTGCAGACCTACTGGCAACTCTTGAATTGGTGTTAGTTTCGAGTCCTCTGCAGACCTACTGGCAACTCTTGAATTGGTGTTAGTTTCGAGTCCTCTGCAGACCTACTGGAAACTCTTGAATTATTGTTAGTTTTGAGTCCTCTGCAGACCTACTGGAAACTCTTGAATTGTTGTTAGTTTTGAGTCCTCTGCAGACCTATTAGCAAATCTTGTCCCCCATCTTATGTTTAGTTTGATAAGCCCGTTTTTGGTAATAGAAATTATGAGGAAATGACAGAACAGATTTGGACAAATGACCACTCATTTTAACGGTTAGAAGTCCAGGATGTCGGGAAAAAATAATAGTTTTCCATGAAAGCCCGATTTTCACAGAGAATTTTCAGTTTTTCATTCTTTGTTTAGTCACCATGGAAACCATTATTTGCTGCATGGCTGTAAATCTCTGGATAAAATATATTTCTTTTGCTAAAAAATAATAACTCAACCCTTATTTGTTGGTCCGAACACATCACAATTCTCTCTTTGGATGAATATTTCTTTGTGGATTCCGGTCATAGCACATCTAAATTGAGATTCCTAAACTGGGGAATAATATAATAATATAGTATTTTCATTGGAATATTGCTATCGTTAATTCGCATTTAAATCAATAATATTGAGCATAATTTGAAAATTAAAAGGTTAAGTTGTTAAGTTTGTGAAAATATTGTCTACGTTTTGTTTCGCACATGATAAAATTATGTTTATATATGTTTTGGTATGTATTATAAGCTCAAATACGATAAAATGATCTTGAATAATATTTAAAAATAGCCAGCCATCTTATCTATCTAATTATGAGTTTTGGTGTTCATTTTTTTCGAACGATGGGTTTTGATGTTCATTTTAGCAAATAGTAACACAACACCAATACAGAAGTTAAGCTATGTTATTATTTTACGCTTAATTTTGAAAATATGTTATTTAAAAGTAATGCTTTGTGTACCCCATCTATATTTTCACATTCTCTCCCCCTATCAGACTCTCTCGCGCTCTCACACACACTGTCTCTCATCTTTCTCTCTCTCTCACACACACACTTTCTCTCATATCATCTCTCATTCTCTCTTTCACACTCTATCTATCTCTCTCTCACACGCTACCCTCACACAACACACACACACACACACGTTCTATAACATAATTTTCTCACATTATCTTTATTATACTCTCTTTAAAACTATCTCTTTTCAAACGTTCTCTATGTCTCAAACGCGCGCTCTCTCTCAAACGGGCTTTCTCTCTCTCTCTCTCTCTCTCTCTCTCTCTCTCTCTCTCTCTCTCTCACACACACAAGCTCGCTCACTCCTTCAAACACTCATTCTCTCGAACGCTCTCTCTATCTCTTGAACACTTTCTCACAAATGCTCTCTCTCTTCTCAAACTGTATTTCTCTCAAAATGTCTCTCTCTCTCTCTCTCAAACTCTCTTTAAATCACTCTCACTCTATCTGAATTTCATGCTTTCTATCGCAATCTTTAACTCTTTCTCACTCTAATTTTCTTTTTCTAAACTATTCTCTCCCTTTCTAACTTTCTATCTCAAACTCTCTCTCACACTCCTCAAATTTTCTCTCTCTTTCAAACAATATCTCTCCAAATTTTACACTCTCTTTTCTTTCTCTCACACACTTTATCACGCACTCTCCCTCACATATTTTCTTTCTGTTTCTCACACACACACTCTTTCTCTCACACACTTTCTTCTCTCTCCCACACACAAACACTCTTTCCCTCTTCTCCCAGTATTTCTCTCTCTAACACATACACATATTCTCACTATCACTCGCTCACACTCACTCGATCTCTCTCAATTGTGCATTGTCAGTCTTTTACACTCACTCTCACACTCTCATTTTCACACTCACCTACAGACATTACACAATCACACACTCGAACACTTACACTCTCATTTTCACTCTCACATTTTATCATTCTTTCTCTATCATATCTTATACATCATTTGACAGGCCCGTTTCCAGTAATAGCACTTACGAGGAAATGACTGAAAAGATTTTGACAAACGAACACTCATTTTAAAAGTTAGAGGTAAAAATAGTGGCCTAAAACTAAAAACCAATTTTAATAGCGAATTTCTCATATTTTCCTTCTGTGTAGTGATTCTACTATACAATCTTTATTTGTTTACCTCACCATGGAAACCATGATTTGTGTATAGTTTTATATAGGTAAAAAACATATTTCTCTCGGTTAAAAATAATATCAGTTCAATTCTTACTTAAGTGGATTTGTACAAAAATAGATAGAAAGCTGGGAGAGGGGTAGTTTTAAAGTTCTCACCATGGCGTTAAAGGGGAAAATATACCTTTTGATACAAATTAGACATCGAAACCTAAATATCTATATAAAGTCGATAGCTTTTGATGATTAAACTTCTAACTAGAAAGTCAAGTGAGGGCTTATTATAATAAATAGATCTTTCCCAATAAAATGTTTCAAATACATTTCATTGCAATAATCTGCAGCCATCACCGCACTATCCACTAGTATTAATATATTTGTAGGTCCGTAAAGCCATCCATCTGGTGCACTGACTACTGTTGATGGTGTGACAAGTGGTTTCTGAGGGTTCTAGAGGTCGGAGAAACGTTAGGGCTGAGGGGAGAATTGGTTGCCAGGTTCCTCACAGGATAGCAGCACTTGGCTTGGCCTGGACGCCCCTAGTAAGAAAGAAACAAGTCTTTTTTTTAGATATTTATAGACAAATCTGGTAGTCATATGACTTTTTCCCCCTCTAAACTACAAAGAGGCCTACTTATAATAATTAGTATACTATGTGTAAAATACGGTAGTTTGAATTACAAAGATTTTGAACCTCACTGTAATTTATAATGTAAATAAGCCGGAGCTTCTTGATTGATCCAAAATAAATTATCTGTTTATTTCAATTATTATTCTAGTATTATCATACATTTTGAATAGTAAAATTGTTAACTTAAAATATTTAGAGAATATTTTAAAACTTGTCAAAGAAACAAATGTTTCAATATTATGATTGGTTTTAGAATATAAACTAATAGATTTACGTTGGACTTGCAATCTTCTCTTATTTTTTTTTTATTGTTTGATTGGCTAACAGGCCTAGTAAAATGAAAAAGTGACTATGACCCATTCCCACAATTAACCTCTATTGGGAAGTCCCGCGGATATGTGATCGATAAAATATTATATTATTATATTACTATGCTTGAACCAAATAAGGCTGTTGGTTCTGTTCAATCAGGGGTTATAAAGTGTTTGGTTAAATGGCCACCTCTTTGACAAAACACATTTAGTAGAGTACATGCCACACACACATACACCTTTCGAGCTCTAGGTCCAGTATTTTTACTGTACACTTTGAAGTCTCCTATCTCTACGATTAGATAATATTACAATACAAGGAACTCTTTCAAACATCTTATATTCACGTTACAACCATTTACTTTATAATATATTTATAAAGATATCGAATAACTGGTACATAATTTTTTCTCGATTAAATACTATCAAACATAAAAACAGTTGATGGCCTGCAATCACCCTTCGTGAATTGATGTAGTCAAAACATTAATAAATATTTAATATTTTACTTTTTCAATGTTGGTAGGAAGGGCCTTCTTATTTCACAACGAGAAAGTTACTAGATCTACTTTCACGTCTTCATATGAGAAGTCATGTGATCTTCAGGTGTCTAGTTTAATAAATATTATCAATAAACATAAAATAAAACTAATAATATATCAAAATGTTATCGATTTTGGGTGCAAAAATTGATTTGTATTTCTAAAGACCCTTACTATGAAAATTAGACAATACATTGGCACTTATGTAAAGTGGGAAACTTTGTGAAATAAACACGCCCTTGATACAACTAGTCGAGATTCGAACCCCGACGTACTCGTCTCCGGAAAACCAGAAGAGATGAGTTTGACGTTTGGTGGAAGCGAGTAAGAAAAGATCGGTCCATTTCCTGAGAGGAGAGCAAAGATACAGGGACCACACGTGTGAATATGATTGTGTGTTGTTTGTGGGTATGCTCTTGTGTTGTTTGTGGGTATGATCGTGCGTTGTTTGTGGATATGATCATGTGTTGTTTGTGGATATGATCGTGAGTTGTTTGTGGATATGATTGTGAGTTGTTTGTGGATATGATCTTGTGTTGTTTGTGAATATGATCTTGTATTGTTTGTTGTGGATATGCTCTTATGTTGTTTGTATATACGATCGTGATTTTTTGTGGATATGCTCTTGTGTTGTTTGTGATTATGATCGTGCGTTGTTTGTGGATATGATCTTGCGTTGTTTGTGGATATGATCGTGCGTTGTTTGTGGATATGATCTTGTGTTGTTTGTAGATATGATCGTGTGTTGTTTGTGGATATGATCGTGCGTTGTTTGTGGATATGATCGTGCGTTGTTTGTTGATATGATCGTGCGTTGTTTGTGGATATGATCATGTGTTGTTTGTAGATATGATCTTGTGTTGTTTGTAGATATGATCGTGTGTTGTTTTTGGATATAATAGTGTGTTGTTTGTGGATATGATCTTGTGTTGTTCGGAGTCTTCATAAGACCTGACGGAACAGCTCGGCGGACCTGCGTGACTGAGAATGAAAGTGTTTCGCCGCCATTTGTACATAATGTGGCCCCTTTATCTGTTATTTATTTACCTCCTGTCCTCAATTAGTGACTCGTCATCGGGATTTACCCCCAACCCTCCCAGGAACCTTCCCCCCTCCCCTACCCATTTCCTTCTAACAGATGGGTACAATAGTGGAAAATGTGGAGAATTCTGGCCACTAGTCGGGAATCCCCTTTTTCCGCTCCCGTGAGCATAACGCCATTGTCTGCTTTCATGAATGAGTTTGCTGGATGTAGATAAAGAGTCGTTGAAAGTGATATGGTTAGGCGAGTGGTTAGCGTCCCTGATTGTTTTTAGCACCATGTCTAGCTACTACCCTATACTAATTTAGCTAATTTGTTAGAGATGGGGAAGGTATAATTTAGAAGAAGTGTAGCCACATAAAGGTGGAGGCAGAGTGGAAAAGCAAATAGGAATAAAACACTTTTAGTACACCCGACCGGAATATTAACCCCAAACTCCCCGTCATTGTCAGTCTAGTCTATGTCGATATTGATGCCTTAGACTATGCGGCCACTTAAGCTGGTCCTCTGGTTTTTAAGCGAGGTTTCTGCGCTAAATCCTGATAGAATGCGTTGTTTATTTAATTTTACTAAAAAATATACCTATTTTTTAAAGGCTATGTTTTTAACGTTTGTTTTTAAGTTACTTTATCTGGTAGGTAAATATAATAAAGGGTGGCTTACGGTAAGTACACCCTCATTAGCATAACGAAGAGATTTGGAGGAACAGCAGTGATGAATCATTCAGCACTTGGCCAATATGCACAGGTTCTTCTCTATCCACAGTAAAGTGCAAAATAGTTCACCTCTTTTTTTTATAAAACTAATCAATGATACGTATGACAACCGTCTATAAGAGTATATGGAACTATATTTAATATATTTTTAAAATTACAAGGGTGACCTGGTGGTCTAGGGGTAAGGTGTCAGACTTCTGTGCTGAGGGTCCGGGGTTCAATCCTCGGTCCCGGCACAGATTTATCTGATTGCCAAACCCTTCCTTCACCTCTGACAAGATGTGTATTAATCACAACTTGTGAATGTGAGGAATGCCAGGCCTCTACCGTGGTTCGGATTCCACGCTAAACTGTAGGTCCTCCATTCCATCTCACAATCACCCTACCATTGCACATTAGTGTAAGTGCGTATAACCCGAACGGGTAGTAAGACGCGGTGCTAATAATAATAATAATAATAATAATAATAATAATAATAATAATAATAATAATAATAATAATAATAATAATTTAAAATTACACCTGGAGACTAGAATCAAACCTGGGACTCATGCATTAGATACATTTGTTTTATTTGTAAATTAATGTTAAAACTCTGCCATATGGTCGATACGACCAAAAATAATTAAATGCCACTAAATATCAATTCATTAGTGAATTCTTTCCCCTCCTCTTCTTTTCCTATTCCCCTGGGGGGTGTGGGTAGTGCTAGGAGAGGGGGAGAGTTATATTTTCTACCCCAGATGGTCCCTTGACCCTACACCCTCTTCCCCGCCTACATACTGGTCATCTGCCGACAATTGACATGCGACATAGCGTATGCCACGTGAAACAATCAAACTTAACTTGACTCGACTTGACTTCTAATATATCTCGGTACAGTCAGCTGCGTGTCACTGTTGAACCCGGCCGGTGAGGTCGCCAGTTTAATTGGCCATGGTCATCGTGCGATGATAGTTCAGTCGAATGGGAATACATAGACATTTGAACATTGACGATGATAAAAAAAAACTTAAATAGCGTGACATAGATTTTGGTAGTTTTAAACTGTCATTTTAACTCGTATTACGTCTTACTAACCATCTAAATTCTAAACTATCACCTTATTTACACTAATGAGGTAGAGCATGAGGAAAGTAGTAATTAGAAGAAATGCACGTAGAGAGTGAAACATCATTCTCAGTATATCCGGCAGGAGTTCGAACCCTGACCTCCTCAATATTTTCAAATCAGGCCTTTTGGCTTGGCCTACGCACCGGTTTATGCTGAAGACTTTAGGTGGAGAGTGACATTTAAACACAATTAAAAACATAAACACATGAATCTGTCGTCACGTGGAATAGATGTCAAGCTAATGTTTTCTGGTCGGTGTCGGGAATGTCTTGGCTCAATCCAGTCTCGGTGTATTAAACGTGTTTTTTTCTATCCAAGTAGCTTGCTACTCTCCTTCCACTCAGATGTGGGTACACTTCTAGTAACATTGTACCTTTTCATCCCTACCCTGTGAATTATAATATGCGTATACCCTGGATGGGCAGTAAGACACGTATGACAAGCCTCCACGAGCAGTACGTTAAGCTGGAGTTAAGTTCCGTTTCTCGTAACCTCTTGTAACTAGAGATGAACATTTTTCTCAGTGGCGGCTTGCGATGGAGGGTTCAAATTGTGGCGGTGACAGCTAGAACCTATTGTACTTCAAAATATTATTGTATGTTAAGAGACGAGTGGATTATCATCAGGTGACATGGAGCTGGGGACGGTGGAGGGGTAGTTAGGAAGCACGGAGAATAGGGGGGGGGGAGACAAAATGTTGGGACAGTCATAAAATTATTTTAATTAATATATTGATAATAAAAAATTGAAATATGATTTATGAACATAACGGGTCTACAAAGGCTCACATTCATTTGTTTCTTTACTACTTTTTTTTTATAGCATCGCGTCTTACTACCCGTTTGGGCTGTACGCTTATGTACTAATTACTCTAATATTTTAGGGATGAGGAAAGTTGAATTTAAAGGAACTGCACCCGTGAGAGTAGTAAACTATTTAGGAAAAATTGCCCTCAGTGCAACCGACTGGTACCGAACACCGATCTCCCGTCATTGGCAGTCTATTCTATTGCGAGAGTAGCGCGTTAGACCGTTCGGCCACCGAAGCTCGTTTGATGATGTTTCTGGTGTTAACGCCCTCAGGAGAAATTATTCTCAAATATAAACGTTCACATTTGGGACTATATCGCAATTACATTATAGTCCCATATAATCAGTTGAAATTATTTTACAAAAATGAAATGAGAATTTTCCGTCTCACCTTGTAACCCGCTTCGATGGTCGAATAGTCCAAGGTGTCATTCTAGCAATAGACTGGACTTGTGCTAACGGAGATATCGGGGTTAGAATACCATTAGGGTGTACTGAGGGTGTCTTTCCACTCTCCCTCTACGCAAATGAGGGTAAACTTCATATATATGCAACTTATCTCATCCCTGACATTGGCGAGATTGCTACATATGCGTATAACACTAACGGCTAATGAGATATAGTGCTAAACTGTTTTCCCTCTATTTTTTCCCACTCTTACTGTACTTGTTACACGCTTCAACTCATCCTGTCTCTCCAACATGCGATGCTACTCTCCGGTTTTTGTGTCGACTTGTCATTGAAATTATTTCCGCTAGACTAGAGCCAAGCGAGCAGAGCACAAGAATCGGTAAAAGAAGGAGGGAGAGATGGGATCGAATTAATGGTCCATTGTCGAGACGAGAGTGACGTTTTTATTGGATCACCTGACCAGCTCACGTCGTGGAGGTTACACAGACAGAGAGAGAGAAGCTACGTGGCTTGTCTGTGTTCCCTTATTCCTGGTCCTTTAACGACGTTGCCTGCTTAGTGAATTCGAAGCTACTTTGCGAGGCGGGTTGCATCTTAGCTTGACGTGATCACTATCACAAGTATACGCTAACGTACCAAATAGAAAGCGAGGGAATACCATGAGAAGTTCACCCTAAGATGCCCCTTTACAATTTGTTGATAACATATCCCCTCTTCCACTGACGAGTGTACACACTCACTCTACTACTTGTGCCTGGACAGCAATGACTTGCATTTCACAACTACCTTTCCTCTTTCCTATCATAGATAGGCTTATGTTACAACGGCCTTTCTTAATCTACCACTTGGCAGGAAGATTTATTCTACAGGCCATCTTATTTTACAGTAAAATAAAAATATCCTTGGTTGGAGATGATTAAAAAAATTACGCTCACAAAATCCTACTTCAATATCAATAAACAATTTTGTGACAACATAAGATTTTTTTATAGTAGATCCTTTTATTTAAGACTGTTTTGTTTTAGTTTCACTTTTAAGTCTTAAAAACTCACCGAGTAAAACGTAAATTCACTAACATGGGAAATCCTCTCTTTACTTGCTATGACGTCATAGGTAGGCAACGTCCATAAATGTTGAGGATGTGAGTGTACGCGAATTAAGGTCTTTATCTTTACAGTTTCTATAGTGCGACCAACTAGATGTTTGTGGACACGAATGATCACTCTAGCGATTAATTTAAGCAGTTAGGAGAATGTTTGTATAAAGACAGGTTTAGATTACACAAACTTTTTTTTCCCGTATACATTGACTAAAATTTTAACAGTAAAGGCAAATGTGTATGTATCATACCATTTAACTATATCATAAGTCACGATTTGACTTATGAATGGATGAAAATGGTTTAAATAACTTTTGTAGCTGTTAGATACTAAACATCCCAATCCTACATTAGCGTTCCAAGTAACCATAATCGTCGTTTTAACAGCGGGGTGTGAAAGCTATCTGATTATAGCATAAAACTGTCTTCTAACAAGAATATCTTAGATTCAAAATACAAATCTCGACCAATTCCCACCAAAATGATAACTTATGAGTATGACTATCATCATACTTACCTTTATTTGAGATTGGCTTATGAAATTCAATTTCAAAAGCCATACTGACTTCACACGGAAATTACCACTATGCATGAATGTTATTCGAAGAGTATTGAGGTATGTTTTAACTTTTTAGATACATTGGATGAAAACTTACAAGTAAAATAACAATTTTTTATCTAACTTTATTTTAAAATAGCTATGGGGGTCCACCCCACTCCTCTGAAGCCTGTAATGTGACCCTGTTCGTAGAATATTGGGGATCACTACACTAGGATAACGTTTTATATTTTGAAAAATAAATTTATCATAAATTAATTGATGGCTGGGCTTTGAGAACATTGTATAATTAGCTGTGGATTTATTTTGTGCCAAGATTGAATAGCTACTTTATTATTTTTTTAAAAGATTTTTTATAGCTATGCTCTAATCCCAGGGAATAAATAGGAAGAGAAGCATAGAAGAATTGTATCACCATACTTCTTTGAGTGCCTGGGGAAAATCACATATAAAAAGTCCCCACTTAATTCAGCCAAGACTCAAAATTCAACCTCCTCATTGATAGCAAGTGCAAGGCTAAACGGTGTTATTGGAGCCTTGGGCCATACTTGTAAGCTCCGGAACAATCTTGTTTGTTTCAACATTCTTAACATTGAACGAAGTCTGGTTATTTGTTGTAACCGAGAGATTTTAAAACCTTTCAACTGACAGCACACTGGACAAGGCACTCTATCAGTTTCTTAAGTAGAGATTGTACCTATAAAATAACAAGTATCGATAGTGTGTCTAAAAGTTCATTATTTAGAATTCATTGTGTCATTTTTAAAATCATGTTTATCGGATTTCAATACATTTGCTTTTATTCATAATTCTTGTATATCATCCCCAAACTCCCTTGGCACACTTTCTGACCCTTCGTGGCACACCGGTTGAACAATTATGGGGCAGGGAGATCCACTAAAAGTCTTGAATTATTCTGGTTCTAGCTTCGAGTGAAAATAATATATTGTGTATGTTTGTCCTTTAACATATTTATCAAATTAGCTGAATATGGGTTTGAATGGTTGGTTGTATAATGTTCTAGATTAAGTTTTGTAAGGTTTGTACTCCAATATTTTATATATGAAAGTGAATACTCCTAGCACAATGCATAAAGTTAAAGTGTCAAAAAAGAATTGGAGATCTACGTACTCCAAATAACTCCTAGGGTCTCGGTGGACCTGCACAGCTGTGGCGTAGCGCGGGGTGCATTTAGACACACCATCAGGCGTACAGAAGTCGTCAAGCTTTCAACGAAAGAGGATCTCAGGGCATGTTCCAATATAACATTTTCTCCAAATTTGCCCACAAACATGAACCAGGATAAAATGGGGTACACTCCCCCAAGATTGAGACCTTAAACTTTTAGACTCCCCAACGTCCTCTCGGGGATTCTTAAAGGGCAAAATGGGCAGGATTTAAACATAGGGTCAGTGACCCAAAATGAACAGGTTTGAACACGTTTGACCTGGAAAAACCCACCGCCTGGGCCATCACAATACACACTCTATACGGTGATCTGAACGCTTTTCTAATGATTCCATGACAGATTAATTTTACATGTATAAGAATGATTTTACCACTTTTGCAGTTTTAAATTTATTTTAAGAATTATTAATTTTGTACTTCTCATAAAATATTTAAATTTTCGGTATTAATTAATGTTTTTAACTTCGCCCATTCGACGGTAATATCTTATTTATTAAATATCACATATTTTGACTTCGGGCGTGTTTCAATAAATTGCCAAAGCTCTCTTTATTCTTTAATTTAATTTTACTTCTATTTTTAGTTTCATATATATAATTTTTGTGAACCTAATTTTTTTTGGTTCCTTTGAAATTATAGAAGTATTGCTTTCATAATTACTTTTCAAGGTCGTTTTTGTTCATTATTTCTTTCACAGGTTTAACTACGAACATCAACCAAGTTATGTCGCAAATTTCTTTATTTCGGTGACACAAGACTTTTATAATGTTTTAATTTATCATATAAGGAAAGCATTGGGACAGGGAAAATTTCCTACCATTAGATTATGATGACGTTTTATGCTCCCCATAACTCCAAAAAAATAGGTTTTACAATTCTGTCCCTGGGGCTACAGCCTATACGGTTAGGTGTATTTTATTCAAAATGGATATTTAGAGGTTTATGGACCTTTCTCTAATATAAATCGTGATATTGATTCTAACCCTCGATCGGCTGATTTTTGAAAATTAAATTTTTTTTTTTTCGAAAATAGTTCTAACTTTTTATTCAAAAATTTGTATCAAGGAATTATTTTGACATGATCAATAAGGATGTATTTTATTATTATTATTATTATTATTATTATTAATATTTAAAGAAGTAATTTTATTATAGTTGACTGATGTTTGATTTTTGAAAATTTATAGTATTTTTTTCAAATGGTTTTAGCAATTTTGGTTTCAAATGTATATCTTGAGAGTGATTCAAGTGATTTTAAGCATTTGTTTGGTATTCTGAGGAAATTTTCCAGTGTTGCGTACTGATTGTTTTTCGTAATAGAGTATAGCTTATATAGTTATGGACTATAGTTCAATTTCCTTAAGAAGGCTTAGAGCTAGATAGTTTACTAAATATACTTTCACGTATTCATAAGTAAAACCATTTTATCTTGAGCTGATACTTTTGATAGATATCAATATCTATAAAATAACACTAACAATACAGTAAAATGATATCAAAGTTGGTCACAAAAATATGTTTGTAATTTGTAAAACACTCTGTAAAGTGTCTACGGACATGAATGTAGTCTATGAAAACTTCCTTTGTCATTTAATGCAAACCTAAGCTCGGTATAATTCTGTCAGCACCCTCTTTAAGCACTAACTTATCACACTCGACATTTCTCTTTACCTACTTCTTACTTACAAATTGTAGTTCCTTCCCCTTAAAAGATCGCATTAATCAAAGTTTTAATTTCAGATAAGTCGAGAAACATTTCTCACTTGGCCTGATATTCTCTTTCATATCGGAGGGGGGTGGAGGGGGTACCTCCCCCCCCCAGGGACCCCGGAAACCAATCATGCGCCTGATGACATCTTCTATTTGTTTTATATCCCTTCTACTCTTGTCTGCAAGGAGCGCCACATAATTCTCCAGTGAATTTTATCACGCCGTCTTTTCCCTTTCTAGATTTACTTCTTCTTCTTCATGCATATAATATGTATACATATATTATAATTCTTTGTTCTCATACTTTTCCTATCTTAAGAATTATCTTATATTCTTTGCTCCTTATAGATTCAGACGCGCGGCTTTTGGAAATAACAATGTACTGTCAGGTTATCGGTATAAAGTGTCAATCTCATCGAAGATAATATACAGTATAATTTTCACAGAAAGAGCCTTTTATAAAGAATACAAACACATTTCTTTGCCCCAAATAGCTATTGCATTTCACTATTTTATTAGTGTTTTATTGCTATCAAACGTGACAGACGCAGATAACATGACATACTAGTATTAAGGTGGTATTAAGAGATGCAAGCTTAGCTCCTTATTCCTTTCAATTTCATTTACAAAAACTGTATCCATTGAATACACCTACATTGTAATCTAAACAGGTTTTGAATATCTATCATTGGCATTTCGTAATTTGACCAGGACTTTTTTCTTTATTTAAAGATTTTCTTGTCCCATGATTAGACACTAATGACAATATTAAGTAACTGTCATCTGTTGAAGTAAAAATTAATTGATTTTGTCTTAACATATATTTATAACGAAAACTGCAAAAATGTGGACGTTAAATCAAGTTTTACCCCTTTTATACTAAATTTCATCCTCATACGTTCATAACTTAACCTTAATAATGGTACATACAAAATATAAAATATCAAGTTTGACCCCTCATAACTCGTAAACGGTAATGATTTAAAATCATTGAATCACTATTTTATAGCTTATAATTATAAACTTGTTAAAATTGTATAATAAAATGTTAGTCAAATTACCTTAAAGCCTAGACCTAGTGGTCTCGTGTCATAAGAGATGACTGTACCTCCATCTAAGAATCGCACGCCCTCTGATATTCTCTCATCTCTTATGATCCTGTATTTCACCCTCTGAAACCTGTTATTTCTCAGAGCTCTCGTTTTATCTTGCTTATTTTTTTTATGTAGAAGAAAGAGGATTCTTTTCTTTTCTCTCTTTAAATATAAATGAAATGGGATGTATTTAACTAGTCTACGTTCAATTTTAAAAATGTTTAGTGGATGAAACCCTGATTCCTTTTTGATGCAGTCTCTACAGTATTGAAAGTTCTTTGTAATACTTCTTTTGTGTTGCTCTTTGGAGTATATTTAATTATTTTTGTATTAATTGACTTTGAACAAGTCACTCCTTTCTTAATTTTATTTCTGGTTTATTCATAAATTTTAATTAATCGGTTACCCGCTTCAATGGTTGCGTTTTATAAGCCATCATTTTCGCAATAGAATAGACTGCCGATGGCAGGGAGATCGGGGTTCGAATACCGGTCGCGTGTACTGAGTTTATTTCTTAAAATGTTTTGCACTCTTTCCATGCAAATTAGAGTACACTTATTCCAAATTCCAAATTACTCATCCCTAACATATTAGCGTAGTTAGTAAATATATGTAAGGCCTGAATGGATAATAAAACATGCTGCTAGGAAAAAAAATTAACTAAAAATTTGATCTCTAGTTACTAGTTAAAAAAATATTTCCAGATATTAATATCCACACATTTATTTTCAGAAATATTTTAATTCAATTTTTTATTAATTTTATCTGTTTACTTATTCCAAAAGGAACACATTCGTGCTTAAAATATTGTTTTGACTACTGTCAAAAAAAACTTCACCATTTCTTGGGGTAAATAATGAATTATTTAGTGGGCACTTGATAAAATGATTTAACCTAGTTTTTCTCGCGCACTGAAATGAAATTGCTACTCTAGTTTTCATCCATTTAATCTCCCAGAGAAATCTAACAGATACTGGTGTGTATTTACGATCATACCAGACTGTTGGGCCCCATTTGACACCAGAAATACAGTTATTACTCCCTTCAAGCCCTAAAGAACCCCCCACCTCCTGTCTCAATCCCGTTGAAAGCCTTAGCCACGAGTTATGCCGGGAACCCGCGCAAAGATGTAAGCGAATACAGCGTGAAAGAGGTGGGAAAAGTTATGTGGCATTAACAAAAACAGACTTAACTCCACTTCGCAACGTACGTATAACTTATTGTTTAGCAATCGCGTTTATAAAGGTTTTATTCTAAGATGTCAGAAAAGATAGACCTCTAAACGCATTCTTTAATCGCGATATTTCTTTTCTTATCAAAGAAGGATCGAACACACTAGATTTTAAATAATAAAGTTAAACTGATAGTTATGTTAAACGACCTTTTTTCTTAGAGAAACTATGCAGACCTCTAAGAAAGATGGAAGCAAACACTCCAAAAATGGCGGTAATACGTTTGAGGGAGGGAAGGGGGCAGTTATCAAAGTGATTTCTCGTATGTTGTTGGGTTGAGGATATCTCACCACCTCTTAACCTCCGATTAAGTTTGATATTTCAGAAGAAAACTGTTACATCTCCAACAAGGCAGGCTAAAGTAGAGGTATTTAAGTTTGTTTTTTCTCCTAATCAACTCTGGGATACATACATATTATGTTCCAAATACCTAGTTTTTAACATTCATTGTATTACTTGAATAATTAAAATATATTAAATAGTTGAGTTTATCGACGTAGCTTACCTGTGAAATAACGTCAATTCAAAATAGGATTCCCCATGTTCCTGTATTTACATTTCATTCGAAGAGTTTTAGATACATAAACACGATATAAAGAGGTAAAGATGTAAAGAGGAATCATCAAATATTTTATACATTTTATTGGAAATATTAATGGTCTACATGCATTCAAATTTCAGCTTCTTTGCTCCTATAAAATACGAGTTTTTTTTTCGACCTTTGTTTTTTTTAAGAGCCTCCACATTTTTTTGGAGGAAGGGGAATCTTCCCTTACCAAGTACTCCCGCGCCCTTTCGGGTCAGGGGCTCACTGCCTGCAAAATTTCAGCATCCTAAGGAAGCCTTAATAATTATTTTAGTGCAGATTATTAAGGACACAGATCTATGAAGGGTAGGTAGATAAGATTAAAGTCTTTAGTCATTCCATTTTCATATGAAAAAATACAAATTCTCCAAATTCTTTACAGCCCTATAGTTTAGGTTGTTCATTTGATCAATAATTTTAACGTTTTACTCATTTTTTTGGTCACCTATTTGTGATTTATGAATAATCAAAGCTTTTGTTCTAAAAGATGCGTTGTTTTAAATCGTTTATAATGTTGTTTGTTTAAAATCTTTTATAATGTTGTTTATTAAGTTAACAAATACTCAAAATAGGAATAAGTGGCATACTTTTGTATGTGTGGCATCGAGTTACTAATGCCACATAGTAAGCAAGTTAAAATACAATCTAATTTAATAAACCATTAATGATTTAATGACAAAAGCTATAATGATTTAAATCAATAAATAAATGTTGTTTCTATATTAATGAAAATGTTAGCAAAGCTCCCAAACAATTTCTATTTTAAAACAAAAAAAAATTTCAGTCAAGAGACTATACAATGTTTTCCAAATAATAAAATTCAAACCTCCCTTGTATACCCTTAACATGTTACTGCCCTACAAATCAGTGTTGAAATGATTATCCTGTTTGAAATGTGACATCTTTCTCTGGTCGCTAAACCAGAACTCAGTAATCCCTCCCTAACCTCGACAGCACTGTCGGACAAATTGGATATATGTTTACAATCAGTGAAGCTCTAGAGCCAGGAGCGAGCTTTACAAAGACCTGCTGGCTTGGCCCGAATCACTTATGTCCTCTCGTAAAACTTGATCGCTGGTCGTAAAACTGAAAGTGTAGACCCCACGTGGGGGGTTGGAACAGGCGTCTAGTCGTGGATTGTAAGAGGTCATGCAGTTCTGACGAACAGAATGAGAATGTTTGAGGATGGGCGGATTTTCCTTCTTTTTTTTTTATTGATTCAACTTGAAGAGATGGTCCATGTTCAAATTGAATGTCTCCATTCCTTGGCATCTTCTGGCGCAAATACAGGATGTAGGGTTTGGTGTGAAGATGGGTTGTGCTGGCGCAAATACAGGATGTAGGGTTTGGTGTGAAGATGGGTTGTGCTGGCACAAATACAGGATGTAGGGTTTGGTGTGAAGATGGGTTGTGCTGGCGCTAATACAGGATGTAGGGTTTGGTGTGAAGATGGGTTGTGCTGGCACAAATACAGGATGTAGGGTTTGGTGTGAAGATGGGTTGTGCTGGCGCTAATACAGGATGTAGGGTTTGGTGTGAAGATGGGTTGTGCTGGCGCTAATACAGGATGTAGGGTTTGGTGTGAAGATGGGTTGTGCTGGCACAAATACAGGATGTAGGGTTTGGTGTGAAGATGGGTTGTGCTGGCGCTAATACAGGATGTAGGGTTTGGTGTGAAGATGGGTTGTGCTGGCGCAAATACAGGATGTAGGGTTTGGTGTGAAGATGGGTTGTGCTGGCGCAAATACAGGATGTAGGGTTTGGTGTGAAGATGGGTTGTGCTGGCGCTAATACAGGATGTAGGGTTTGGTGTGAAGATGGGTTGTGCTGGCGCAAATACAGGATGTAGGGTTTGGTGTGAAGATGGGTTGTGCTGGCGCTAATACAGGATGTAGGGTTTGGTGTGAAGATGGGTTGTGCTGGCACAAATACAGGATGTAGGGTTTGGTGTGAAGATGGGTTGTGCTGGCGCAAATACAGGATGTAGGGTTTGGTGTGAAGATGGGTTGTGCTGGCGCTAATACAGGATGTAGGGTTTGGTGTGAAGATGGGTTGTGCTGGTACAAATACAGGATGTAGGGTTTGGTGTGAAGATGGGTTGTGCTGGCGCAAATACAGGATGTAGGGTTTGGTGTGAAGATGGGTTGTGCTGGCGCAAATACAGGATGTAGGGTTTGGTGTGAAGATGGGTTGTGCTGGCGCAAATACAGGATGTAGGGTTTGGTGTGAAGATGGGTTGTGCTGGCACAAATACAGGATGTAGGGTTTGGTGTGAAGATGGGTTATGCTGGCGCTAATACAGGATGTAGGGTTTGGTGTGAAGATGGGTTTGCTGGCACAATACAGGATGTAGGGTTTGGTGTGAAGATGGGTTGTGCTGGCGCAAATACAGGATGTAGGGTTTGGTGTGAAGATGGGTTGTGCTGGCGCAAATACAGGATGTAGGGTTTGGTGTGAAGATGGGTTGTGCTGGCGCAAATACAGGATGTAGGGTTTGGTGTGAAGATGGGTTGTGCTGGCGCAAATACAGGATGTAGGGTTTGGTGTGAAGATGGGTTGTGCTGGCGCAAATACAGGATGTAGGGTTTGGTGTGAAGATGGGTTGTGGTAAATTTAGCTTGATTATCTATAAAAAAAATTATTGAATGTGTTTTGTTCGTGATATATGATATTGCTTTTTTTTCTGTAAAAGTGACAAAAAATTTTTAAAAATGGTACAAACCTAATTTGAGCAGTGGTTGTGTAGCAAGGGAACGGGAGAGACATCTCCCTATTGAAAGAATAAACTTGTCCTCAATATTTGACTACCCTTTTAAATTCGCGAATACCTAAATAGATAGATTTTATTTGCTAATATAATTCCCCACTCCAAACAAATAAGTTTCCACCTCCACTGAAATCAAGAGGTACAAAGAAAAGAGGCCTCGGACTTTGGTCTTGGGGTCCGGTTTGATTACATAGCGGGCCTGGTCATACTAACCACACGATAAACTATCTGCAACAACTGAAACAAATACTTGAAGTTATGGTAATTTGCGATGAAGGTTTATATTCCCCTTCACATCATACAACAAAAGGACACCATATTATTAACGACCATTTTGTTCTTTATTTCAAACTGGAGTTATTTTAATCTTCACCTTATATTGACCACATAACCTAATATTGATCTAAAAGTGTTGTGGCTATAGTTTTACAAATAAGTGACAAAACACTTGAAATAATTTGGTACAATTTTGCTTTCGGTCAAATTCCACTTCCTTTTCTATTTTTTTAAAAAACATAATTTAGTTGCAAATATTATTTAAAATTATCTTTGAATCGATATATGAATATCGAATGCTACATCCCTATCTTCCACAAGTTTTGGTGCTCGATTCAGTTCTCACTTTGTAAAACTCTAATAAAGTACAATGTTGATATTTCACTCGAGAGGGATAATTGAACGATGACTCAGAACATTCTTCCACGGGTCATAAATTAATAACGGACCGCATTGCAATCAAACCAGGAGGAAGCATTTCTTTCTTCGTTCGTTTCGTTTGATTTACACAAATTTCTTCTTGTGGTGGGGGTCGTAAAAGAAGTTAGGACGGCAACTTGTAGACAATGGCCGTCGAATGTGTGCGAGACGGAAACTGCGGCAGAAACAATGATGACCTCTATGTCTGAGGGGAGTAGAGTGTATTTCCTGTGACGGTCACTTTTATGACCTGTTTGAGGGGGTGAAGTCGATACACTTCATCTGTAAGGCAGTGAACGACCTTTACTACCGTCCACTAATACAGATTTATATGCATTGCCCTTCTTGGGGGCGGCCCAGGGGGTTTATTCTACTCATTCATTTACCAAGAATTTTTTCTAAGAAAGCGAAAAAAAAAGAAATCGGAGTCATTATGATATAATAAATATATTATCACCATGGGCCTACTTGATTTAATAGATTTGTGTCCATTCTTTGACCCTACCCGCATCGCTTGGCACGTGAACGATGGAGTCAGTCTCATATAATCTGGTTTACCATCGAGGGGAGATTGAGCTCAAGTTTCTAAAAGGTGCACCGAGGTTTTTTTTAATGGTTACCCACTCTTCCTTTACGTATATACGGAAACATTTCCTCTAAAATTATATCTTTCTCCTCTCTAACCCATTAGCATAGTTAAATGCGGATACTCCGGATGGGTAGTAAGACGCGTTGTAAAACAATATCTCTTTTGCTCCCCAAATCTTCTGTCAAAGTTTCATGCAAACATCTTGTAAATAAGTACATTTTAATAATGCTCTTGTTTATATCGCTTTACAAGATACTTTGAAATAAAACTAGCTCACTTATATTGATTTTTTAATCAGAGCAAAAAACTAACGTTACCTTGTTAACCCTTTTATTAAAATAAACGAAACGTACCACTTTTGTTTCGGATTAAATGGTGTTATAGGAGAACAGTTTAAATTTTGTCGTGGCCTTTCAAAGTTTTTTTTTTCATAACTTATTTAATGAAAAAGATGTATGTTTGAATGTATTTTTCTTAACAGCGAAGGGCATTTACAGAAATCCAGGAGTGGTTAACACCAAATTGATTTCATATTTAAAATAAACTACTGCTGATAAGGCTAGGAATTAAACTTTAAGAGGTGCGCAATGTGGCAAAATAACTTTGGCACTGCTCTGACAAGTTGAGTGACAGATGAACATTATATTGGGGAGTCTTGACTAGCCCTTGCGGGTTCACTTCCTCTAAATTCAACCCTCCCAATTCCTAATCCATTAGTGTAATTACTACTTAAGCGTATAACCCGAACGGGTAGTAAGACGCGGTGCTAAATATTGACTAGCCCTGTGTCCTCTATTGTCCGTAACAAAATCATTTACTTTCGGTTTGTTTTGTCAAACATTGTGACAGCATGGACGAGATGGAGTTCCAATATTAAATGTGTGTTTATTAAGTAGTAGCGAAGCACATCTCTTACCAAAAAGAGAGAAATTCATCTTCTTTTACTTTCTTTCCTCGACCCACACTACAATACAAGGTCTTCGTTAGCGGGGAAACCGGAGGGAACGGCTCCCGCCCCTATTAATCTGTATTTTACTCAGAAAATTAAAAAAATCCACTTTTATATCAATGCATATTTGATTAAGATCACTATTTTTTATTGGTCTTTAAAGTTAATTCAATTATATTATATTTATTATTCATTTGGTAGAAAATATATTTAATTTCTACATTTAGAATGAGAATAGGTTTGTTTGGTCCTCTCCCAGTCATTAAGAGCAAGCGAAGCCTGTGCTACATTTCCACTATCCATCCCGTTCCTCTTCCCTGCGCAGTCATTAAGAGCAAGCGACGCCTGTGCTATAATTCCACGATCCATCCCGTTCCTCTTCCCTGCGCAGTCATTAAGAGCAAGAAACGCCTGTGCTACAATTCCACGATCCATCCCGTTCCTCTTCCCTGCGCACTCATTAAGAGCAAGCGACGCCTGTGCTATAATTCCACGATCCATCCCGTTCCTCTTCCCTGCGCAGTTATTAAGAGCAAGCAACCCCTGTGCTACAATTCTATGATCCATCCCATTCCTCTTTCCCTGCGCAGTCATTAAGAGCAAGCAACGCCTGTGCTACAATTCCACGATCCATCCCGTTCCTCTTCCCTGCGCAGTCATTAAGAGCAAGAAACGCCTGTGCTACAATTCCACGATCCATCCCGTTCCTATTCCCTGCTCAGTCATTAAGAGCAAGAAACGCCTGTGCTACAATTCCACGATCCATCCCGTTCCTCTTCCCTGCGCAGTCATTAAGAGCAAGCGACCCCTGTGCTATAATTCCATGATCCATCCCGTTCCTCTTCCCTGCGCAGTCATTAAGAGCAAGAAACGCCTGTGCTACAATTCCACGATCCATCCCGTTCCTCTTCCCTGCGCAGTCATTAAGAGCAAGTGACGCATGTGCTATAATTCCACGATCCATCCCGTTCCTCTTCCCTGCGCAGTCATTAAGAGCAAGCAACCCCTGTGCTACAACTCTATGATCCATCCCGTTCCTCTTCCCTGCGCAGTCATTAAGAGCAAGCGACGCCTGTGCTATAATTCCACGATCCATCCCGTTCCTCTTCCCTGCGCAGTCATTAAGAGCACGTAACGCCTGTGCTACAATTCTATGATCCATCCCGTTCCTCTTCCCTGCGCAGTCATTAAGAGCAAGCGACCCCTGTGCTATAATTCCATGATCCATCCCGTTCCTCTTCCCTGCGCAGTCATTAAGAACAAGAAACGCCTGTGCTACAATTCCACGATCCATCCCGTTCCTCTTCCCTGCGCAGTCATTAAGAGCAAGCGACGCCTGTGCTATAATTCCACGATCCATCCCGTTCCTCTTCCCTGCGCAGTCATTAAGAGCACGTAACGCCTGTGCTACAATTCTATGATCCATCCCGTTCCTCTTCCCTGCGCAGTCATTAAGAGCAAGCGACCCCTGTGCTATAATTCCACGATCCATCCCATTCCTCTTCCCTGCGCAATCATTAAGAGCAAGAAATGCCTGTGCTACAATTCCAAGATCCATCCCGTTCCTCTTCCCTGCGCAATCATTAAGAGCAAGCGACGCCTGTGCTACAATTCCACGATCCATCCCGTTCCTCTTCCCTGCGCAGTCATTAAGAGCAAGCAACACCTGTGCTACAATTCCACGATCCATCCCGTTCCTCTTCCCTGCGCAGTCATTAAGAGCAAGCAACGCTTGTGCTACAATTCCACGATCCATCCCGTTCCTCTTCCCTGCGCAATCATTAAGAGCAAGCGACGCCTGTGCTATAATTCCACGATCCATCCCGTTCCTCTTCCCTGCGCAGTCATTAAGAGCAAGCAACCCCTGTGCTACAACTCTATGATCCATCCCGTTCCTCTTCCCTGCGCAGTCATTAAGAGCAAGCGACGCCTGTGCTATAATTCCACGATCCATCCCGTTCCTCTTCCCTGCGCAGTCATTAAGAGCACGTAACGCCTGTGCTACAATTCTATGATCCATCCCGTTCCTCTTCCCTGCGCAGTCATTAAGAGCAAGCGACCCCTGTGCTATAATTCCACGATCCATCCCGTTCCTCTTCCCTGCGCAGTCATTAAGAGCAAGCAACACCTGTGCTACAATTCCACGATCCATCCCGTTCCTCTTCCCTGCGCATTAATTTCAAGTAACCTCCCCACCAGTATTTTTACCTTTGTATTTCACCAAACACTAACAACTCGTTTCGTATTTTGTCTGTTCTCAGCACCAGCCAAGAGCTGACGGTGTTTTTAAGAGGACCAGCCTTTTTTCATTGCTGGTACCAACCTCCCTGAGTGACACACTTTGTAAAGTAGTGATCTGCCTGATCGGCTGGAAACTGCTTAAGAGGGCTACTGGCCGGTGAGTCTTGTTCGTGTATTGGTGAGCTATCAACACAAGTTGTCCTGTGAGGTGTGAGCTACAAACAATGTTCTTCAAAGACAAGCTGGTCCTATATACCGTCAGGACTAGTTCCATTTACCAGCGATTCAATTTATACATGTACAAGTGTTTCTTTTTTCATTGTTTAAATAGTTCTAAATGATTATTGTGGTTTTAATGCAGTACCAAAAATCCAGGATCCTGGACTGAAACGTATCCCAAAGTACTGCAAGTCAAATAATTACGTAGAAGGGGGGAAAAAAATATTTAAAAAAAATAAATGATTTACATGCATATTAAAAACAGATTTAAAATATAGCACCCTGTAATTAGTAGAAAGAGACATTAGATTAGTTGGGTTTTCTTAGTGTTGAATCAGAACTTGGATTCCATTTGTGATTTTTTTTTCCCAAGAAACTTATTTTTTTTATTAGCATGTTTATTTTTATTAAAGTATACTTTTGTTGTTGGTAGTAATTAAATATATATAAGTTTGTTTTATGTACCTAAGTATTTTTTTTATATTCCATCCCATAAGATGATTTATATTTGTAATTTTTCTAAAAGGACTTAAAAAATAATAAATATGAAAAATAAAACATTACGTTAGTGATGTGTATATTAGTAATAAGTCCAACCATTTCTTTTCATACCAGTCGTTACAGGTATTACCTAACAACGTATTCACTAACATTTAGTTGCGATTGCTATAAAAATCAGCCAAGAATTTTGATTTAGTAGCAAAATGATATCTATAAAGGTGTTGAAAGCCGTGGACTTTTGGTTTTCAGTGCCAAGCAGCAGCCAAAGGTTCCGTGTTCATACCTTTCTTCAGGTGTAACTTTATTAGTAAATTTATTTTCATATAAGAAACTTCTTGAAAATAAGAATAATGTATCAGTTAGAACTTTGTTGAAATGTTCCTATATATATATAACTTTAAAAAGTGAACACACGTTGATAAAATTATATTTTTAAAGAAATTTGTTACGTGTATTCAATAAGAGTGCTGAGTGCCATTTTGAATATATATATATAAAAAAACATATTTTTATGTCAACCAAATAAAAAAATAGTCTTGCTTTCTACTGATCTCAATTGTATTTTCATTGCAACAGCTGTAAAAAAATCATTTCAAGTAATTAAAGGGTACATTTATGTGGTTGACGTTAAAAACTAATATATAGCCTCAATATAAGGAAAGATTACACTGACATAAACTGTGCTAGTCTTGAAATAAAGCCACTTTGATAGTATATTGATTATTCTCTCCATTAAAACCCACATTACAATTATAATGTTCTCACTATAACTTTTTTGTTTGAATTATTTAAATAATTTGTCCAGCTTAACGATTATAAATAGTAAATAAATTATAATAATAGTTTCTTTCAATTAGTTCCACCCTATATTTTATTTCTCGACCAAAACAATAATGAAGACACGTACATTTTGGTGAAGGAATAATTACTTTATTTACAAATCCTATTTTCCCACGTAGTATCAGTCTTTTCCTACGGCATTCCACCATTTTGAAAGAAGAACCTGTATTCCTTGTCAGTAAAAGTATTCTGATGTAGGTCAGAGCCACGTCTATAATTTCTCGACTATCTTACAGTCATTCCCAAACTTTCGTCCCCAAATGGCATTCTTTATTGGAACAAATAGATGGAGAATCCACTGGTATTGAATCCAGGTTATTTGTGAGATGAGATAACACAGCTCAACGCAGTCTAGTGATGGGCACTGTTGATCGCAAACAGTCTTTCAATATCATGCAAAGTAAGACATAACTATTTTCACTCTGGACTAGCTCGCTTCATGCACGCGCGGAGTGTTTTTTTGTTTTTGGAGTAGTATGTTTTGAAACTTACAATTGTTTATTTCTCCACAATGTCAACAAACATCACACCTTTCATGTCTCGAAGACAGTTGCCATCACTTGGCCTACTGAGGGAACTTGCTTGCTTATTGCATGGTGAAATTATTTGATGCCTTCCAAAGGAATGCTGTTTGGTTTTTTGGCTCAAAGTGTTGACTCCATTGTCTTACAATGCAAGAAAGGAAGTAAGCCCGCTTCAGTGGCTGAATGGTTCAAGGCGTCACATTCGTGTCAACTGGCCTGCTGATGATGGGGATATCGGGATTTGAATCCCAGTCGGGTCTATTGAGGGTGGTTCTTCCTAAATGACTTCCCACGCTCCTGCCACGCAAATAAGGGTAGGCCCCTTCTTGAATGCTTCTATCCTCATCCCTACCCTATTAGGTTAGTTAAGAACACCACATCTCTAGACTGACACCTTATATAAGCTAGTCTTTGCAAACTGGAATCCACTTGCCGTGTAGGGTCTGGCAACTAGTATATGTGAAACAAAAACCTCTTTCAAGGCTCCTACAACCCATCATGGCTGTATCCTCAGAACGTAGCCACGCACGTAAACGCGCGCAGAGAGCAGTTCAGGGCATGATGACCCCGTGCCGGCCATCGATCTCTTTCATCACCAGACAGCTAGGAAGAACCCCCCCTTCCTACCTTGTCCAGACCTCCATTACCGGGAGGAGTTGGTTCCTCCTTCCATGAATGCTGGGCGCACACGTCAGGGAATTAACACACAACCTATGAATTGCTCTTACCCAGAGAGGGCTTCAACCTAGGTTGCCTTTATTAGAGTGATTATCATATATGAGTATAGCCTCAACAGGTAAAAAGACTGAGAGAAACAAAAAGGAAGTAACCCCCATCCATATCAAATTGAGCGAGTAGTTTGGAATCAATTTCCTTCCTTTAAGCCCTGTGTTCTAGTGTCAGCTTTGAGGAACAAACCGTTAACCAAATTGTAATATCCCCTACCTGAATTATTGAGTTCACATCCTTTACTGATACCGAGCTGCAATGACAAGTTTCCATAACACGCCAATACCCTTCAAATGATTTCATAAGGATATTGTTGGATTTTAAGGCCTTAATTGAACATGGCTCCTCATTAAAATTTGCATTCCCTCTTTCTAACAATCTCCCACGTGTTTCTCAACATCCAGCTGTACTTTCGTGACGTTGGTCTTTAAACATTTCATCAACAGTATGTGAATATTCCTTAATCCATCCCTTTCAGTCTCTAGAAAGTCAATAGAAACCAGGCTATCAAACCATATGTGGTGCTATTGATTCAAAGAGCATATAGTAAAATAATTTTTATTCATATTGAAGTTAAAAAGGTTTCCATTAAAATAATGTTGAAGGTATTTTTTTTAAAGAAAACACAAGATCTAACTCACTTGCAGATTTGTTTGTGTATGTGTTTGGATTATCTGGAACTTCAGGCAACTTGATCAAATTGAGGTACTATACGTCAATCTACGTGAAGCCCAAACGGTGCACTATAAAAACCTTAAGAAATTAACTTGAAGATGACTTTTTTTGTGTGTGTTTTAAAGCTGATGCAATGAACGTGTTTCTCAGGTTTATTGTAATCATATATTGCATAGTTATTTGGTAGTGAATATTATTTTATAGTTACTAAATTGGTACTACCAACTTTTCTTTAGTTTATAGGTTATTTTTCGAAGCCCTTCTCCAATTGGGTATAATGTTTTGTGCTTTGGGTAAGAGCATTGTTCACAGATTTTGACACGTTATTTTGAACAATACGAGATATATCTTAAGAGAGCTGTTACTAAAATCCAAAAATAATTACATGTTAGAATAAAAGTAAAATTGGCAACAAAAAAAAACCCCATCTAAAATAATATTTTTACTGAATTCTGGTTTGAGCTTAAGCTTTCATATAATTTTCATTTGGTAGTTCAAAATAATACCTTGTCAAAGTTGTGATTGTTTTTCTAGATAAGGACAAAATGTAATCTTATTAACATAATATTTTTGTTGTTGCTATATTTAGTGTGTTCATAAAATGAACACAACCATAGGCTATTTGTTGGTTTGGCAATTTGCCTACCTATATAAAGGTTTTCAAATGATCTCTAATCTGTAGAATAGGAAACATTGTCTTGACCTTCACCAACATATGAATGGGTAGATTTAGATTGACCTTTACTTTTTATCACACTAAAATAATATTTTGCTAAAAATGACATGGTCAACTTATCTTCTCACTCAAAATTCGTTGTAGTTTTGAAGGTCACTTTTTTCACTCCCAGGGTCCTTTCAATTTTTTTTAAAAATATTATTAGAAACTGTATTAAAGCGTTGGATGGACAATCTTTTGAACTAAATTAATCTACTTTTAGTTTTCATTATTGTTTATATTATATTTTTCTACTGCATATTTTGATTCAAATATTTCATAAAAAAAAATTCATGTGCACCTTCTTGGTAATATTTCATCTTAAATCATTTTCAAATTAACTATCATGTTGTCTTAGTAGTTATGAGACAAGATTACATAATATGTGTATAATCTTAATTTTATGTTGCTTTCATAAATTACCATTTATTATTACTTGTAAACTTTCATAAGTATGTTAACTTCATGAATTTAACTAAAAATTCACTAGCGCAGCCATGACGATATATAACTACAAATAAGTATAATTTGTCTCAAAGTAAATTTCCTTCATAAATAATAATATTCCTTTATTTTTAACAAGAAGTGTGAAAGAGTCATACCAAATAAAATAATATTTAAATATTGTCGAATGTATAATAATTTGTGGATTTCCTCAATTCATACAAATGGGTCCAATTTTGTAAGCTTAGCACTGCCATATGTGGATAATTATTGAACATTTAGTCTCAGTCATTTTCATAGATTTGTTATTCATTAATTTTATTTTTAATACATGTTTATTTTAAAAATTTCAAATAAAAATGGATGCTCGTAGGATGTTTAAAAAAATAATTACAGGTTAAAGTGAATATAAATGCCAAATTTGTGTCTTTTTATGCTCTACTAAACAATATATTTAAAAAGTTGTATGGCTATTAAAACTAAAATTATATTTAAGATTCGTATTTGTTTTATATTAAACATTCAAAAAATCAAAATGTCCAAATTTTGTAATAGAGATTAAGTACGTTTGTTTCGAAAGGATTCTCTCTATCTTTACTCTAAAAATGTTTCACCTTGATCATTGTAAACCTAATTTAAAAATAAAATGACAAACAAAATAATTCTATTTAAAAAATATTGTTACATGGAGTTATTTAGATGTCTATTTCATTGGTGGCTGAAAAATTTGCAATAAGAAATATTTCATGTCAACAAATTAAAAGTATATCTGAGGACTCAGTGAAAGGTAAATTTTCTCAACATTAATTTTATTGATTCATATTTACGATTGTACCATCAGCAACTGATTTCCTGTGAATTTTCATAGCAATGATAATAAATGACTTTCTCTTCCCCAAACACAGAAAATATCAAGTTAACTAATACTAAATTATCCTAAGAGCTGAAGAAATGTACTTACTACAGTATTAAAAAGTTATTGAGAGTAGCCTACTTAAAATGACCATCAAATGACTGAATTGACCAATCCAGGCGTATTTTGCGAATGAATTTATGAAAATCATTCCACTAAAGGCCTTATAATATTTTCATGTGTTCAGACTAAACAAAGTGAAAATGAACAAAAAATTATTTTGTAAATTTACTTTTTCCTTATAAAAGCATATTGTGAAGGACCCTATATGTATATAAATATATCCTTTTTTGTATTAATGTAAATATTTATTATATAATACATATATATTTTAAGACGGTATATTTAAAAATGTAATAGATGTAATTAGTTAACATTATTATGAAGTGTAGATTTTATGATGACAGCATACTGTCGATTTACCTAGTAGCTTGAACCATTAATGCAGGAACAATACATTTCGAATGTATACATCACATAGCTCTACATTCAAATGCAAAAATTCACTCTGAAACCCAGTGGCGGCTTGTGATCTTGTGTGATAGGGGGAACTAATGGTCCAAAGGGAGAGGATCGTGTTTGGGTTCATTGAGCTGATATTTAAGTTTTTTAAAGGTTCCTTAAATAAAATTTTGCCCAAATCATTATAAATGTTACACAAAAATTCACGAGCCATACCGACTGGATGGCCGCCGTCTTTTGGCGAAGCTAGTGCCAACATCTTCAGCTAGAGGTGAGCATCACAGTAAACCCAGCTAGAGGTGGTCAGTCCAATGATCCCTTTGGCCGTTAGTTTCAGTTTTATAGATCGGAGCTGCTACGCAAAATATTGGTAAAATTGTATTTGCTTAATAAAAGGCAAAACCCACTGACTCACTCGTTAATCATCGTATTTCCACAACCCCTGGGCCTGGAAACTTTAAATTTTACGTGAAAGTTCCGTTTAGGAGCTAATAAAGAAATTTAACAGGGTTTTGCGAAATTTGGCCTCTTGAGTGGTGAAAAAGGGGGGTTAAAAATTTTCAAAATTCACTGGTGTATTTTTTGAACCAATGGACATCAACCCTTGAAATTTAAAATGAAGGTTCCTTTCTAAAATAGGGCTAGAAATTTTAAAAAAGTTTTTCAAATGTCATCTCCTGAGAAAGTGGGGGGGGGGGGGGGGTATAAAGACGTGCAACTCATTGACTGACTCACTCATCACCGTTTTTTCTCCTACCCTTGGGTCTGTAAACTTGAATTTTTTATGGGCAGGAAGTTAGCGGGATCTCCCCGACCAGAAAAATCTAAAACTACGAAATTTCAAAGTTGGCTACAGGAAATTGGGGGGTATATACTTTTAAAACAAACTTTTTTAATAAGGTGGAAAATTAAAATCTCGCAGATAGGTAACTCTTTAAATTTTAAAGAGTGTACTGAACAACTGACAAACTAATTGAAAACTGTTATTTCTCAGTGTGGTAGATAACTTAAATTTGGCAGACAGGTAAATAAACCATTTCAAATAAATATTAAAGAGATTAAGTTGTTAAAATTTTAATTTGGACCTTGGGAAACAGGGGAGAGCATGGCTTATCAGAAAAACGCAGGTGGATAGCTGGACAGCTCCGGATAGCCCAATTCATTAGAGATTTGTTTGTTAGAGTTTCTTAAATGTAAAAGGGATAAGGGGAATAAACTTTCCAATATAAGAGAAACAACTTAACCATTATGGTCTGATCCTTAAATTTAAAAAATTAAGAAACAAAAAATGAAGAGTCAGGATTCCCTCTATATTCCTAAAACTAAAGTGAAATCACTTTTTGGTTTAATATAAAATAAAAGTTCAACACGTGTATGTAGAAATTTACGAGCCTAATGACGTCTGAACAAATCTCATTTCAAAATTTAAGCCAGGGAAATGGAAGAGCTTGAAATTGATACAGCTATAATAGAACATTACTTTTTTTTTTTTTACCCCTTTGAATTTCTATACCCCTTTATTCCTATTAGATTTACTTTTTTGCCCTTTTAATTATTTTTCAATTTCTACTTTATTAACCTTTTATTTCCTTTTTCCTTTACCCCCTACCCTTTTTATTGAAAAAAATTAATGTATTTAAATTTTACCTGTCCTACCGTTTGACCTTATTAACCTTTTGGCTATAAAATATTTCTCCTGAGCAAAGCCTAATACTTGTAAAAAGTAGAAAAGGGTAAAAAAGATAAGAAATAAATCTAATACATTTTAAAGGGTAGTTAAAAATTGTAAAAAGGATAAAATTGGACAAAAGGACCATGGGAGAAAAAGGCTAAAAAAGGGAAAAACTGCAAAGAGGATAAAAGGGGGAAAAGGGTTTAAAAGAGAGACAAGTTCCAAAAGATCAAAAAGGGCAAAATTTACCTGAAGGGAAAAAAGCATAAAAGGCTATAAGTGGCAAAATGGTAAAAAGGGATAAAAGCATAAAAAGGACAAATAGTGTAAAATTGTTAAAAGGGGTAACTTAAAAGTGGTAAATTAAAAAAAAACTTTTATATTTTTGCTCCTTTTGCATGTTTTACTCCTTGTTACCATATTATAATACATTTTTACCTCTTATCGTCTTTTTAACCCTTTAAGCCTTTTTTACAATTTTAACCCTTTATACTTTTTTATTTTTAAATGTTTGATTTGATTTACTTTTTAACGATTTGATCCTAATTTATTTTTCCCTGGCAAAGCTGGGTACTTCATGCTAGTTAACATAAGAAGAATACTGGCATAATTTTTATGTCAATCCCTTACTTTTATTGTGATTGTCTTACGTTAGGGCAGCAAATGATTCCACATTTATGGTGTATCGGCAGTACTGTTGCTACATAGAAATCTTCGCTCATCAAAGCGATATCGTGATTCCGCTCATCATATTTTCAGAGCTATATTGTGATTTATGGAAATAAATAAAATTGTCTTACTTTTGTTTATGACGCTAGTCAATGTGATCACAAAATTAGTTTGGACGTAGTGATTGACTAGTTGATGCTGTATTTCCATACGGCAGCCATTATGGTTTTCAAAATGTAAAGCAATGACATTTGACAGAACCATGACTTACCTAATTTTATACTTTATATTTTACAGAATATCATTTTAACATACTTTTTTTGTAATTTTTAGTTGTTCAGTAATAATCATTTGTCTCCGTTATGTTAAAGCATTTGACCAATAAAGGACAATTTGCTTGATTTATTTATATTACACACTTTGGTAAACATTTGCTATGATGTTATTACTTATTACTGTTAAAGTACATATTTAATCAAAATGTGTTTTGTTTTGTATGTTCTGTTCACCTTCCTGTAAGCTGTATATAGTGTTTTGGAACTTAGAAATGTTTAGTTATTTTAGTTGCGCTGTTTTTTACAGAATGTTCCACACATTCAGTTTTCCACTACATTGTCTTTCATAATGTACAGATTTATATACTTTTATAGTATGAATTGTTTTTTAAATAAATAAAGTCAATCAAGAAAAAAATAAAATGGTGTGTTTGTATTTTTATTTTTGTAGATAACTCCTTAAGCAATTTCTTATATTCTATAAGTGCCATAAATCAACGACAGGAACATTAAGGTGGGATAGGATAGAACGCGAGCTTGGTCCATATATATGCAGTGTCTACAGAAAAAATGTTTTTGTTACCAAAATAAATAAATTACTGCTTGAATAATATCAATAATAATGGAAGAAACTGGAAGATCTTCAAGATATTGACTGGCAAACATAGTGGGAAGGTTTTGACTCTGATGGGAGGTTAACATTATAATGGACCTGAACGGTATAATGATTGAGTACCTATATGATGTAATGAGGTAGACTGGATAGCACGAGCTCAATATAGAAAAAAGGGTGTAATGTGGTGGACTGGATAGAACGAGCTCAATATAGAAATAGGGTGTAATGAAGGGGACTGGATAGAACTAGCTCAAGATAAGTATAGGATGTCCACAAATATAAGGTGTTCGCTGGTGAATGAGTATCCCGTTGACAGGTTCTAACAGGAGGCTTGATCGGAGAAGGGTGATGAGGGGGCGACAGCAGAGAGGAGTCTGGCTATAGCGAGGAGGAGGGTGACAGACTTACAGAAGGCCGAGGAGTGGGGGCGACAGCAGAGAGGAGTCTGGCTATAGCGAGGAGGAGGGTGACAGACTTACAGAAGGCCGAGGAGTGGGGGCAAAGAGGGCAAGATTCAACCCACATTACGTTTGGTACATAATTTCCTCTTGTATCCTAATATCATCATGTCGCTCAGTCGGAGAGCTCCGTTAATCAAAGACATATGTGAACATTCTGGTGTACCTAAGGTTTTTATGCGTTTTAGTGCCACTGTTTTACAAATACTAAACTTGTTGCTAATCTTATTGTTGAGTCAAGTTATAATAATATAATGTGCCCAGCAGGGCTATTATGACCATTCGACGCAAAGTTAGTTGCTGCCGCTAGTTAGCGTCACTTTCGAGGAAAAGATAGCGTTTGGGTTATTATGACCACCACACTTTGTATCGTCCGCTAGTTTTAGCTTCGACTTTGCTTCTAGCGTCAACGCACAGAATAAAATCAGTTTGCGTCAACAGTTGGCAACACTTTCCCAAAGAATATTACCTTTTAAGACGTTAGAGGCTAGAAATTAGGTAATTTATTTCAAGAATGTTGGTATTCATGACTGAACATTATTCATATGTTTTTATTTACCCAAACAGCTGATCACAAATCACATTATTTGCAAGAAAGATTTAACCTATCTAATAAATCTCTTGCAGAATTTTGTTTGCCTACGGTTTGAAATGAAAAAAATACTAGGCCTACATTATTCAATACACAACATATTTTAGTCAAGAAATCATATTGTGAAATATGCATTCAAATAGTAATGTCACACGGGGAAATGAGACGTTGGCCAATAAAGAAACAATGTTTTTTGTAATATGTATGCTTTACGACCCAATGCCTTATTCTCCACATATTTGTGTTAATACTGGAACAATTAATATGTTGTGTGAAGATCTTAGAGAATAAAACTAGTTATATACAGTTGATGAAAGCGTTCAAGAAATCCCAAAAATAGTGTTTACACGGAATATTTTCGACAACTTAATGTCAAAACAATGGGCATTTATACCCAGTCAGTCTACTAAGTTAACAATAAAGTGAACGAGAGGGTGGTTTGGATGGTTAGAAATAATAAAATCCATATTTTATTTAAAGGGAATTCTTGAGACTTTAGTTAAGTGACTAAGAATATAAGGATATTATATTTCTTTATAATGAGTTATTTGCAATTTATTCACTTCAGGATAACTAATAACTAACTACTAATTATCGGTTTCAGATAAATTTGGTAAATCTTTTATGATTAAAAAACCTAGGCCTATACCAAACCACATGTACATATTAAGCTAGGGCCTATTTTGGTTATTTCCAGTCTTGGCTGCATTATTTCATAGGCCTACAACTCACATTAATATGGAAAGTAATTACTACTGTATGTACGATTCAGTTTAAATAGGCTTACATTATTAAAGTTATGTTGAGGTATCTTAAACAGATTAGGCCTACCTTTTTATTATCTTGTCAACTGGTCTGTTCATGTGTTTAACACTAATAGCCATAAGGTATACTTAGATGATAAAGGTTGAGTTATAGAATTCGGATTTGTATAGCGGGAGAGTGAGAAAACATTTAGAGAAATAAAATCACTCATCACACCCAGCTAGGATTCAAATCCCAACTAACTAACATCCCAAATATTTTGAAGCCTAACTAGCTTCCACCTATTATAAAACCTACAAACAATTAGTATTGGAATGTCCCAATTATCAGTGTGTATATGTTGAATAATAATGCATATTGATAGTATTATGTTTCAAAGATAATATTCTTTTAGAATTCAGTGTAAGCGTACTATCCCCACTCTTGGCTTACATTATGATATAGGCCTATTTAAAGTTAGATTATGTGAAACACACACAAAAAAGTTTTGAAATTATTATATTGGGCTAATGAGATGGCAAGTTTAAATCAGGTAACACAAAACACCTACTAAATTACAAAAACTAGCAAACATAACCTCATAACGCAAACCAAAGGACAAGTAAAATGTCTGAGCAACTTAGCGTCACTATACTAGGAAAATATTTGCGCTCGCAAGTACTTTGCTTTCGCAAAGTGGTCGACCATAATAACTTTTGACGCAAAGTCTAGCGTCTCTATGCTAACGGTCGCAAATTCGTTTTGCGTCGTGGTCATAATAGCCCTCCTGGCCTTCTCATTCGTAGCCCAGTAGTGGGGAGATTGGTCACCCAGGGTCCAACTGAATGTACTAACAGTACATCCTTTCCGTGGAGGCTCTTTCCATGTCCCGATTGGTTAAGGTGAGGGTGAGAGTGAATATGAAAGTGTGAAGCCAGTAGAAACATTTAAACCTAACTTAAGCCTAATTAACTAAACCCTGGTGACCAGGACTCTGATTTGGATTACCAATAAGTGGCCTTTATAATGAACTAAAATTTCTAAAATATGATTTCTTACTGTCAAAAAATTATTTAAAAATATTAACAAAAACTCGTAATAAATGAACACGACTAAATCAAACACTCACTATAGAAATTTAAAATACAATCAAAAGACTTTAACAACTAAACTCTCTCATTCTTTAAATATAATATTGATTTATAAATATTTGCTTCAGAAGTAATATCTTCACCCTCCCAATGCAACTCCCTCCAGCCTAGTTGCAGTCTCACCAGGAATGTGTGTTTTACAACCAGACAAGCAAACAGGACACAAAGTTCATTGCCTACATTATCTTCTCATTTAAACAAATTATTGTTTGTTGACATAATTTATTTGTAAGAATTCATGCATTTATAAAATATCAGTAGTAGTTAGAAATATATTTATTCATCATGCATGCATTAAATTATATCTAAAATTTCTTAAAATGCTCAAAAATGATGAAAAAAGACACAAACCAAGAAATATGACCTAAAATTACCAAAAAACGACATATAAAATATACATTTCTACAGCCAGGGGATCACGAGCAAAGTTCATATACTTATGAGAATTGTCTGTGACGAACCAGAAAATAAAAGATAACATGCCATCATAATCCAGGCCCTGCAGGTGACTGTTGGGGTAGTTCCGCTATCGGGAAAATTACCCAAGGTACCAGCCGGTAATCCAACCCGGGACCCCAAGGCTCGTAGCCAGGTGCACTGCCCATTACATCACGGTGCCGGTTGTTAAGTCAAGATAATAGTAATCAAACAATCTGCGGAATGTATTAGAGGTAATTTAACAAGTATTGATTGTAGAGACGTAATCCCGGCACTGGAAGTGGTAAATGAAGCTACATCAGTAAGTCGGAGCTATAATACACTGTTAATTAACTTATCGGTTCATGGAATATTACAACAAGATGGCTGGGAAGGTGAGATATCTATTAAATGAGACGATATCTACCAGTGACTTCATAAAATTGTAAGGAATATTTAAAACTATTCTGTTCATTTTTTAATGCCACGTTAAATATTTCCCAGTGTTAATTCATGCGTAGTAAAGGGTGCCAAAGCAACGCCGGTGCACACAAAGCTACATTGTTGCATGGATCCAGATCAAACATCCTTCATCGAACACATTCACCCACAGCCAACCAACCACCCCTACGACCAAACTATTCCATCCACCGACCGTAATTCCTCATTATTTGGTTTGTTGACTTTCTTTTAATGTTCAAACGTCAAGAGTATTTCAACTGCGAGTTAATATAATTCCACAATGCCTGAGCTAATTGTCTTGGTGATATAATGACGCCTTCGTGCGAATTAACAGAGCCGCAAATATCGTATTATCGAACCTAATTATTATCACGCAAAGGGTGTGTGTATATATATATACTCACTTTGCTCGTTGGGGGCTCCACCGCCAAACCCCCATTGAGTACTCTTTGCAAGTGGAAAATTTGCAAAATTTACCTAAAATAAAAAATCTAGCTCTATCTAAGGTATAACCGATAGAGTTAAGACAAAAAGTAATAAGATCAAACTTGTGGATCTCACCAAATCTGTAGCTGCTGGTGCAATCAGTTTTTTGGTATGTCTTACCGCTTAGCCACAAGAGACCTCCAAAGAAAGGTCCACACAGACTTTAAAGTTGCTCCACCATTTTGAATTTTTTTCGGAGTTTAAAAATTAAAATTTTTAACTTTTTGGAATTTTCCCGTTGGTTACAGGCTAGAAGTTATATGTTTTTTCAAATTTCTAGCTCATCTTGAATTTGGTAAACATTAATTTCAGTGAGTGAGTCAGCCATGTGGCTTTATAGTACCATAATATGTATATGGCAACGAGGATAAAGGCGTCAATCACGTTTGTCTGGTTTGCCGGTGGTTGACAGGTTGATGTTCAAGCTCCAACTGGGTCTACTAAGGTGTTTTTTCCCTATAAGGTTCCCTACTCTTCCAACATAATAATCAGGCTGCAATAATTTATTCTAAGGTTTAACTTTCTTACTCTTTACCTTCTAGTTTAAATATTCGGATAGCTAGGACGTAAAATACGTAAAATTAAAAGTGTATTTAATTTTTAAATTATATCATAAGGGCATGCCTTGGACCATATGGCCACCGGAGCGGGTATTCTCAAAAATTGAATCCAAATTAAAACGCTAGGCTAGCCTAGGGTTTGAATTCACATTTAATTTTCGAAAAAAAACCCCAATATAATACCTAGTTTTATTTAGGAATATATAGTATGAAGCAGTCAACAAATTTCTCGTTAAATATTGATGCCATTAAAAATTGATTTAACTTTTTATTTGACATATTGAGTATGTTAAAAAGAACAAATATGAACATTTTTGAGAGAGTTATAGGCATAAATATTTTTAGTCTATCACTTTTTTTATTGTTTTCAATTTTAATTAAAGGAAAATAAAATGTGTATTCACAAATACATAAATCTACATAGTTGATTCTAGCGATTGTATAGAGTTGTGATTTTAAGTATAGATAATAATTTATAGAATTGAGTCGACATATTAGCTCATTCTGTATTAGTTAAGGGAACCGGGTTTTAATCTTGACATGGCCAAAAAATGTATCATTGGCGAGATGTGGGTTTACTCCTTTACAGTGATGAATTAACGACCAAAAGCTAGATGTTGTATGTGTTCTAGATATAATCTGATTCGTAAGTAGTGTGTTGATATAATCAGTCGGTTCAGAAAGTGCACTTTAAATACCTCAAAATATGCTATGGATAAGGCATCTATACACTGACAAAATGAAAAAAAAAAAAATACTGTACCGGGATCTCAACTTTGTAAATTAGTATTGTAAATTTCAGTTCTACGTGCTTTCAACACAAATTCTATGTTATTACACGAGACAACAATAATTGGACTGAACTGGATTTTTTGGTGCATATTTCACGTATTACTACCCTTCCGGAGTTTTCGAATATTTACACTAACAAACTAGGAATAAGAAAGGTAGAATTTAGAGGTAACTCACCAATATTTGCATGAAAGGTGAGTAGGATACCATTTAGGAAAACCACATTAGTATATCCAGTCAGCGTTTAAACCCTGTCCTCTCCATAACCAGTAAAACAGACAAGATGAGATCTATGCCTTTGTCCGAATGACTACCAATGCGGACTATATATATAGTTAGGCTTGCCAGACGTCCCGGTTTGACCGGGACAGTCCCGGTTTTCAGACAAAGTCCCGGTGTCCCGGCCGGTTTACTTCACGTCCCGGTAAAAATTAAATTTGACTATAGTTCTTATAATAAATGACCAAAAAGTCTAAAAATAATTAACTGTGAAGGATTATTTAGGATAAATACTTTGTCATTTATTTCACTGTACTGTATGAAAAGTGAAAACTGTGGAAGAGTGATGGTCTGCTAATAATATTGTCATCGTATCGTCTTGTCTCGCCATCCCACTCTCCGGGCGAGTCCAATATTGGGCACTAAGGGGTGTAGCTTTAGCGCCAGAAGAGATTTCGCTGCACGCTACACCCCCTCGTGTGCAATAACGTTGGACTCGCCCACCTCAGCGCTAGCCGCTTGCGATTGAGATAAGTCAGTCAGTTGTCAGTCCCCGTCGGCGGTGCCTGTTGTGTAAATGAGCTAGCCTGTTTTATTTATATTTTAAGTGGAAGTTTATGCGTTCTCTGTTAAAATACCAAAACGGTCGTGTAAATTCACCGAGGATTTACAGAATGAATTCCCTTTTTTGAAGAAGGTATGTACTGGTACTGGTAATCAACATCAAGACGATAGAGTTAAATGTTCACATTGTAATTCTGAGTTTTCGGTTGCTCACGGTGGTCGATCCGATATAAAAGATCATTTGCAGTCGAGTAAACACAAAAAGAGTTTAGCATGTGCTGCTAGCTCATCAAAACTGACCAGTTTTTTTAAGACTGCGAGTTCTAATGACAATAACTTAGACTTAGCAACAAAAGAGGCGACATTTTCTTACCACACAGCAAACCATAGCCTAAGTTTCAATTCGACTTCTTGTTCATCAAAACTAATTTCAAAGTTTTTTGAACCTAAGTTCTCACTCAGAAAAACTAAGTGTGAGGCAATAGTTTTAAATGTCATAGCTCCTTTAGCTCAAGAAGAGCTTAAAGAAGACTTGACCAAGTCAAACTACGTATCTGTAAGTATGGATGCATCAAACAGAAAGGATATAAACCTTGTTCCAATTGTTGTGCGCTACTTTAATCCTATTTCAGGTGTGCAAGTAAAGTTGTTAGATTTCAAATCTGTGGCGGTTGAACCATCTGAAATTCTTACAAATCACTTATGCTCTGTCCTGTTGCAAAACGATTTGAACAACAAAGTAGTTTGCTTTTGTGGAGATAACTGCAACACTAACTTCGGTGGTGTGAAAAGAGCAGGGAAAAAATAATGTTTTCCATCAACTCAAGAATAGCCTAGGACGGGAAATCAATGGAATCGGATGTGGAGCACACATTGTGCACAACTGTGTGCAAACTGCAATGGACAGTCTCCCAATCGATATTGAGGCCTTACTGGTGAAGATTTATAAATACTTCCACATATACACAGTCCGTGTAACTAAACTAAAGGAATTTTGTGAATATGCCGAGATACAGTACCGTAAACTCATTCAACACGGGAACATCCGGTTTCTATCAATGATGCCTGCTCTGGAAAGAATTTTACAGATTTTTGAAGGTCTGAAAGCGTTTTTTTAGACCAAGAAATGTGCCCATCAACAATAAAAAAGTTGTTTACTGATTCAACGGGCGAGCTCTACTTGTTTGTCCACGGACAGCTTGCACTGTTTATCAAGGCCATCCTGGGAATGGAAAAAGATAACACTACAGCTTTTGAGGTTGCTGAAGCTCATAAAGATCTCAAAAGAAACCTGACAGAAAGAAAGGCTTCAAACTTTATCCCTATGGGCGCAAAGAATATCTACAGGAATCTATATGAGCAAGTCCGTAACAGAGTGAAAGAAGAATTTGATGGCTTTCATGAAAGATGCATTGCATACTTTGACCTCTGGGAGAATAGTTTTGGAAATGTTAAACAGTTGTCATGGGTCAATCTGACCAAACCAAATGCTGTTGATTGGGAAAACGCCGAAACTTCTGCTGAAATTATTAATATCAGTCTTGATGTACCCGATATGAAAATAAACAATGATTAGCTGTTTGACGAACTTGTGCTTGCTAAGGAGTATTTGCAGTCAAATTGGGAACAGTGGAAGCAAGAAGAGACTACCAGAGATGTGATTATTTCAAGTGAAGAAAAATGGCTCAGGTTGTTTGGTCACTTCAAGAAGAATCACATAGAAGCCCCCAATCTGATTAAGCTTGTTGAGTATGCCTTCTGCTTACCTGGGACATCAGCACCAGTTGAGAGAGTATTTTCGTTGATGAACAACGCATGGACTGATGATAGGGGTTTAATGAAGGAATCTACGGTTCAAGGCTTGATGACATGTAAAATTAATATCGGATTAGCTTGTAAAGATTTTTACAACAAGATTAAAACCAAAAAAGATTTTCTAAAAAAAGTCCTAGCCAATAAAAAGTACATGTAAATATAGTTAAAATTTTTATTCCTGATTCAAAGTTTTTCTTCTTACTTAAGTAACTTATATATAAATATTAACATGTAAGAAATAAAATGTTTAAATTTCGGCATTCCGGTGTCCCGGTTGAATATTTCAGAAATCTGGCAAGCCTATATATAGTCCACATATATATCCTTTTTAATATATACTTTTTAATACAATGATCATATCAGGCTTATGTATGGTGTAAAGGTAAAAGTCGTATTTTGAATAAATGCACCCATCTTTCCATGTGAATGTTCTAAGTAGGCCATCGCGATAATTGAAATGTAGAAACCCCATCCCCTAGTGCTCCGAGTTGATAGTTGAACTTTGACCTCCCAACAGTCCCAATCCATTCAATTGTTGAGAGACTGGCGTCTTAGACCAGGGATAGTGAGTCTTTTCCGGTCAGGGGGTCACTCAACTATTTTATATTAAACCGCATTTTTTGAACTAATCCATTGTGCCACTTAATGGTTAGTGAATTTTTGGAACGAGTCCCCTGTGCCACTTAATGATTAGTTGAATTTTTAAAACGAGTCCACTGTGCCACTTAATGATTAGTTGAGTTTTTGGAACAACTCCACTGTGGCACTAATGAATAGTTGAATTTTTGGAGTAACTCCAATGTGTCACCTATAATTAGTTGAATTTTTTTAAACTATTCTAATGCACCACTTATGATTAGTTGAGTTTTTGAAACTAGTCCACTGTGCCCTTCAATGATTAGCTAGTTTTTTGAATTAATTTAGTGTGCACTTCATATTTATTTTGATTTATGAGCATTTAGTCTTAATAACTCGATGGCTTTTTAATTCAGTAGATGTAAGTAGGTACCCATCATAGAGGTAGGGCTATTTTCATTTTATCATTTATTGTAGGTATTTAACGTACTATTTCTGAACCGACTGATTATATTAGCACATGACTTATAAGCTAACATAATTCTAGAACAGACACAACATCCAGCCCCCACCCGTTAATTCACCACTGGGAAAAGGTAGACCTATATTTCACCAATGACAATATTTTCAGCTATGGCAGGAATTGAACCTGGGACCCTTAGCTTACTACACATGCACGCTACCGACTGATCTAAAGTTTCTGACAGGTAGGCCTATTAATTGAATATTCTAAGTTGGTAGATCATTTTAAGATCAAAACGTTTTATTTAAAGCCCCGTATACATAAGGCGAGCCGAGCCAGTAATGTAACATGTATTGTAATAGATTCACCTAATTGGGACGGGCCTGCGAGCGCGCTCTGAGCACGATACGAGCACGATACGAGCACGATACGAGCACGATACGAGCATGCTAAGAACCATTTGCAGTGATCCAACGGCTGTAGGTTTTTCCAATGAACACAAAGGGATTCATCAGTCTAGTTTGGACGTGCTTGTTGCGTGTTCACAAGCATGGAGAACTGGTCTGAGGAATCTGTATTTCAGTTGATAGAATCTTGTAAAAACCATAGTGTTTTATGGGACCCTAAGGAGGCAAAGATAAAAACTATTATAAAAAGAATCTGAAGGAAGATGCCTGGAAGGATATCATCACATTAGCAGGACAAGCTGAAGATGTTTTCAAACGAAAAATAATTAGTTTTTTGGTCACATTTTATCCAGCAAATTCTCAAAGTCTGTGGGAGACATCCTGGTAAAGTTTTTGTACTGTCCACTAATGTGCTGGAACTTGAAATCTCGCAGTAAACGAACCAGCCCGTTCTTTATACAATTATATGCCACCATCAGTGAGGCTTTCTTTTTTTTTTAAATAGTTTGGCCATATTAGCATAACACCACAGCACAAAATAGAGGCTAAGGTTTATTCGTCATCTGAGATTTAGTATAGTTAAGATAGCTAATTAAATAATTGAAATATAGCGCACCCACATAAATACTGAATTGAACTGAGAACATTATTACGTCGCTTGTTCGTTTCATCAATGGTTCAGAGGATTCTTGGGACGTGCTCGTTTCACCATTGGTTCAGAAGATGCTTGCGACGAGCTCAATGGTTCAGAGGATGGTTGCAACGTGCTCGTTTCATCAATGGTTCAGAAGATGCTTGCGACGAGCTCAATGGTTCAGAGGATGCTTGCGGCGTGCTCAATGGTTCAGAGGATGCTTGGGACGTGCTCGTTCCACGTCCAAACTGACGAGCATTACCTTACATGTTACATTACAGACTCGGCTCGCCTAATGGTTACGCACCTTAATGTTTAAATTTTTATGTGGCGTGCCACTCAGTGGGACGTGTGTCATAGGTTCGTTATCTCCAGGTCTCAGAAAATTTGACAACAGATGAGCTTTTTTTTTCGTACGTAGAATAAATTCGACATACCTACTTTTACAGCGGAAATATAAATCCGTATTATAATAAAGTAAGCTTGATATTAGACTATCATGTGTTCCGGTCTTGTTTAGAGGGAGGTTCCAATGTAATATACATGAGAAGGCGGCAAGCCGTGCGCTTCCATTGTTCCTTAAGGCTTAGACAAAATGTAAACCTAGAAAATCCGCTCTTGTCATTCGCCTCCATCTCAGCTGATGTGGTTTCCTAACCAACAACAAGGGGTTGGAAAATAAGGTACGCTACTTTTAGGAAAGAAAGCATGGGTTTTTCTTGGGGAGATAGGAAGGAATTTGGTGGAAATTTTGTTCTTGGTTAAATTAAGGGCTGGAGGATCCCCGATATTATAATTTAATCTATGAACCTTATCGAGATCTGAATCCATCCCCTTAGCTCAGTTGGTAGCGTATCCGTTTACAGAGCTAAGGGTTCCGGGTTTGATTCCCGGCATGACCGAAAAATATATCATTGGTTAAATGTGGGTTTACCCTTTCACAGTGAGGAATTAACGGTTGGGGACTGGATGTTGTGCCTTTCCTAGTCTTAAGTTAGATTATACAGCATTAGATTCTACGACAGGCTTAACAAGCCGGTAGGGTAAAATATATGGGTTGAATAAAAAACTGACCCTGGCAACAGGCTGGATACAGTAGTGGATGAAAAAAACCTACATGGTTTGATATCGCAATAAATTAACTGGGCACTCTAAACTTTATTTTAAGAGCCCGTGTACTAAGGTGGTGGTGTAGGGGACGCGAGAAAAGGCCAGTATTCTTGCAGTTCTTGTAGCAAAAATATTTTTTGGCCGAAATAGAAAAAATATTTCTCCAGTAGCAACATAGAGTTTATTTTTCTGCACATGTTAATATCAACAGATGTTGACTATATGTCAAGGGTGTATTGGAATTTTGTCAAAACATTTTCTCTTTATTTAAAATTTTTTGACAAAATTCCAGGACACCTCTAACATATATTCAAGATCTGTTGATATTAACATGTGCGGAAAACTAAACTCTACGTTGCTACTGGAGAAATATTTGATTTATTTTGGCCAAAAAAATGTAATGCTATTAAAACTGTAAAATCACTCGCGCTCCCTTCTGCCGCACCTTAAGATATCAACAGTTCTTGAATATCTGTTATGAGTATCTCTGCATTTGATGATAAACTTTTTAAATGAATAGAAAATGTCATACAATTTCAAGACACTCTTTATAGATAGTAAAGAACTGTTGAGGCCACCATGTGACTACGTTTGTAATGAAGCAATATTTGATTTATTTCGACCAACAAAATGTCTTGCTACAAAAACTGCAACAACACTAGCCTTCTCTCTGGTTCTCTACATCCACACCTAAATTTTCCACCACTTCCTAGTACCTATTCGGGAAGTACGACGATATTAATCACACTAAGGAAGTAGGGATGAGGAATGTGGAATTTCAGAGGAAGTTTACCCAAATTTGCCTGGATGGAGAAGGAAATTTAAAAAACAAAACTTAGAAGCCCCAAACCAAAATCCAAAACCCTTATATCCTCATCAACGGCAATTCAGTCTTAACACAAGAGTGACGTGTTAGACCATTCGACCACCGATGCGGTTTTTTTTTTCAAGATCATGGATAAAGAACGATAAATAAGTAGACAAGTATATATGGCTATTGATACCCATGTGATATTTGAGAGGGTGTGTTAATGTGTAGAGCCTTCGCCAAGTATATCCGAGGCTTGCAAATAATAGTGTAGTCATGGTACGATGGTTTATTCACAGCACATAGAACGAAATATCTTTTTGGGCAACATTGACCGCTATTCATTAATATAATTATTATTACTAACAATAAGAGAGTGCAAAAGTCACGTTTTAAATTCGAAGTCTAAGATAAGGTTTTTACTGAACATAGCTCCACTTTTTATTTCTTAGACTACCCCGTGTGCATCTAGGTAATGAGCAATATGTAGAGGGAAGTAATAAATCACATCATTAATTGATGCTGAAATATTTGAATGTACCTATGCATTTGTTAAAAAAATATTAATTACTCACTATTCGGTGTTAAAATACTGTTAAGTTGCTAGTATAATAATAACTATTATTATATAGTTGAATTAATCATGTATAGAGAGAGGTTTCAAACCTGTTCATTAAGTCTCGAAGTTTTCTTCTTTTGAAATGCTTCGACTATATTAATGTTGTTGTGAATGCCAAAGTTGAAGCGAGGGAAATTTTGCATTTCAATTCCACATTTTGAGTCTTCACAAATCTCTAATAAATAGTAATATTTATCGGGATTGACACTATTTGGGGAAAGTCTGAGCTACAAATCGAAAGATTTAAGGTTTGGATATGTAAACGCCGTTTTTTTTTAAAAAAACTATTACTTTTAATACAAAACTTATTAGCGACTTAATCTAAGGTGTGGAGTTAGGAAGGGTTATTTATAGGAAATGTACTAACACGAATGTGTATAGGAGATGGTAAAATCAATAAATTGTTTGTGTGTCATGTACTGCACCTACCATCCTACGTCCAGCTAACAAAGAGCGTTTAAAACAAGAGTTAAGAATTGTGCCTTGGGAAAGTTTTCCTCATCTTATTATAAGAGGATGGTGTGTATATATATGTATATATGAGGCCGTGTCTTACTACCCAATCAAGCTATATGCCTATATACTAATTATATCAAATCTGCTAGGAATTAATAAGGTTGAATTTAGAGGAAGTGTACCCACATTTGCGTGGAGGGAAAATGGGAAACTATTTAGAAAATACCAACCTCAGTGCATCCAACCGGGATTGAGGTGCAATCTTCCTGTCATCACCAGTTTAGTATATTGGGAGAGTGACACCTTGGACCATGCTGCCACCAAATTCCATAGAATGATATCATATTAGAGTGTACTTTATGAATTCCATCACATCAAATTAAATAGTTTAAATAAACAAGAGCTAATATTGGTAGAACAATTATTTACTATTTTTTTTACAATAATGCATAATATTTTATTCAAACTTAAACTAAGCTTAACTTAAAAGAGTCATCAAATTTTAAGGCAATTTGCTACAGGCCACCCCTCTACATACACATACACACACACACACACACACACACATATCAGTGGGTACATGCATAAATACGTCCATCTCGTATGTTCCTGTGTGCAAACCACAAAGAGATTGGAGTTCGAATACCAACCAGGTTTACCGAAGTGGAATTTTATAAACGGTTTCCGACATCTGCTCCACTCACATTCATGCACACTTCTTCTAATCTACACATGCCTTGTCTCTAGTCTAAATACGTGGACAGCCCAAACTTGTAGTAAGAAACGAGATACGATATTTTCCCCAAGTAGAATCTTACTACTCCCCTGGGCCACACGCATTTTAACTATTATATTGAGGTATGGAAGAATAAGCTAAAATTTAGAAGAAATATACCCGCATTTACGAATTGGGAGAGCGTTAAAAAAATTAGTACATTCAGCCAGTAATCGAACTCTGACCTTGCAATACCTGGTAAGTCAGACTAGATGAATTAGACACTAAAACCAAGTGTCTCAAATGCGTTTTTAAAAGGCATTTAATGTGGATTCGATAGACATGACTTACAAAACTAATTTAGACAAGACTTTCCACCAAGTTCTGGAGTCTTGATATTGAATAGTTGAATATCTCAAGGTGGGGTGGAAGGGGACGCTAGAAAAGGTAGTTATTTTTGCAATATTTATAGCAAAACTTTTTTTAACACAAGTAAAACACTGCCCTAGAAGAGACACAAAGTTTAATTTTCTACACTCTGTGATCTCAACAGTTGTTGAATATCTGTCAAGGGTGTCCTGTAATTTCATGACAACTTCGTCTCTTCATTTAAAATGTTTGTCATCTAATGCCGCTATGCTAATGACAAATATTCAAAAAATGTTTATAACTAAATACGGAGATAATTGAACTCTATATTTCTACTAGGACGATATTTTATTTTTTTGGCCTAAAAATGTTTTTCTATAAAAACTGAAAAATCACTGTTCTTTTATCGCGTCCCAAATTTAACAATAGTCTACACTCTACAGCAAGCACATTTGAAACATTTTCATTAACCTGACCCGGAATCGAGCCAATCCTTTACTATAGTGATTGAATAAGTTGCCACCTATAAAATCAGATGCCAGCTTTGGTGGTCTTTAGGTAGAGTTCTCTCCTCAGGACTAGATGTACCACTGGACGCATAGAGCCCTAGATGATTGATGCGTTATCTGATAGCTAGCAATCCTAATTCTTGACCTCTCTTATGTAAATGACGATTTTCACACGTCCACCACAGATTCTGCCTCAAAATATGAGTGAAGAATGAAACTGGAAGCTGGATGATTTCTCTATAGCTCAGTGGTAAGAGCGTTTTTGTATCCAACCAAAGGTCCTGGGTTAGATTCCCGTGTCCAGGTGCCATTTTTAAATTTAAAGAATATCATTACCCTTAAATTACTACAGCGAATGAACGGATAATTTGGCAGTGATGCAGAAATGTATATTAAAAAGCCAAAACCATCAAATAAATAAATGCTCAATTATTTATACGTACAGCCGAAGCTGTAGTTAACTCATCTAACCACTCGTATACAAGTATGACTGGTTTATCTCTCGAACTTTAAGCTGTTTGATGAATCACTTAACATAATTTATCAGAGTCAACATGTTGATATCAGTGCGGTAAAAAATGAGAGAAAAGTTAGGCCTCCCATTTGTTAATAATCCCTCATGAAGATACTAGGTTTTATGACAAATGTGATTGATCACATCTACAAGATGGCTACCGTCCTTTCGTCATGTGCCTATACATGATTCAATGGGGGGTAGGTATACTTGAGTTCAAGATATCTAGTTACATTAAACGTTTATTGATGGCCACATTTTACATCTCAAATGTTAATATTTGAATACAAAATTAGCACAACCAGGGCACAAACGACTGAACAAAAAATTTGTTTTAGGTGATATTGTGGGCCAACTTGAGCCCTCCCTTTTCCGTAATATGTATAAAACCTACCCGCTGCATTAAACTTCTTCTAAAAGGCCTCATTTTACAGCACAGATGTACATTTTTGGGAACATATGAGCACAAATGGAGCAAAAAATTTGAACAAAAAAAATTTGGAAATATGGAAGGACAACTTGAGTTAAGTCCTATATGTCAAAAGCACGAATAATCAATATAAGTAGATATATGTATTGATCTTGCTACTCATGTGATATTTGAGAGGAGTTGTAAATGCTTAGAACCTTAGTCAAGTCTATTAACGCAATTGGATGCTGGCTACTATAGTCTATTAACTCAACTTGATACTAGCGAGTATAGTCTATTAACTCAACTTGATACTAGCGAGTATAGTCTATTAACTCAACTTGATACTAGCGAGTATAGTCTATTAACTCAACTTGATACTAGCGAGTATAGTCTATTAACTCAACTTGATGCTAGCGAGTATAGTCTATTAACTCAACTTGATACTAGCGAGTATAGTCTATTAACTCAATTTGATGCTAGCGAGTATAGTATATTTTATTGATAAGCTGGTATGCTCAGAGTCCATACGAAATAATTTGTTCTTTGTTGCTATAATTAATAATAAGAATAATTCTTAGAGATTGATATTTTCTGTCAATGGACATAGTTCCAAATACAAATATATAAGTGTAAATGTATAAACGCAGTTTAGTATTTAAACATATTTTTCACTTTTAATACTAAGTTTATCAACGACTTGATCTGAGGCATGAGTTTGAGAAAGGGTGTTTAGAGGAAAAGCACCAGCATGAGAGCTTAGAGAGGATGTGAGATCACATAGGAAACCACTCCGAGGACACTCAGAAGAGATTGGAACTTTGATTTTCCCATCTCTGGTAATTAAAACTAATGTACACTTAACACCTTAGAATATGTGGCTATTTAATTGGGTTAAGGTTTATTTGAGCAAAGATTTATATCAATATACCACTGGTAATTAACTTAACCTAAATACACAGTCGTGATCTCTAGAATAAGGACATTATTTATTTTTAATGGACTAATAGAAATTTTGGTTGGATTAATTCATCTTGATCTCCAATTTCATAATTCATTGCTACACTCTGCTAAAAATATTATAGACTAACTGGTAGATGGTCAAATATAGTTTGATAATATGTTTAACTATCTTGTGAAACAGTTTCAAATCATTTTTACCAGAATAAAAATAAGAAAATATATTCACACCCCCTTTGGGTACACCCGTTATCACAGCCTGTACAAGAGCAGGTGAATAAACCTATCCAATCTTTCTACATGGGCTGTTGGGGACAAGCCCCCCCTCCCTTCACCCCTCCTTTTCTATCATGCTACTGAAAAGTTAAAAAAAAAAAAAAAACTGAGGAAGAGGGGGAGATGGGGATATAAGGGGTGACGCTGGGTTATTTCACTTTAAGCCCGGTAGAGACAACAAAAAAACAGAAGAAAAGAGGCTTCAAACAGTCTCTCACCGAGAAACAATTCAATTTTATTCAATCTTGGCCGTGTTTCTTTTCTATATTGAAAGTTATTAAATAAAAAATTCATATTGACAATTTCTACCACACGGAATGTATATTGAAAATGTACATGCATGCTCGGTATTATAATGATGAACAAAGAGTTGTAGGCTTCCGGGAGCAGAGTAATGTTATCAACAAAATACATTTTATGTATGAGGCATTATTTTACTAGCTTACATTTCTATTCTGATAAACAAAACAGAAAATATTATATGTATAATACATATATGTAAACTTTTCTCGTAGTTATTGCTGTATTTGTACTATACGCGGCTTTTGTTTGGCATAAGTAATTTCTTGAACAATAAATTATTTTAGTAGTAATAAAAGTTACGTTAAAAGCACTACGGGTACCCTGCTTTACTACTTATCCGGGCTATACGTACATTTAGAGTACCTGAACGAGAAAGGTGTGATAAAGGAGTAATTGAGATGAAATGTACAATCCTTTGGAGAGGGAAAGAGTGTAAACACTAAGGAACAGTTATCACATTACTTCCAGACAGGATTCTAACACTAACCTTCTGTATTATTGAAAAAAATCTATGTGGGATTTCTATTTTGGCACTCAAAATTAACTTGGTGCTGTGTCTAGTCTCTAAGTGAATTAGTTACCAAGTCGTGTGTGAATATAATCACGTGGTTTGGAAAGAAACAAACCTATCACATTAAGCGACACTCCATGGAAATAAGTGCAACTTATTACAAAGTATAACGCTACGGTCTGTAATTACATTTTGCCTTGATATTAATTTATTACCCACGGATATAAATAGGAGTTTTCTAATTACAAAACAACCAGTCAATTCAAGGTCAAAAATGTCCATTCCTGCTTTGATAAAAAAATACGATGTTAGGCCTACATTAATTAAGAGCGTGTCTGAGAAATAATTATTCCGAATCTTTTCAAATACTTTTCCCTTACTTGTTTTACAACTATTTGGACTATCCACATTTAAATACACTAATAGGGTAGGGATGAGGAAGGTTGATTCTAGAGGAAATGAATAGCGTCAGCAAAAAGGGCGAGTGAGAAACCATTTAGGAAAAAAAACACCAAATGTACCCAGCTGAGATTCAAGACCCGATCTCTGGCGACGAAGAAAAGATGAGACTGAAGGATGATACTCAAGGTCAGAATGTATAGGGATCAAAGGAATAAAACAATTTCACAGCATCATGTACTTCCGACAACAAAACCGGAAACACGTATATAGCTAATACTAGCTCTTCATGTTATGTACATGTGCATTCCTTATGCGTGGTATGGGTGAGAAGGGATGAATTAAGAGGAAATGTACCCACATATAAGTGGGAGGAGAGTGTAAAACAATTTGTGAATGATCAAGCTCGTCACACTATGTAAGGATTTGAATTCCAACCTCATCACCGGAAAACCCGACTAAATGCAATTCAGTTTTTAAAAGCAATTATATCGAATGTAATATTTTCTAGATTTACATTTTTTGGTTGAAATGTGTAGCTGCAGATTATTTCTATCCGCTGTTAAAATATTATATATGAATTCCTAAGGAGCACCAAGTTAAACAAGCCGTTATACTGGCAGTCAAAAATCCGTCAAATGTAGAAATAATGTTTTAACTAGACCTTCTAACCATCATACTATGAGATGTGACACAAATATAGAGCACACACATATAATATCACATTTATTATCCATATGTAATATTGGATTGTTCCCTAAGTAGCCTCTCAAATGTTATCAGTTACCCACAAGGAACCCAATCAAAGGTAGCTGGATGTGTCGCCATGCAGTCTGATAGAATCACCACTCGAGGCCATGATATCATCGCGGTAAAAAGTTGCGGACCAAGTAAACAAGATAGTGGCGTAACCCTGGTTATTTAGGTTTTGATAAGATTGCATGTGTAATGGAATGGGTAGCTTAGTTGCGACCAAATACTTTCACATAAAAAACATTCTCTCTTCCACATTACACTGCTCTAAAAGTAAGTTCACCTAACTACACAGACATATAAGATACACCCCGTGAACCCTGAAAGTAGCAGTCTTACCTTGACGTACTATACCATGAGCCTATTTTATAAACTCTACCATAGACGAATGATTTGGGGTAAGCTTGCTACCTTACTGGGTGAATAGGATCCTGAATTTTTTTTTTGTGGTAAACATTTATATTATACGATCGTATATCTAAGCACCGCGTCTTACAACCCGTTCAGGTTATACGCTTATGAACTAATTGTGCTAATGTTTTTAGGAACTAGGACGGCTGTATTTAGAGGAAGTATTCCTGCAGTTGCGTGGGAGGAGGGTAGAAAATCCTTTTGTAAATAAACACTCAGTACATTTGGTAAAGATTCGAACCTCAATCTCCCCGTCATCGGAAGTTTGGTCTACCTCGAGAGTAGCGCGTTAGACCATGAGGCCACCAAAGCGGGTTAGTTTGTTTATTTATGTAGGAAAATGTGTGAAAACGTGACACGATCATTTTTAGCGACTTTTTAAGAATATTAGAGTTATGACTAGGATTGATGAAAAAGGGCTCTAGATTTAGCCTTATAGCAAATACAGTACTTTTTTGATAGGCTCACAAGATACAATTCTAAGATATTTGCGGAAGAATCTAGAGATTTTTTCCTCACCTTGAGAAAATAAGTTTCTTAGTTTTGTTTCTCCTCTTTCTTATTGATATGAGAAAGGGTGTTTGTAGGACGTAGGTGTAGGGTGAAAGGGAATATAAGCTTAAACAGAATAAAGAAACTGTTTCATAAAACGCCACAGACAATTTTTTTTTAAGTCTTGTGGTCTGACAGCGATTGATACTTTCTCAGTGACTGAGGCGGCCGCCTTAAGGCGCTAGAATAGTCTAGTAGAAATTTATTAAAGTGGTTTCATAAGGTTTCTTGGTGGAACTGTACGGCAGTAGCAAAACAAATGGAGGAGGAACATACAATTATCAGTGTTGTGAAACCCCCAATTAAATTACATAGCTCGATTCACAAAGCTCTACGCTCCCATGTCAGCTAGCTTTCTTTGTCCGGGAATTTATGTTTTAATGATAGATTGAAATATTTGGAATTTTCAGAGTGTAAAATATCAACTTTTAAAATGTGTTAACAAGTCTATATGTTTGAAAGTTGACAGGAAATAGTTTTGGTTTAATTTCAGTAACATCAAACTCACATCGGCTGTTAAAGGTTTTGTAAATATAACCTCAGCGCCACATATTATTGGCAACATATCAGCTGCCCTCATAATATTTTGAATAAAAATCAATTGATAAAGGAAAATATGTTTAGTAATTAATCAGTCATCTTGAAGAAGGAAAAGACACGTGTATATTTTCCAAAGCCCACTGGCCACCGTGCAATACAGGACTATTAATTTGAGAGGAACTTTTTTGGCAGTTATAAGTTACTAAAACTAATTTCATTATTTTATAGGTAAAGAATGTGATCTGAAACGGTCTCTTGATATAAAATAGCATACATTAAGAATTTATAATAATAATAAAGTAAAATTATATCAATCTTGACCACAAAGAAAGTTGTTTGTATTTCTCTAAGAGTTCCTTCTTAACAGAATACTATTATAGCTACAGTCTAATTTTCATAAGACGAGAATTTTAGAATATACAAACCATGTTTTCTTGTTAATATTGATAATACTCACTCTAGTGGCCACATGTTCTAAGGCGTCACTCTTGCAATAGACTGGACTGCTGATATCGATACTGGTAGGGTGTACTAAGTTTTTTCATAAATGGTTTCCCACAATCTCTCTATGCAAATGCGGGTACACTTCATCTAAGTTCAACATTAATATTCCCTAACCTATTAGAGTAATTAGTATATAATCTTGTAACCCGAATGGGTAGTAAGATGCGTTGCTAAAAATATTGACTTTTTCTTTACGATTAGTGTTTTTATATAAATATCGATATTAGCTATCAAAATGGATACCTGCATCTATCCTGAATTAACGTAAGAATACGTGAAAGGATATCGAGTGACATTTCTAGATGTCAGATTCATGAGAATCGGACTTTTCAGCCGCTTCATCCTCTTAAGATAACGGATTGAGAGCTTATCTCACGGCCATCTAACAGGAATATAAAATACACAACTAGCCTCTTCAGTGGTCGAATGTAGGCCCTAAGGCTCTTACAATATTCTGGATTGCCAAGAACGGGAAGATCAGGTTCAAATACGAACGGGTAGTAAGACGTAGTACACAAAAAGACAAATTACAAAACAAGATTAGGGTCGAATCAGAATGATAGTTTTATGCATTCTTCCCTTGAGAACAGCGATATTGGAGCTTTCACACCAGATGGTGCATGTGTCGGTTTCATCAGGTGTGAAAGATGATTTAGTGAAATAGTTTTTGGATTTAAAATAATAATATTTCAATGTTGTTGTTTCGCTGGTCTCAATTCGACTATTTTCAAATATATAACCACCCATTATTTGCACGGGTGTCTTATAATGCATATTAATTTTTATAGATAGGAACCCTTCAAATTGGGACCAAAAAAACCGATAGGTATAAGATGACAAAAAGGCTAAAAATTAGTGTTTTTGTAGCTACCATATTTAAACAAAATGGCCGTCGGAAGTTTTAATAAGCCTTTATTCTACCCGGATTTCTGAACTTTGTTCAAAGCTCAGTACACGTAGTACAAGTTATTGTAAAATATATAGTGAACACAATGTGTGAGCACTAAATATTGTAAAAATAAAAAAGTGGATTTACACCTTATACATTCATGTAAATAGATCACAACCTATATCAGCCACTTTTATTGTAAGTCTTTCGAGTTAAGCTATTGATAAATCTGCTTACTAAACGCTTAATTTTTTTAAATGAGTGATTATATATCAACAGTCTTGATAAAAAAAAATATAAAATTGAAAATAGGAGATTGAATCGAATCTTACAAAAACCAAAAAACATCCCCCTATAAAGGCAAGAGTGTTGCTATCTGCTGCGTACCTTCATATTAACGCTAGGAAGTATTATTATTATTAGCACCGCGTCTTACTACCCATTCGGGTTATACGCACTTACGATAATGTGCAATGGTAGGGTGATTGTCAGATGAAATGGAGGACCTACAGTTTAACGTGGAATCCGAACCACGGTGGAGGCCTGGCATTCCACGAATTCACAAGTTGTGATTAATACACGTCTTGTCAGAGGTGAAGGAAGGGTTTGGCAAGCTAGGAAGTATTACTTAACTCAATATGTCTAATTTAAAGTAAATACTTTTAAAATTATATATTAATATTTATTAAATTCACTTACTCTATACTATACTATATACTTGCCTACGTGCATTAAGGTAATGTCCCGAATAAAACGTTGTCTCCTGTATTTTGTGTCCACAGTGACTTACCTCGCTGTTCTTCAAGATGTTCCAGCCAAGTGTTCCAGACTGCGTGGCGGCTCTTGCTCGGGTTGACCTTGAACCACGGGCTCACTCTGATTGGTCGACTGGGAGACTGGACTATCCTCACAGGCAGAGGAGGCCCTTTCGACCCACGCCTCATCTATCAACCAACACACCGACAACCACTCAGACGAGACAACACAAATAAAATAATACGGCACCCACTCCTTTTTTTATGGTCCCACAGTAGACTACTAGCAACATTATTTGACATCGTCACATCCAGTTAAGTCTGCACACGCAGGCTAGGGTGTCTGTCTATCACACCCATGTCCGAAACTTTAGCTCAGTTGGTAGCGTATCTGCCAATATAAGGATCTCGGGTTAGATTCCCGGCACGACCAACAAAAATTGTCATTTATGAAACGTAGGCTCCCCCCTTTCACAGTAATAAATTAATGGACAGGGAGCTTGACGTTGTGTCTTGTCTAAATTTAATTTAGTCTATGAGTCGTGTGATGATGTAACTAGTCGGTTCAGAAAGTGCACGTTTTTCCATAGTTGAAAAAAAATACATCCCCTGATATATTTTGTTAGTGACGAAAAGGTTGGTGTTCAAATCCCGGCCAGATGTATCGAATTTTATTTTTCATTAATAGATTTACACTCTTCCTCCACACAAATGTGGGTTCACGACCTCTAAATTCAACCTTCCCAATTCCTAATCCATTAGCGTAATTAGTACTCAAGTATATAACCCGAACGGGCAGTAAAACGCGGTACTAAATAAAAAAATAAAAAATTAGGTCAGGTTGTATGAGCACAAACTATCTTGGCTCTGGAAGTGAGAGTTTGGTCCTCAAAATGGTTGTATTGGGGCGATTTGTATCCACGATGTGGTCTATAATTCATTCTACTGTCGAACGTTAATTAGTATAGTTCCCTAAAATACACCCTTGTTCTAATTTTCACATTTTGCGGATTGTTAAAATAGCTTATAGAAAGATACAACAAAAAACTAGCAATAAAAATATATTAAAAACATTAATGTTGTAAGTAAGTATCGGTATATAAGCTATTTCAGCAAATTGATAACAAGGGAAAAGTTACATTTCAAGGTGAATCATGCATGGGAACTTTTTGAAAAAAAGAAAAAATCCTCTCAACAAAAGTGATTCTAATTTTATTCTTTAAATTGAAAAATGACACTTGGACACAAGACCCGAACCCGGAATCTTTGGCTTAGTACGCCATCGCTCACTCCACTGAGCTATCCAGGAGTCTTCCTGTGCTTAGGTTCATTTTTCACTCATATTTTAAGGCAAAGTCTGTGATGGACGTGTGGAAATCGTCAGCTCCATATGAGTGATTATGTACTCGTAGCTATAGCTGTAACTAACAAAAATAATATCTTAGCTATCATGATTCTAAATAAGTTTTGATTTCAAAAAATTTATTTTCTTTTCTTTAAAAGTGATTTTAACTGAAGAAATCAGGTGTATCAAATTTTCCAAACCTATTAATTCGCAAGTGTTTGATTTTTTATATTAGTGGAGATATATAAATATGATTAACTGAATACTTTCTAAACTATTAAATAGTTATTACTAAAAATAAAAATTACATTTTTTAAAAGTAGTTTATTTTTATTTATTTACTTTTCATCCTACTATGCCAAGGCTTTATACGTATTTTTAATTAAAGGTGGATTTGTTATAAACTATTAAATAATTGATTTTTGCCTTTAGGAGATCGGGTTTTTAAAATAGCTTGGCACACCTCTGGTGGATAGTTTGAGAAAAACATGTTAATTTCTTTGTGAGCTTAAGTAAAGTCCCTTAATTTTAAGGTTTGATAGATTATTCCTCCGAACCCTATGGTGAACCTTATGAAAACTCTAGACTCTAAGTTTTACCCTTATCAGTATAATTGTTTTGACTCTGGTTCCAGTAACAAACAGACGGCATTGCAAAAACTTTTTTAAATTTCAATTGGTCATGAAACGTCTAAATCCCTCTATTTTGACTAACACAATATTTTCTTCCGCCAAGGGTTCACAAGGAAGTAAACACATTTTAGAGGTTAGTCTCATCTTGTTTGATGGCGACAGGAAGGTAGGAATTTAAATTCCGGTTGGGCATAGGCATACTGAAGGGGGATTTTGATTTCTGATTCTTTATGCACATAAATGCGAGTATATTTCCTTTAGATTATATTTTTCTCATCCCTACCACACTATGGAAGTTCGATTCAGATGGCCTGGACGGGTAGTAAGATGCTGTGGTAGGAAAACTTATACTGTTATTAATTTATCACATTTCCTGGAACTGGGATTGGACTCATTGTAATAAGTGTTGCCACACCTGATTTAGATATTTTGTAAATATTGTTTGGAAAGTGTTCGCTAAATTACAAATATAACTATATTCCGTATATTTTAATCGCATCACACCATTAAAATGTCAACATTAAAATACAATCAAAGTTAATCCATCTGAAATGAATCAACCACAAGAACCCCCTATTAATTTTTGTTTGTTTTTTTAGAATAAAATCTTGTTTGGACGTTTTACAAATTGCTGGGATGTACCAATTCAAACTGGTGTGCAAAGGGTTGAGGTTCATATGCATAAAGGGTAACTTTGTCAAGGGTAATTACCCGTCCATCTTGATTTGATAGTTGATGAAGGGCATTTATTTTGTTTTATTAAAAAAATAGTTTTGAGATTATCTACTGTACAATCCCTTCAAATAGAATATTGACTTATATTTGGTTAAAGAAACGGATATCATATTTCTAAAGGAAAAAAAATTCTTAATGAGACACCTGATATTATTTATATATTGTAATGTTTGCATTGTTAAAAATAAATATGAAACAGTTCTTACAAAGCAAACTCTTTTCTTATTCATTTAAAGTCACAACCAAAATATCTTTAAATAAAGGTAGTATATAAAAAGAATAATAATAAAGATGTCGTCAAACTGTAGTTGGATAAACAGATAATATCTTATGACGAGAAAACCCCAAGACATCCAAGTTTATATTCTGCTGCGAATACTGTCAGTCACAATAGTTATTAGAACCATAGAGCATTGGCTAATTTACGATTATCATGCAAACAATGCAAAACTTATGAGCAGGTATTATTCGGTTAATCGCACTAACGAGAGCTTGAAGAGACCTTGAGAAACCCATTTAAAATATTACAACTATTTGAAAATTTCACTTAACAAAGACTAAAATGGCTGGGGGGTTTCTTGTGAAGACCAGATGACACCCTCCATTTGTGGTAGTTGGTACTTTCTTTGCCAGCTGACGACGGCCTCTCGGTTGGTATAGCTCGATTGTGAGCTAACGCTATGGAGTTTTATCACTTACACGCTAACTTATACAACACAAGATCCTCGGCCATCATTGCGATAAAGGGACAGTCATATATATATATACATATACATAAGTACACATACATACATACATACATACATACGTACATACATACATACATACATACATACATACATACATACATACATACATACATACATACATACATACATACATACGTACATACCTATATACATAGGTACCAACTCTATACGTATTCCATCCTAACTAACTTTCTCCACACTTTCCTATCCTTGCATACTTCTTTCACTTCAACAACATCTATACACCGAGTCAAACATGCTCTTTTATTCTTAACGTTTTTCGAGTTCACACATCCATCTACAATATTAACCACGTCTTACATGGTCTACCCCTTCCTTTTGATCTACTCACTCACCTTAATATATTTAATTTGTCACTCAATCCACACCCATCATCTCAGTATGCCCCAAACAAACGTAAGAAACTTCTTTCACATTGACCTTTTGGATTCCCTTTCAAACCACAATCTTTCATCACCCATTTATTACTGACTCTGTCCATTTTTTCCACATACACTTTTTATTAGATATCTCATTCCAACCCCATTCACTTTGCGCTGGTGTTTCTCCTGATAAACTCAGGCCTTACATCCATAAAACAATGCTGGCATCAACACACTTTTATATACTGCCATCTTTGCCTCTTTCGATACTATTTCATTCTTTGCAATAGTCCACATAAATTACATCTAACTATTCTTCAAGATGTATTCACCCGTCTGTCGAGTTCACCATAGGTCCTTCCATTTTTACAGAACAATCTGCCCAGATTCACAAAATCATTCACTTGTTCTAATAGTTTTCCATTTGTACTAATCTGACAATCGTTTCCTGATCCGTCTTTATCAAAAACTGTAATCTTAGTTTTGAAGAAATTTATACGAAGATCTATTCTGTCCGTGGCCACATTCAAACAATTTAATCCACTCTGCAAGTCACTTTCACTTTCCGCAATTAATACGTCATCATCTGCATATAGCAGCACTCTCACATTCACATTGTCCATTTGTACACTGCGTCCTCACAAACATCTCTTATTCACTTATCCGCGAATGCGTTAAAGTTAAACAACCATGGAGACATAGCACCACCTTGTCTAGCACCTTGTTCAATGACAAACGAATCGCTTGGAGCCCCATCCACCCTAACATTTCTAAATAGTCAAATCTTTCAATCAGCACGGGAATGAAGCCTGAGATATATGTATCAATAGACAGACGGTATATTAACTAAGATAATATATCGCGACGTCTTTTGTAAATTCATTTTCCCTCATTATTATACTAAATAAGTAGATAATAAAGAAATTCCCGAATATAGGGGATGATCAAAACTTGTCTGGCTTAGTGTCTACCGTAAACCACATGTCTGAAGTGTGTGTCATCCTGGTTGGTGTATTACCTATCCGCTGTGGCAGAATTAGCCAACTGGAAACGACTCAATGTCAAGGAGTGGGGAACATTAGAAAAAATGTTATTTAATTCTAAAAGTGTTTTGTGCCACCCCCTTTTTTTTTTCACCCAGAGCGGGAGAGCTGTAGATTCATCTGGAACCGACACACTTCATCACGTCGAGTCTTGTAATCGAGAAGACCGTAATTACAGATCCAAGATAAATAATCAAATGTGAAGTATTTTTTTGTAAAGCGAAAATAATTTTCTTCAACAATTGAGGGAGGTAACTATACTATTCTGTTAACAAAAATCTAAAAAAAAATTCAAATTATCTTCAACAAAGTATATAATTTGGATTTAAGCTATATAGTTTCAAAGAAACAAACCATGAAAATAATTGTATCTGTTTTAAGTTTTTATGTTGTTTCATTTGTATTTTAAATCTTAAAAATTAATAAAAAATCTGAAACAAAATTGTTAACTATTTTTCTTTCTAGCCTACAGCTTTTCTTTACAGACTTTTTCTTTAAGAGTTCATAGCTATACCAAAAAGAAATGTATTTAAATAATTTGCCTCTAAGAATGAAATATGACAGATTAATGTCCTAACGTTTGTATACAATATAATGATGAAGTTTTAAAAACAAACATCTTCATCAATTTCAATATTTTCTTCTACATACAGGAGAGCAAATTGGATTCAGGCAGTTTTTAAAATCTCTAGTTTGAAGATTTAATGTCCTCCGAAAAGTTAGTTTATTTGGTTTGAATCTTACCTACTCCATAAAACCAATATTTGATAAACCTTTAGGCTCGGAGAGTTGGCCAGGGAGACTGAGATTAAATTTAACCTAACACTACTTTAATTATTAAAATAATAGTTTGACATTTTTCTTTTAACATTGTAAGTGCGTTATTGTATAAATTAACGACTGACCCATAAATAATAACGGCACAGTTCCTCTTAAGAACCAAGATTATGGCCTACTAACAATGATACTATACATACGATTAACCGGTATAACGGCTATAACCAGGATATTAGATACACAATTACGCGTGAACCAGCAATACACATCGAAGTGCGGTTAACCGCATTCTTCACTTAACAACAGCAAACTTGAGATTTTCAATTTATTTTATTTTATTGTATTTTCAATGAAGACTCCAGGCTAACGCCCGACGATGTGATACCTGGGTAGAACTGTATCAACTACTTGAGTCATGTGTTTTTATCCGTGGTGTGAGACTGGCTCTTAAGGTTGGAGTGTTGGGGACGTGATAAACAGTCAGTATTTTTGCTGTTTTAATAGCAAAATAATTTTTTCAACCAAAATTAAAAAAAAAAAATTGCTCCAGTAGAAAATAAAAGATTAATTTTCTACACATGATCTCTACAGTTTTTTGACAGCCTTCATAGTCATCGCGGAATTGGAACATGTTCATTTTCTCATCAATTAAAAAGTATATATTCGAATTCCCCAATTCCCATGACCAATATTTAAGAAATATTGAGATTACTATGTGAAGAAAATCAAACTGTAGCTAATCTCCTGAACCATCATCTTCATTTATTTTAGACCAAAACTTTATTCAATTAGAAACACGGGCCTTATTTGTGTTTTCTTCCACCCTTCCTTATCTTCCTTTTGACATGCCCATCACCTTCCTCTCAAGCCTAGTAAGTTTGTTTCGATGTATTTCAAAAAGCAAAAATCCCCTATTTAAATTTGCTCTTCCTCTTTTTAACATCCACTCTACTGAGTCACGCTGATAGCCCTCATAGTTTCGAGCCGGTGCTACATAAGGTGCTCTTCTTTATCAGGACAGTTTATAAGCTGATCTCTCTCCCTTGTACCGGCGAAATTTGAAACTAAACCATAGTTCTTTTGTTCGTAGTGAAACAAGTGAACGTTGGGCTTTGGCAAGGGGGAGCGGGGGCCGGGGAAGGGTAAGGACACACGAGAATGACACCACCCCTTCAAAACTACCCCTCTATCTGTCTCAACAAGGCGTGAAACTCCAGCACTTCGTCAACCGCTTTCAATAGGTCGAGGTTACAGGTTTCAATAAGATCGGGGAAGATAGGGATGTAGAGGAGCTGGAGGAGCTGGAGGAGGGGAGGGAGCACCAAGAGACACACCCACGCGGATAAAAGTGGAGACGAGATTTGTTTAGCATGCTTTAGTGCCATTAGCGACATAATCTATATAATTGAAGAGAGCAGGATGTGAAGAGGATTAAGGGAATTAACAAGCATTTACACGCATCGATGGGCACGCAGGTTACACGTCAGTCTTGTCTGGTCTGGTTTGACAGTGATGGGAAGATAGGGTTTAAATCTCAGCCGAGTGTACTTAGGGTGGTTTCCACTCTAGATTCATGCAGATGCAGGCACATTTCATTTAAATTATATTCTCAGTATTCTTACCTCATTATTGTAATTATGTGGTCAGCCCGTAAGAATGGTAAGTTATGGAGAACGTAACAAATAGAATCAGAATTTCACTTAAGGAAGTATCCAGAATCAGTAGTGACTGCCTAGGTTGGAATGTTGGGCTCACGAATCGGGGTAACGCACACAGCCTCTGAGTCAGCTATCTCCGTTAAGTGAATTTTCAATTCTACGGACAATATTTATATAATATAATTATATGATAATTATTTACTGATAAATTCACAAGTAAAAATATTTTACAAATATTTCAGATATAGTCTAACCCAGCGGTTCTCAAACTTGTTTTAGATTGTACCCCTTGGCCATGACTAAAAGTTTAATAGATAAAGATAAAGAAAAATTCCAAATGACAGGCCTTAAAAAATATGATCACACGGTAAATTATTGAGCTATTTAATCTATCAGGAAAAAAATATCCGTAATCATAATATTTCAAATGTGATAAAGTTATTTATAGAGAATCCTAATGTTATAGCCTTAACATTATCTTTTATTGAGAATCGTTGTGATCAATTAAAACAACTAATTTTACTGTAAAAATTCTGTAGAAAGGTTTTAGACAATTTCTTCACAAATCCATTCAAAAATAAAGAAAAAAAAGTAAACCTAAACACAATATTTTCAAATTAATTTTTTTTTAATTGTAATTCTGGAGCTGCTATATTATGAATTCCAGAGTTTTTCAGTGAGAGGGGTGTAGCTGCATGGCTTGACACAACTTTTTGATGTCTGGTTATCCAGTTGAAACTTTTAAGCGTAGGTCCGGCTCCAAATTTAGCCTATTGCTGTACTTATTTTTAGGTACACCATGGTTAAAAAACCACTCTCACAGAGAGAGATATGTTGTTGAGAAAGGCATCATAAACTGGTAAGTTGAGGGTTGAAAGTTTTCAGAAATTGGTCTCAACCCGAAAGCAAATACGGGAAAAATAGGGGTGGAAATAACCAGATAACGGCAACTGCCAACAATTAGGGTTTTCCATAAGTCCACTTTCCCCTGAGAGCTGCTCGCGTACCCCCTAAAAGGTAGCTGCGTACCCTTGGGGGTACGCGTATCTCAGTTTGAGAACCACTGCTCTAGCCTAACTGAACCTACAGGGGATATAGTCAATAAATAATACTTGGAATTTGAACGCAGGAGAGATATTTATATAAACTTAAGCATATACTCAGTAAGGTACCCCATTGCTCTCAAATATATGTATTCTCTCAACTTTTCATAAGTTCTCAATATATATATATAATATATATTATATATATATAAAATATATATAATATATATTATATATATAAAATATATATATTATATTATATATAATATATATAATATATATAAAAAATATATATTATATATAATATATATAATATATATGTAATATATATACGATATACCAAGATACGGTGAATAGTCAGTGAGTCAAGACTTTTAACTTATATATATATATATATATATATATAAAAGCCCCGACTCACTGCTGACTCATCTCTCCCAAACACCTGGACCTGGAATATTGAAATTTGGCAGGGAGGTTCCTTCTAGGTCATAGGTATCCGATAAGGAGTTTGAGAAATTCAACACCTAAGGGGTAAAACGAGGGCTGGAACATTGTTTTTGTCAAAAATAAAATTTAGATATGAGCTGGAAAACTGAAATTTGGCAGAAATATAGAGGGATTGTCTATTATTACCAGATAAATCTAAAAAGTGAAATTTAAACACAGGGATTCAAGAGGTGTTGTAGTTAGAAAAACACATTTTAGATGAGGTAGAAAAATATAATATGACAGACAGAGAGAGATTCAGCTACAAATAGCCTAATAAATCTTAAAATTTGATTTTTTTAAGTTGTTGCTTAAATGGAAAGGGGGAGCTTGGTGGGGGCACGAGAGCGGGGTTAGGTATAAAAAAACTTTCAGGTAAGGCAGAACATTTAAATTTGCCACGAATGTAGAGGGATTCCTCCAATAACAAAATTAATTTAAATATTTATTATTTATAAAGAGGACTAGTGATATTGTGGTTTCCAAAATTCTCGAAACTAAAATAGTAAATTACTTTTGAGTGTGGTAGAAGATTGAAATTTGTCACTAGGAACTCTGTATTCCTAAAACAAATATAAAAAACACTTTTTGATATGATATAAAATGGAAGAGCTCGAAAGTGATACAATTACTTACTTCCTAAGTGGCTTTTACCACTTTTAAAATCTTTTTCATTTTATTTTTATTAAATTTACTTTCTGACCTGTTTACCATTTTTTCCTTTTTTATAATTTTAATCAATTTTTTCCTAACTTACCATTTAAATCAAAAATATCAGATTTAATTTATATCCTTTTTACCCTTTTTAACCTTTCCACCCTAACATATTTTTCTCGGGAAAAGCTGGGTACTTCATCTAAAAAGGTGTAAAAAGTTCAAAAAAGAGTAAAATGGGTAAAAAGTAGATCCATTCCATTTAAAAAGTGGGTATAAAGGGTAAAAAGTATAAAAAGTATATAAAAGGTTTAGCATTGTAAAAGGGTTAAAAGAGCAAAATGGGTAAAAAGGATAGAAAGGGGCAAAAGGGTTAAAAAAAAAGGGGGAAATTTGACCAAAAGTGTATAAAGGGTTAAATAGGTAGAAAGTGCAAAAAGGGATAAAAGTGTTCAAAGGTTAAAAAGGGCCAATGATCCAAAAAGGGGGAATGAGGTAGATGTGGTAGCATGAAGTAGTAATAAAATGCTAAAAAATTCGATTATATTTACCTTTTAACATTTTTGCACCTTTTAAAATTGAATCATTTTTATACTTTTTCTCTTATAGCCCTTTTTACCCTTTTCATCATTTAAATCCGTTTTACACTTTTTAAACTTTTTTTGCCTTTTTTTAAATTGATTTAATTTACTTTTTACATTTGTTGTACTTTTTTCTATTTTTACGCTGAACTATTTCTCCCGCTAGGTTACTTCATGCTAGTAAATATACATGTTACCCTCCAAGAGTCAAACTGCCTATCAATGCGTAAAACCCGAACGGTTAGTGAGATGCGATGAAAAAAATAGATCCACCCATTAGTTTTTTGAAACTGTACCCCATTTTAACACTCATATAATTTGTATCCACCCCAAACTGACTTTAAATCAGAGACAGCCCCTATTTTACTTAGTTTTCAGTATACACGCACGCTATTATTATCAAAACATAATCAAGCTAACACTCAGCTGATGGATTAGTAAAACAAGTGTTGTGTCACTATCACGAGATTTTAACCAGAGGGTTGAAGGCGTGACGCGTCAGGGGTTGATGGGCATCACCTCCCTAACTGACAACTGAAACAATTCCTGGTTTTAGAGCCCCCTCTTCAGAGCCTAGTCCCTCCCCTCTTCCATATGTAATCATGAGATGTGGAGCCGAATGTCTTTACTTGTCACTTGCACAGCCTCGTGCTTTGTTATGCTAATGTCCGAGAAGACAATTAGTAATTTGGTCGTTTCACTCTCGAACAGTGGTCTCCAAACTGTGGCTCGCAAACCACCGATTTGTAGTGGGTCGAGAAATATTTTTTTGAAATGTGACAATTGTTATTATTTGAAGATAAAAAAATCATTATAAAATGAAAAAAAGGGACAAAACCGAAAAATTAACCAAGATGCAGCATTGGTATGGGTAGAAACCTAATTTTGAAACAAACTGCATTTGTTGAACCAGACTCACCAGGTGTTTAAACCGGATCTGGTACCAGGGTAAAAGTGCAGACCCCTTCTTATTTGTACTACTCAAATTTAGTGGTGGCAAAACCTTATTTGTCTAGGGGGAGGGGGGTGAACAGTTTAAAAAACAGTGCTTTAAGGGTCTTTGACCCCCAACTCAATGGGGTACCTGGGGACCGTACCCTCAGCAAATAATTGAAAAATGTATGCCACCAAATAATACCTTTAATATCCCCCCTCTAGAAATATTTTGAAATTTGAATGTCTATAGTCCTTGATTGAGAATTCTTGGAAAATTATGTTTATTATATAAGATATTTGAAGTTGTCTTATCCTGGTAATTTTTAAAACATTGTATGCCTCTAAAAGCTATTTGGAATTTAATACTAGGTCATCTTGATATTCGAGTCCAGCAGAAGGAGAGTGTATTCCAGTTGGGGGGGATTATTTATATTTGGAGAAATTCCCCTCTGTTACTCCACCACAGCTCATCTTAGGTTTGTACATTTTTTAAAAACAGTAAAATCAAAATATGAATCCTATTTTCTTTCTCTCTGTAAGTTTATAATTTGAGTTTGATCAAGTGCGATAGAAATCCCCATTTTGGTGCCCTTTTAAGATAAATTTGGAAGTAATGTTGATGTAGCTTAGAATAATGTTACTTGCTAATGCAACGTCCTTTTAACCTCACATTTATTTAAAAGTATATAAACTGGAGCAACCTCATATAGTTTTAAATGTCGCACCTGAGATTGAGAGACAAAACATTTTCACCGCCAGAGATTCGGATATTACCGTTACTTTAAATAGTTTATCATTGAAGGATTTTCGGTAGCAAATAACTTTTAAACAATACAAACATAATCTTATAGTGCTCCACATTTATTACATTTTTATAACAAGTATTGTTTTTATATGATAAGTATTGATATTATTTATTAAAAATGACAGTTGTTGCTCACATGTATTTACGTAAATATTTTAAAAGAATTTTAGCAACTTTAATAAATGTCAAAAAAAGTTCCTTCCTGTCTAAATCGGAATGTAGTTCTATGTGTGCATGTATCACAGTCAAATTCTCATAGGAAGGGCCTTTAATAAAATACAAACATGTTTGTTTGTGGTCAACATTGATAACAAACATTTTACTATATTATTAGTGTTATTTAAAGGCTAAGTGTTCTGAAGATAGAATATAATTCATGCTATAATCTATCTTCGGCTTAGATATCGCAATTTAAATATCAATTAATGTATATTTTAAAAACATCTGCTTTTTATTCTCAAATCACTTTTTTAATAATATTTAAAAAGATGTATGCGTACAGCCGTATACACTCGGTATTTGCATGTAGCACATTAATATTCATTGCAAAGACAAAACGTCGCACGTTTGTGAGAGGTCTCTCCTATCACAACACAAAGTGTATTGTTTTATGACCTTCAAGGATAACAACACCTTTCCAAGAATTAAAACTTATCATGATGAAAACAGTATTAGTTATTCACTGACATGGTTAAATGCAGGGATAATGACCCAACCCTCACATAGAAAGGAGTCGAGGATCGAGGATCAACCTGAACCAATAATAAAGGGTTCCACATTTTCATTTATTAGGTACATTTTGAGAGGTTTTTAAAAATTATGTACACCACTTCCTCCTACCTATTTGGACGGGCTGTATCGAGCTGCGTCCCAATTATCCGAGTCTGAGTTGCGTCTCGAAGAGGGGACAGATACAATTTTACAACCACCTGATTGGCGTATGAAGGATGTAACAGACACTTTTACTGCCACCTGAGTGGCTTATGAAGGATGTAACAGACAATTTTACTGCCACCTGAGTGGCTTATGAAGGATGTAACAGACACTTTTACTGCCACCTGAGTGGCTTATGAAGGATGTAACAGACACTTTTACTGCCACCTGAGTGGCTTATGAAGGATGTAACAGACACTTTTACTGCCACATGAGTGGCTTATGAAGGATGTAACAGACACTTTTACTGCCACCTGAGTGGCTTATGAAGGATGTAACAGACACTTTTACTGCCACCTGAGTGGCTTATGAAGGATGTAACAGACACTTTTAGTGCCACCTGAGTGGCTTATGAAGGATGTAACAGACACTTTTACTGCCACCTGAGTGGCTTATGAAGGATGTAACATACACTTTTACTGCCACCTGAGTGGCTTATGAAGGATGTAACAGACACTTTTAATGCTTTGTTGGTATATGAAATTAAAAAAAAATTCAATATCTGAAGCTAATAATTTTCAATGGATACAAAAACTGAAGTAGTAAGGCCTAAATGTAAGATAGTAGATTTTAAAAAGGCAATGATATAAAGGCACTGTCAGTTTTTGCTTTTAAACACACAATATTAAACACACATTTACACACATAGTATTTAATTTGTTGTGTTTTTTAATTATATTTTTATTGGGGTGTATAGCTGGTGCACATTTTTTAATAAATTTTTCATACAAGAACAATACTAACAAACAAAATTAATTCTAAAACAGATCCAACATACAGTATACCAGCTGCTAGTTCATAACTGAGCAAAGGAAAACCAAAATTCCCTCAAAGATAAGTTAAGTCCGAATGATGATAAATAAAGCTCGTGCCCCCATCCTTCCCAAGAATAATTACCCATTTGGGGTATACGTATATATATTAATTACGCTAATTTGGTAGAGATAAGGAAACTAGATTCTAGAGAAAATATATCAGAAATTGCGTAGAGGGAAATAGAAAGTTATGTAGGATAAAATTATCCTCAGTAAACCTGACCGGAATTCGAACTCTTATCAACCTATCATTGGCAAACCAGACTAAATGAGCTTGATAACTAGACCACGCGTCTAATGGCATGTTTTAAAATGAATACACTATAAGTTTTTCACTCCCTTGCTCCTACACGTCATTGCGGGTATTGATTATAACTAACCTTGGGGAGAAGTTTAGGTAATAAACTCATATAGAAAGAATGCTCCATTTTATTGATCTCAAACTGGTATTCTCAAGTGGCTCTACACTTTATCGGAACATACTGTACACGCTTGTCCCACCGCAACAAAGGAGTTTCGTGCTGGTGATACGATGATTGCTATGTGACAAGCGATTGACCGCAATTTTGGTAGCGTCGGTCGTCTAATACTTGACACCCTGCGTTTGGTCGTCTGATGGAGAAGCGTGCCCCGAGCCCCAGGGAGAAAATATTACCCCCCTCCCTCCCTCAAGATTAAATATTACACCACAAGGAAGAGGGAAGACCAGCCCAATGATTGAGGAATCGGGAACCGTACCGATTAGTAGTCTATAATATTATATCTAGGGGTATATGAAGATTCGAAATGTTGAAGACAAAGGTCAAATAACCTTTGCTTCTACTTCGGCACCCACGATAGCCTTCGCATCTTTGAAATATTTAGAATGAAGAGTAACACTTGGATATAATATAAACAAAGTAGAAATATTTACACTAAATAGGACATATTTCTAAATATAAGAGTTTTTAGAACAGCTAATAAACACTTTTTAACAACAACTAATGATTAAATTACATCTATAACGTAAGCCTATAAATTCAAATATAGGCCTGTTTTTAAAAAAAGAATAGAGAGGCTTTTTAAAATTTAATTTTCCGGGGAATTTTTCTTTTTGACTAGATTCATCATTTAAAAATTAAAAGTAGTACTGTGCGACGGTAAATAAAACCTTATATTTGACTTTGGCAACGATTCTGACTCTGTTTCAAGCGCCCCTTCGCCTTTAAGTTGGGTGGTTATTTGTTAATTTGTTGACTGATCTAGGTTTATTTTTTATTGTAATCAAAATGTGACCATTATGATTTATTTTTTATAGCAAACAAATTAATATAATCTTACTTTGTAAAAATGTGCCTATCCCAGTGGACATTTTGTCGAAGACACAATTCTCATCCAGTTTGGTTTGCCAGTAGCAAGGAGGGTGAAGGTTCAAATCCCGGCTGATTATATTGGGGTGGTTTTTCTTGAAATATTTCCTGCTATGCCTCCATTCAATTGTGAGTACTATTACTATAATTATACCTTTATAACCCCAAATAAATTAATATAATTATTTAATGCGTATGGACCGGGTGGGTAGTAAAGTATGATGCACGTGAAATAAAGGTTAGCAAGCAGATAATTAATTTAAACACTATTTTTATAAATCATGTTTTTTTGACGTGTCCATTAAATGATAAATGCAGTTTTATCATACTTTAATGTAACTGAGGGGGTAGGAGCAGAAACATGATAGCCCTCATAGCCCTCATAGCCTCCAAATAAAATAAAAGAATGATCTATATAATTTATCCTCATCTTGACTGACTATAGACACAACTTGTAATTCAAGAGGTAGTCAACCAGAAATCACTGCTCTCACACTTTTTATTAAAATGAGGATTATTATGTATCCCCCCGATCCTCTCAATAAATGTATGCTATAAGTGGAACTAATGAGTTATTTATTTATTGTATTACAAGGTGACCTGGTGGTCTAGGGGTAAGGTGTCACACTTCTGTACTGAGCGTCCGGGGTCCAATCCTCGGTCCCGGCACAGATTTATCTGATTGCCAAATCCTTCCTTCACCTCTGACAAGATGTGTATTAATCACAACTTGTGAATGTGAGGAATGCCAGGCCTTCACCGTGGTTCGGATTCCACATTAAACTGTAGGTCCTCCATTTCATCTCACAATCACCCTACCATTACACATTAGCGTAAGTGCGTATAACCCGAACGGGTAGTAAGACGCGTTGCTAATAATATTTATTTTATTTATTTAGCACCGCGTCTTACTACCCGTTCAGACTATACGCTTAAGTACTAACTACGCTAATGGGCTAGGAATAGTTAAGGTTGAATATAGAGGAAGTGAAACCGCATTTGCGTGGAGGGAGAGTAAAACACATTTAGGGGAAACCACCCCCTGTTCACCTGAGCGAGATTTGAACCTTGATCTCCCGGTCTTTTGCAGTCTAGCTCAACACAAATCTAACGCGTTAGCTAACAACACCACTGATGTAGGTAACTAATGAGTTAAGATAAGAGTTAAGATTATGAAATATCACAATTCATACAATATTGATTATAAATAGCATTATTAATTTACTTCCTTTCAATTTTCTGAATCATATGTGGGGTGTAGCTACAAAACTTATCAGTAATTTTGATAAGTAATTATGTTTCCCCTTGGATTTAAGACCTTCACTCCTTTGCCAGGGCTGTAAATATGATTCTTTGTTTCCTGTAGTTCAATGTCTAAACAATCTTATCTCATGAATCATGCCCTACGAGGTAAATTGCCACAATTATAAGTGATTGCTAGTTATCAATTAGTTTACTTCTTGGGACATAGCTCTGTATCTAACTGTACTCTATTATTGTCTATTGTCTTCTCTATTTTCTTTATGCCTGAAACGCAACAAATCTATTTTCATTGACATTCACTAAATACAGTAATATTTTGGCAGCGAGGTCTGTTTAAAAAATACTAATATTATTTTGTGGTCACAATTGATATAACATTTTGTTACAAAATTGATGTAACGTTATCAGTATTTTTACGACTATAAAAAGTAATAGCTGTTAGATAATAGCATGATTTGGGGTCTATGTAAATTTTTCGAAAACAAGTTATTCGAAAATCAAATTATCGAAATCAATTCACCGATTACAAAACCATCGAAAGTAATTTTGTCAGAAATCAATTTTTCGAACCATAAATTTTCCGAAAGATATGTTTGTCCAAACCACATTTTTCGAAAATCAAATGCCCGAAAATCAATTTCCCGAAGTGAATTTACCGAAAATAAACTGTCCGACAGTCAAATAATCGAAAATGAATTTTTCGAACAATCAATTTTTTGAAGAATCAATTTTGCGAATTGTAAATTTTATTTTCGGAAAATAAAATTAGCGAACTGCGAGTTTTCCGGAAGCTATTTTATCGAGGACTGGGAATCACCTAAACCTACTCTCACCTCCCTATAGGGAGGATTACCCCTAACCTAACCTAATCTAATCTAACCTAACCTAAGCTAAGCTAGAATTTTATTATACTTCGAACTTAAAGTTAGAAAAATTTATTTTCAAAAACCTCCTTTTTGAAACATTTATTTTGAAAAACAGATTTGAGTTCAATTCATTTTCGAAAAACTTTTCGTTCGAAGAATTTCTAGATCGAGAGATTGGTTTTCGAAAAACTGCATTTTAAAAAATTTATTTCCGGAAAAATGATTTTGAAAAATTTATTTTCACCTAGTTGTTTTTCGAAAAAGATGTTTACGAAAAACTATTAGTTCGAAAAATTTCTATGTCGAAAAACTGGTTTTCGAAAAATTAAACTTCGAATAATTGAATTTTGAAAACCTTATTTCGAAAATTGCTATTCGGTAAACTCGCCGGCTACCCATGATTTGACATGAATTAATGAAAGTAGTTTCACTAACTTTTTTATTGTTGAAGGATTTTAGTAGGAGAGATCCTTCAAAGAATACAAACTTTCTTTGCGTTTAAAATTGGTAACATTTTACTTTATTATTCACATTAGTTTATAGGTATTGAGTTATATATGGAAAGTAACAGGAATAGATCTCATGACTGACTTTTACTATAAACATTGTATTAGTAGCTTTATTAACTGTCAAAAATGTCCCTTTCTACCTAAATCACCTGTCTGCATTATAGCTTTTCTTGCCATGCCATATTAGTACTATATTTCAAAGACGCCAAGTTTCGCACATAAAATTATGAAGATTGTTTCTAGAAACAATAGAATTATATAGTAAATTACATTAATGGAGTATTGATGAGGACGATATAATTTTCGAGGAAATCTAAGCCCACTTATTATTTAGTTCATAGCTTGAAAACAAAGATGGCTTTCAAATGACTGTGTAACATGTTTGGCACCCATATCTGTGGACATGACGATAAATACATCAGGCTCGTGTTATCTAGTTTGCTGGTGATGGGAAGGCTGGAGTTTGAAATGTGTACAGAGGTACAGATATATGTTTTCCTAAATAACCTACCAATGTTCCTCCACACAAATTCGAGTGAATTCTCTCAAAAACTCAACGTTTCTCAATCCCTATCCCATTTGTGTGAACAGGAATTGAATGGTAAACCTAATGGAAATAGACTGTCGGGAAGACCTAGACGCCAATGGGAGGATATTAGAATGAACCTGAAAAATATGGGGTGTAATGAGGTGGACTGGATAGAACTAGCTCAGAATAGGAATAGAGTGTAGTGAGGTGGACTGGATAGAACTAACTCAAGATAGAGATAGAGTGTAATGAGGTGGACTGGATAAAACTAGCTCAAGATAGGAATAGTGTGTAATGAGGTGGACTGGATATATTTTATTTATTTATTTATTTATTTATTTATTTATTATTTAGCACCACGTCTTGCTACCCGTTCGGGTTATACGCTTAAGTACTATTCGCTAATGATTAGGAATTGGGAAGATTGAATTGAGAGGAAGTGAACCCGCATTTGTGTGGAGGAAGAGTGGAAAACCATTTAGGAAAAACCACCCAGTTCACCGACCGAGATTCGAACCTCGATCTCCCCGTCCTCGGCAGTCGAGCTCAACACGACTAGCGCGTTAGCTAACTACGCCACCGAGGCAGGTAATACTGGATATAACTATCTCAAGATAGGGATAGAGGGTAATGAGGTGGAATGGTTAGAGCTAGTTTAAGATAGGGATAGGGTGTAATGAGGTGGATAGTATAGAACTATCTCAAGATAGGGATCGAGTGTAATGAGGTGGACTGGATATAACTAGCTCAAAATAGGGATAGGTTGTAATGAGGTGGACTGGATAGAACTAGCTCAAGATAGGGATAGGGTGTAATGAGGTGGACTGGATAGAACTAGCTCAAGATAGAGAGTAAGTGGCATATTTTGTAAGTTTGGCAATAAATTTTTTATTTCCTAATATTAAGCAAATAATCTATAAGTTATTTATTAAATTAAGAATTAATAGCCAGAGCTATTATTTATGTTTATTAGTAGGGAACTACTCCACAAGATATCATATTCTGAAAATTGAAAAATGACACCTGGACATGGGAATCGAACTCGGGACCTCTGGCTTAGTACGCCAATGCTCTAACCACTTAGCTATTCAGGATTCGTCCCGTACTCCGGGTCATTCTTCACTCATATTTTAAGGCAGAGTCTATGATGGACTGGCGGAAATCGTCGGCCGACGATATAAGTTATTTGTTTATCTGTCTCTCAACACATAAAAAGTAATTAGACCTGTGTTTACACGGATATATTTTTGTAATCTTACTCTATTAACCCAAGGATATCCCCAACCAGTCCTGAATATATTGGCTATAATTTCTGTTTTATTATTTATATCCTCTCTTCAGATATTATTAAAAAAATTTCTACCCACTCTACTAATGATTCCTTACACGTACTATTTAATCATTTGTTTATACTCAACTAATTTCCTCTCATAGCTGGTCTTACAATTTGAGAGAAAATTATGCTAATGTTATTCTAGATACTATAGGAGGTCGAGTATTACAAATATTAAACATTTTTAAACCTTATTTCTAAGAACCTACAATTATTGTTAAAGTCTTGTAAAACATTTGATGGCCAATTAGAAAAAAATATATTTACCATCAAAAGATCATTCTACCTTTTTCTGAAAATTTTCACCTATTTTAAAAACTTTAAATTCTGATGGCATGGCATTCCAAACCCTAACGTTAGAAAGATATATAATTTTTATAATATTTTTGTTCGAGATTTTGGTACTTTTAGAAGACCTCAATTTCGTGTTTTAAAGATAAAGACGGGCATTTCGATTCTACAATATATTATTATACTATTATTTTACAAAGCCATGAAATAAAACTCAAAAGTCATCGGATAACCTAATTGAGTCACTTTAAGTGTTTTAGGCACTTGATCATGTGATCATAGTTTTCTTAGGCTAAACATAAATATTAGACTAGAGTACTCACTACATTTTAGTTGTATATATCAATTATCATCATAAAATTAACGTATAGAGCTATTTTAAAACAAAAAGTTCTATGCACACCAGTTATAATCAACGGTTCAATAAAGTAAAAAATTACAAATTAGACATAGTAAAGGAAGCCCGGTTCAATTCCCGTGACAATGTTGTCATTTACTTTTAATTGAATTATATTTGGCTGTCATGACTAATCTTGTGAACTAGTACTACTTACTAATTTGTGATACACATTAATCAAAAAAATAAATAGAAATGTTCAGAACGTGACGTTCAGGAAGATGGATGCAAATAAGGCATTCCTTGCAGACCACTTCACTATCGAGTGTCCTAATTGGTGTTTTCCTATCAACGTAAATGTTTATAAAGTATCACTTCAGGAGGTGAGATGGCAACAAAGGTGAACCTCACACGCACCTCCAACAACATATATTGACATCTGTTATCACCAGTTATCAGTGGACAAGCTCCCGGGGCCTTCACAAGGTATAGCCAGTTATATCACACCTCATTTTAATTTGGGTGCTAGGCCTATCATTAATGGTTTGCCACTTTCCCTCCTCGAAGATGAGGGTACACTTTCTCTAAAATATAACCTTTCTTAACCCTAAAACTACTGGTGTATTTAGTAAATAAGCGTTTAGCCCTAACGGGTATAAGACATGGTGCTAGATATACAACCTATATTAGTAACACAATGAAAACACTAATCAAGTAACAATATTCAATACATGTTGTGGTAATTAGGGACTTTACAGATTCAATTTCACTTTGGGTGTGATTTTGTACATTGGTTGTGTAAGAACTCTTACGTACTGATGATTGAGAATAAAAGCCTTCCTCCCTATTCTATGGGTATTCAAATTCATTGAAGTAATTGCAGTTTTAATCGATTAACCAATGTTAAATTAATGTAACATTATAAATGCATCCATTCTTTATTATATTATACTTGACTTTTTACCTTATACTCGTAGTTAAAAACGACAGTTCAAAGTATATAATATTTTCTTAAGTCATTCATACAGGTGTTAAAAAAAAAAGGAGTGAATCACAGTTTAATATTGTTTTGTAGTAGGAAAAAATATTCTAAATACTTTCCTAAGTACTTTTTTTATCTTAAAGAAACAATATTGATTATAATTTAGATCATGTGTGACTAACCTTGAATTAAACCACTTATCTTCACATTTTAAAACAATTCTAAATGAATCAGTAAAAACATATAAATTGATTCACAAAGTTCTCAAAATAGTTAAAAAGGGCCTGATTATTTTCAATTTAAGGAATATGTTAAATAATATTATTTTAGATATTATTTAAGAAATGAAGATAGAAAAAGGATATATTAGATAGATTAAATAAGTTAATTGCAGAAAATGTTTAGTGAAATTTGCTTAGCGAGAAAAAATGGTAGAAAGTAAAACTACTCGAAAATAATCTCTTTTATTCAATACACTGTTTTTTTACTATCCGTCCAGATTATTCTAATTTATATACACTTGTGGGGTAAGGGATTAGGAAGTTACAATATAAAGGTAGTGTACCAGTTTTCGCTTTGAGGTAGAATGCAAAACTATTTTGGCTTGTATACCTCATTACATCTGACGGGGAATCGAACATTGACCTTCCCCAATATAAAATCAAACACGACAAGACTATTGCATTTCTCCATGTTTCCAAAAGAAAAGGTAATTGTTTTGTTATTTCCGATGCAATTTTTGGATGTATTTCATAATGATTATTGATATTATTTTTTTTTAATAAATGGGACGGGGCCCCACACAAACTCAGGTCATCGCTCAAAATATATATTTATTGAAAATTATATCTAAATAATCCACAACAATTGGATAAACGCTAACAGTTTCATTCTGTTTCAGACTGTTTTACTTGCATACTGAAAAGTCCTTGATTTAGCACTGACGTATAAATGTGTTACATTTTATTTTGGAAAATTTATTTTCAGTATAGATATACATCTATATTGTTTTTAGAAAATGTGGAGAGAGTGTCATAACATTTATTTTGATTTAGTGTATGCCATGCTTGATCCAAATCATTGAAAATAAATTATATTTTATTACTTTGTGTGTAATTTGTACCCTCTTCTAAAAGCTTATATTCTAATTTCAATACTCCATATCGTGACCTGGTGGTCTAGTGGTAAGGTGTCAGACTCTATGCTGGGTCCAGGGTTTCATCCTAGTCCCGCACAGATTTATCTGATTGCCAAACCTTCCTTCACCTCTGACAAGATGTGTATTAATCACAACTTGTGGATGTGAGGAATGCCAGGCTGCCACCGTGGTTCGGATTCCACGTTAAACTGTAGGTCCTCCATTTCATCTCACAATCACCCTACCATTACATATTAGCGTAAGTGCGTATAACCCGAACGGGTAGTAAGACGCGGTGCTAATAATAATAATAATAATAATATTCCATATCTAAAGTTTGATACGTTTCTATGTTTATACTTAAGATAGCTTCATTTTTATTAGTATGAATTTAAATATTAAATTTTGAGCATTAATACATTATTGGCTAATGTTTATTATGAGAGAGTATAAAAGCACACCAGCTTTGAACGATTATTCAAACTATATTCAATAATTGTATTTTGGTTTTGTCACTCACGTTTTATTAACTAGTTCCCAGATCAAGGCCACATCTTTGGAAGACCATCAAAGAATCACATTACCCACGACATTATCCTCATCTTTCGAAAAGCAGATCATCTCTAGAGTCTGCTTGTATTCACGAACCAGCCCGAATGACGAGACTGGACTGGAACAGTAGGATAATGAACAGTGTGTCTTCCTCTCCGCTACTTGCCGGACATCCGCTCACCACATTTATAACATACAACATATCTTGGTTTGAATACTACAGTTGAAACATAGTCAAGTTAGACCAAGAACAACACTAGCCATGGTGGGAGCCCGGATATAAGAGTTCATCTTGCTTGGAAGGGTTTCACGTTGACAAGTCCTGGGCTCATAGCCCAGCCGGCTGTTCTGAGGTGGCTTTCCTCAAGAGTTTCCCACTCTTTCTCAACGAAAATTGAATGTATTTTCTCTAAACGCTATCTTCATCTTCCTTATCCTATTAGTGAAACATTCATTACTTCATTGTGCTGACCACATGACACACTCTATCTGAAAATGTTGGTACAATCATCACTAACAGCGGTAGCCGCTCGGTCGGCATAGCTCGCTTGTGGCCTCCCTACCATGTAGGTTTTTTTGTCTTCAACTTTATAATCTTAATATTTATAGAATAAGGAAACTTAATTTTATTTTATTTCAAATGTGAAAATAATACAAAATTCATTCATTTGAAGAGTAAACAGAAGCTTTTAGGAAAATTAATAAATCATGCCACCATTCATTTTATTTCGTAAATGATACATAACACTGCAATAGTTATTGTTTTTATTAATACGCTGGTTAGGACCTACCTAGTAACGCTCTGCATGCTCCAATGTCCTGAAATACCTACTCTATAGATTTAGTGTCTCCGTGATGGAAGCTAATTCATGTCCTTTTAGGTTGGGTTCATTATTGTGTCTCAGTGATAGCAGTGACTTCTTATTATTTTAGTTTGGTTCATTATTGTCTCCATGATTCCAGTTTCTTCTCTTTTTATTAGGTTAGTCCATCAGTGTTTCCCTGATAGCAGCTACTTATTTTTATTTTGTGTTATTTGGTTAGTGTGTGCTTCTTCTCATCCAATCAAGTTAAGTCTTTAGTTTCTTTCTGAGAGCATATATTTCTTGTTCTCTTGGTTTAACTCATCAGCATGTCTGCCTGATATCAGTAGAGTAAGAATTAAATAATACAATATTTCTTCAGACTTACTATACCTCCACACGTTTTTCAAATCATAGAAGAAAATAATGGTCTACCAAAGGAATAATGATGATGTGCTATATAATAATCAGTGGAACTGACCTAAGGTCCTCGTCAGAGGAACCATCACACCATCGAGAAGAGAGATGACTCCGAATCTTAAAAACTAGATCACCAAGACGGTGGTGAATTCTGGCACCTGTTAAACTATTCACAGGCTGATCCAGGAAAAGATACTACCCACCCCAGTGACGGAGACGTAGCATTAACAGGACCAGAGGATAGGTGAGAAACCTATGCGCTATCTCTATGAGCAGTATAAATACACCACCCCCATAACTCTGATGGTGACCAAAAAGTGGTGATGATTTGATTTATAACCACTCACCGATTGAACTACCTTGGGTGCAAACTCCGCTCTCCTTCAAACCACCAGTGAGCCATTTACCCAAAATGGCATAACACAAGGACCAAACTTAAAATAGCCTCGTCAGGAAAGCCCCACGCACTTTAGAATGGATGATGAGATATAATATCACTATTAATTCATACAAGAACCAATTAATCCCCCTGAAACCCAAAGCCATAAAACAGCACACCATAGACCATAGCCATAGACGACTCCCTGACATTTGGAAAGCATCACCAATAAATTATTGTGAAGGCAAGTCTAATACCTTATTACTTCATGGAAGCATAAAACTATATACCTATATACCTAGGGGATGCTCTTCAAGAACACTCGTGTTGACGCTTTAATTCTTGACTGTACCAATACTGTGCTTTGCATTCCTTGCCATAGTGGCATCAAAACCTTCTACACAGGTACTACATACAATATGTTCGAAGACTATTTTACCTTTCCTTTGCTCGTGGATGCTCAGATTACTACAAGCCTTCAGAAATAGATCACTAACATCAGATATCGCTTAATGAGAAGGGCGATGAAAAGAGAGATAAACCTAACGCTAATATCTTACAACCCCTCCCATTTATGGGATTACAAACACGAGTTGGATTGAAATCAAAATTTCTCACCTCACTCCCTGAGATTTTGAAATTACCGGCACATCACTCAACATTTAATTGACCATTTTAATCTACCAAAGTTAGCGTTCTTGATGCGATTTCCCGTATGCCCACTGATGAAGGCTTCGTCTATTGTAAAAATCCATAAAAAAAGGTCCAGTACCAAATCTAATAATATATAATTGTTTTGTATGCGCTTACTGAAAGAGGGGCTATTAGCACCAGGGATTATCTTGTAGTGGACTTTGAGTCAATCGTGTATACGTATACTGCCTTCTTTTACATACCGATAAGTTTGCAACCATTTCTGTCTCAAACAGCCGGTATTCGAACAAGTCAATCAAAAAAACTACGTTTGATCCTGAAGAGGATATTTCAATGGTATAGCTCATGGCCTTGAACCAATCACAGATGGTCTAAGCTAGCCAAATGGGGCTAAGAACACCTTGACGCAATCTGTGTAGCAGACTTTGATACCAGGACTCCATGATGATGTCGCAAGGAGCCAGCGTCATCCTAGTGCACTGTTGTGATAAGAGAGTAATCTATCTGGTGCAAGGTGTGACCTTGACTGTCATATATAAATATACCATTATCTAGGTGCTTACTTTCGAAAAGGTCAAAGTCATACACTTATCTAACGAGCAATCGTTAATTCAAGATTAGTTAACGATAGGATTTCATTTCGTAAAAAATCTGCATTAATAATAGTAGATTGAGTCGCTACTAGTCATTGTCATCTTAAAATCACTTAAATTGGTAGAGCATCTGATTAATTAACTAAATACCTTGAATTCGAGTCCCAAAATGATTTTAAAATTATTTAATTGCTGAAAGAGTTTTTCACTTCTTTCTTAGTAATGAGTTGACAGCTGGAGAAATGGATGTGGTATATATTCTAGAATTTAATTCGTTCTTTATTTTTGTGTGTACATAAAAATACCGGTTGATAATATCCAAAATCTTATAATGAATAACTACCATGATCACTTTTGTGTTCAAAGTGATAATGAAATAACACAAGTCAAAAGGGTGTTTGGTTGCGGCTCAACCTGCATTAAACATTCTTCATTTTAAACGTTTTTGGCCTAGTTCGATTAATTATTTTGACTCCGCAATATTGAATTTTCTATTTTAGGAGTTTTCTAGAGATTATCTTAAGACCCATTGGCATGACTAATTTTTAGATTTATAGGATGTTTAGAAGTGATAGAAGTGATAGAATAATTCATGTGAAAATAGAGATATCAAAAGCTATATCCAATTATTATGTTAAAAATCTTTGCTGCACTATTTATATAATTTATAATCCAAAAACAAATATGTCAACCAATAAATTTAAAAAATAATCTTTAAAACGAATTATTAGCCTAAGAGCGATCATAAAATAGGTATATAAAAATAGAAAGTATACATCGATACAAAACTTATTGAAAATAAGAGCCTCACAGTTTAGTAAAGAACATAACTGTCCAAATTCTTGTGCTTGTTTATGGTTGTCCCTCTACACGTGTTTAAATATTGCCATTTCCTACCATACAGGAAAGATTTTGATCTACTGGTTTAGGAAATCTTTTAAAACTTTCATTCTATTACTCTGGGTAATTATTGTAGAGAATCTCTTTCTTAATTTTTCGGTCGTAACATTTTTACTTTCTCTCTATCTTACAGGTATAGAAAGTATGGTGATCGTCAAAAAAATCGAACTCGAGATTTTGATGAATTTTGACGTTTCATGACTCCCTGAATCCGAAAAAGTGGTTTTTGAATTTCCGTCTGTCTGTCTATCTGTCTGTCTGTACCTCCAACTAGAGTCTAAACTATTTTACCGATTGAGCTGAAACTTGATATCTAGGGTTTTTATAGGGTTGCCCCGAGGGATTTTTGGAATTGGATATCTACCCCTAAAATTAAGGGTAGTTTACTGAAGGGAAAAAAAGAGAAAAAGTCGTTTTTCTCAAAATCGGCTCTAACGATTTTGAATAAATTTCATTTATGAACATTAATAAATATTCCAAACAAAATGGCTACTCTCAATATTTCGGCAAAATGGCTTTAAGGGCTCCGGTCTGATGCGTAAATTAACATTTTTTATAATAGCTCCGAAACTATTTGAGATATGAAATTACTTAGCATTACAAATATGTATATATATTTATAGTACAAATATTTTAATTGAAACATATTTTTATAAAATCAATAATTTTCAATCTATACGCAATTATATATATATTTTTAACTTTTTGGACATTAAAGCTTAAGTATTGCGATCGTAAAAAAAAACTAACCTGAAATGTTGATGGATGTCGACGTCTCATGATCCCCCGAACCCTAAAAATAGTCTTTGCAATGCCGTCTGTCTGTGTGTCTATTAAAACTTAAAATTAAGGGTAGTTTACTGAAGGGCAAAAAGAGAAAAAGTCGATTTTCTCAAAATCGGCTCTAACGATTTTGATTAAATTTCATTCATAAACATTAATAAATATTCAAAACAAAATGGCTACCCTCAATATTTCGGTAAAATGGCTTTAAGGGCTCCGGTCTGACGCGTTAATTGACATTTTTTATAATAGCTCCGAAACTATTTGAGATATGAAATTACTTAGCATTACAAATATGTATATATATTTATAATACAAATATTTTACCCGAAACATATTTTTATAAAATCATTAACTTTAATCTATACGCAATTATATGAATTTTTTTAACTTTTTGGACATTAAAGTTTAAGTATTGCGACCGTAAAAAAAAAAACTAACCTGAAATGTTGATGGATGTCGACGTCTCATGACCCCCCGAACCCTAAAAAATAGTCTTTGCAATGCCGTCTGTCTGTGTGTCTATTAAAACTTAAAATTAAGGGTAGTTTACTGAAGGGCGAAAAGAGAAAAATTTGGTTCTCTCAAAATCTGCTCAAACGATTTTGATTAATATTCGTATCTAGGCGTTGATTAAGATTATAAATAAACTGGCTATTTTCATTTTCCTCTGAAAATGATTTTTAGGGTACTTTACAGAAGCGTTACCATCCGTATCTCCACAACTATTTGAGAAACTAAACAACTTATCATTGCAAAATTGTAGGACTATTAGAAATAACAAACTTTTATTTGACATATATTTTTATAAAAGCAACAGTTTCTGAGATATTTGCAAATATATTAATACAATTTTGTGAGTTTAGTTGTAAAGATATACTACTTAAGTCTTAACGCAATAATTCTTCAATGCCATAGAGTAATTAAATATAAGTAAGTATCTAAAAAAAGTATATTATTTTTCCTTAAAGCTCTTAGGATAAATGTTTGCACAGCAATTATCTATCTCCATTTTAGACTCAATAGTCAATATTTACATTTTTTATTGGTCAAAATGTATAAATGAATAATTAAATATCAATGCGATGACTTGAAGATCTGCAACACCTTATAAAATGTTAAAATTTTAACCAGAAATCGAAATTTTAATACGAAGTGTTGACCCTTGTGGAAGACATTAAACTGTTTGAAATGCTCTTAGGTGGACAAAGATGCGCCTCTTTTCTCATTGATTATATATCATTGTATATTATTTTATGCGTGTTCTTATGTGGAGTGGTGATGATACAATGTACATTATTCCGTTCAGAAATCTTACGAGTTTATAGAAAGAGAGAGAAAGTCTGTGCGTTGCGCCGTACCATTAATTTTAGTACTGCGTCTTATTACCTGTTCAAGCTAAACGCTGTTAATTAAGCTAATGAGCTAGGGATGATGGAGGTTGAAATTAGAAAAAGTCTACCTGAATTTGTGTGGAGGTAGAGGGGGAAAACATTGAGCAAAAGTCATCCTCAATACACCCGACCGGGAATAGAATCTCGATCTCCTTGTGATCGGCAGTCTAGTTTATTGCGAGAGTAACGTCTTATACAATGTGGCCACAAAAGCAGGTTCATTTAAAAGTAGTTCTGTCCATAATTTTTTGAACTCTATAAATCCTCCATTTCACCAAACTCCATTTAGAAATGCCAGTTATTTAGGAATTAATGGGTTATTTAAAATAATCTCACTAAATTCCTGGAATTTTTATTAGATTACTTTTAAAAGTTTTAATCAGCCTGAACAAAATAATTAATATTTTCTACAATAACTATCAAGAAGTTTTTTTACTAGACATTTCCCGTCATCTAATTTTAAATTCAAAGCTTACAGGGTTGTCCTTTCATAAACTTGGGAAATTTAATTTAGATTTTATTCCATTGTGAAATAAAGATTTTATAGTAAGTTTTTAAAATCTACTACCTCCAACTCTCACACTCTTTTCTAGCGCCCAGATTTCAAATTTGAAATTTCAAGATTTATTTGACTATCTTATATGGTTTACTTAAGTGCTTGCCAAAATTTCAATTTAAGCCCCACCAAAGAGTAGTGCTCTACATTAGTTGTATTAATTTAGAGCTCTTCCATTTCCTGGCCTTACATTTAAAAAAAAAGATGTATTCAACGTCATTAGGCTCTCTAGAAAGGTCCATCGACTTATATGGCAAACTCTCATTTTATATCAAACAAAAAAGTTTGTTACATAAAGTCAAGCTATTATTTTAGTTCTGGATATTTTTAAATCCCCCATTTAATCAGCATTTTTCCCAAATAGTAAATATCTAACACTTAATTGGTTATTGGAGTATATCCTTTATATTCCTGGCAAATTTTCGATTTCCGACTTAATTAAAGGAGTTATTTCCTTTTAATTACCCCCTCCACCCGCTCTTTCCATATTTTCTTCATTTAAAATCTTCAGTCTTTTATAGTTATTTGAAGTGGTCTTTACACGTTATGGCCAAATATGATTACTCTAACAAAGAGAAAATTAGTTTGTATTAATTTTTGGAAATTGTAACCCCCCAATTTTAATACTGTAGTTACTACTTATAAATTTGGAATCCAAGACGAATATTACTATCTGGATTTGTTTTTAAATTTGCCTACCAAATTTAAATTTTCTACCACACCTAAAAGTGTTTTTTCTATACACCCTCCCCCCACACCCTGCTATCCCTCTTTTCCAATACCCCAATTAAAATTGTATTATTTTCAGCAATTAATATTTATTGGGCGCATTACAATTGGGCTACGTAAACAAGTTATGATCTCCGTTTGAAAAGGGGGACGTTAATCCTACATTACAGCTGGGCCACGTTAACAATACTACGGGGCCACGTCTACATGTCAACTTAATTGATTAAGTGCATTCCAATTGGGCCACGTACACCTGTTGAGACAAGGTCGTCCCATAGACATATAAACAAACTATAGACAACCCCTTTCTATTTCTGGAGCTCTCGCCAGAACACAACACCGCAAATTTCAATAAGGCTGTAAGCGTATCAAATCCAGGAGGGTGTCCGATAAATATTGTTGTTGTTATTGTTTTTTTTCCTTCAGTAAACTACCCTTCAATTTTAGGGGTAGAAGGATAGTTCCAAAAACCTTTCTCTAGAACCTTATGAAAACCCTAGATACGAAGTTTCAGTCCGATCGGTAAAATAGTTTAGGCTCTAGTATGGTTCGGGATTGACCTCTCCTCAGTTGTCGTTTAACTAACTCGTCTCTCACCGTACAGTTCGCAGCACTGCTAGGCGGGTGACGTCATTCCATCCGGCCACGCTGCGAGCGAGCGGTCTATGAACTAAGAACCTAACCTTACATAACATAACCTAACCTAACCTAAGAACCAAGTGTCAGTTTGTAAAAGCAATTTCCTACAAATGTTTACTGACAGCAAATCTGTAAAAGACTTAACATGGTTTAGCATTCCTACAAATGTTTACCAACAACAACGAACTTGAATAAAGCAAGTAAAATTTATATATAAAATTATGTCTTGTATTACTTGTAAGCAGAGTAAGGTGGAGTAGATAAAATTAATATATGTCTATGTTTTGGAAAGTGAACGTGGCGCAATTCACCTATGGGCGTGTTCCAAATAAGCTATTAAGCTTTTACGTTTTTTTTATAATCCTCCTAGTCAGTGAACGTGGCCCAATTCACCTGTGTGATTAAGATCTAATCGGCCTCGTGGCCCAGTTGTAATTCTCCGTATTTATTTGGGGTGATCTTGTTACCTGCCTGCCTAATTTTAATTTTCTGCCACACTGGGAAGTTACTATTAGTTTTTGAAATTTTGAACCACTCCACCCCCTTTTATCAATTCACTCTCAGAAATTTCAAATTTTAAGATTAATTTTGTAATTTGGAATTGTCTCTTTATCTGTCTACAAAATTTTAGTTTTATATCTAATCTAAAACTTATTTGTCTAGTTATAGGTCCCCAATTTTCCATTGTCCCATTTTAAAACCTATCAATTTTTGAATTTTCTGGATATATGAGGTAGTTCCACTACCTTGCTGCCAAATAAATTTTCAAGTTTTCATGGCCTGGGGGTGGGTAAATACGTTGTTAAGTGATAAGTTACACTTTTCTGTCCCCAAACCTTTCTGCATCTCTCCACCATTTTGGGGGATGAAATTTGAAAAACCATAAAAAACATGACTCACTCAATTTCAGAAAGGAATCATTTTCAATTTCAAGGCTCCATGTACTTTTTTCAAAAGATGTAACAGTGAATATTGAAAAATGTGAGCCCCCTTTTTTCTCCTCTTAGAGGTAAATTTTGCAAAGCCTTGTATTTTCTCTTGCCCAGAGCAAAAAAGGAGCCTCAGGCAAAATTTCAAGATTCCAGGCTCAGAGGTTGGAGTAATACGGTATTAAGGGATTGAGTGAGTAGATTTATCTTTTAAATAAATAGATACATTGGAAAGTAGTGTCATAAAAATAATTTGAATACATTTGTGAAGTAACGTCATAATGCATTTATATTGTATTAATGGAGTTAATGCCACAAATTCATCTCGAATTTCTTTGAAATTAAAAATATAAACTTACCTTGACTTTTGCTTTCAAAAGTAGCTTACGGTACCTAAAATTTGACATTTAATATCTAGATCCTTATATCAATCAACACTGATACTATAGTATTGACAACAATGATCGTACTATTGTTGAACAAAGTCTGAAGTTAGCTAGTTCCAAAACTATTATTGTCATGGTTAAATGTATTATGAATTATTAATTTTGATTTATTTAGTGTGAAAATAATAAAATAATATACTAGCCTACCAAAATATTTTTACCAAATTATTTTTTTGTTCGAGGAAATGTTCTGCTAAAATGCCTGAATTATTATAGAAAATGCTCAAATTCTTTTTAGTTCTAGATTTTGGATTGGTTTTATTATTCGTGAATACGTTGATTGTTTAATGTAAAAGCAACCCAGACAAGTGATGAACAGTAGTGAAGAGCAACCGAGGCAGCAGGACCAAGAGCAACTGAAGCAGAAACAGTTGCCGCTGCTGACGCGCATCAACCTACCTCTCATATGGGCTCAACTGGAATGCGGTGTACGGATAGAGGACCTACAGGAGAAGAGGTTCCACGAGGCGTCGGTTCTCTTGAATGTATGAGATTTCCAAATGTAATTTATTATTGGTCTTGGTTCTAGGCCATTGAGCCTAATCGCCTGGTTTAGAGCTTGTGCGCTATCTGGGTAACATCTTAAGTCGTGTAGTCTTGAAAATCCCGCCCTAAACCCCGTCTCCTCCTCCTATTCTTTGGGCCGAGACTCTCCCTTCCGTTGCTTTAATGGCTCGACAGTAAGAAGTTAATCTTCTCCTATTTAGCTTAGCTTGATACTTAGCCTCTTTCGCTTCTTCATACACATAACGCAAAAGTTACTTAAGAACTTTTTGGGCTTGTGCCAAACAGGCTGTATTTAATACAAAAATAAAGATTATTCATTGGAAATTTCTAATTTACATTTTAATTAAAAATCCAAGTAAACTAAGCTGTGAATAATTTATAAAAGTATATAATTGTAATATCAGAATAATCTGTAAAGTAACCCCAAGATACGTACAATGAAATCGGTATCTTTGGCTTGCCCACCAACGCTCCATCAGTTACCAGTTTTGTACTATATTAAGCGTAATTCTATCATCATAGTTTAAGGACGAGTCTATAATAAGCTGTTTAGTCATCAACTACCTGGTTTCTATAGAAAGCACGGTCACCGGTGATTCAGGGTTAGCCTTTACGATGCCGCCTGTATAAGTTTTGATTGAACATGCTTTACATCCAAACTCGATGCATATATTAATGTTATTAAACTGTATGAATAGTTTTGAAATAATTAAGAACGTAATAATTTTTATTTGACTGCTTTAGTTAGAACACCTGGTGATTAGGAGCGATACATGCTATCGTGAAAGATCATATTTGGAAAATGTCTCCATATGTTGGGGGGCCAACACCGTCGACGTCTGTTTGGCTAGAGTCAAGGACTTCCGACAAGAATGAACCTAAAACAACTATACAACAATACTTAAAAAATAATTGAAACATCAGGACATTAAATCTGACTCGTGCTTGTGATATTCCCTCTTGGCCAACAAAATTGATGCATTTTAACGGTTAAAATAAAGGTTATTTATATTTATATTAGATCTCATAAGGAACATCCAAAGCATTAGGATATTCGGTAGTGTGGATGCCTACTAATCAAAAGTCATGGGCTCAATTTGTGGCATGGCCGAAGAATGTATCATTGTTGGAATGTGGGTCTTCCCTTTCATAGTGTTGCATTAACGCCAATAGGGCTGAGTGTGGTGTTTGTGCTAAGTTTAAGATAGTTAGATGGGTGATGTTGGCAGCCATACATGACCCCCCTGGTACAGCAGATTCCAACAAAGAGTTGTTACACAGCCTAAAACCTACTATAATAATTTAAAAACCATAGAGTAATAATAACGATATTCAAAGGGATTGATTAGAATTAGTAGTCAAAGTGTATTAATTCCTTTCGAGTCTAAAACGTTAGAGGTTGAAAGGTTGAACTTATATGCACAAATAACTCACTTGCAAGTGGAGCAGAGTAATTGCGATAAATGAAAAATAAATATAACTCCCACACATCACGACTAGACAGCCAGCGTTAAAACAAAGGTGTATACCATTCAATGTCTGAGGTGAAATTCTTGCGAGCTGTTTCTAGCATGGCCCTGAGTAGTTTGCCGTTATTCGTTTGGATAACTCTCGCTGTAATTCTAATATCGTATTAATTTAATCAATTATCCCTTTTGGGTTGCTTGATAGTAATTTTGGTTTAATTTTAATACACATTGAACCATACATGATACATGTTTTTATTCAAAAAGGACTACTTTATACAAGATGAGACCCTTTGCAAGGCCTCTAAGCTGGCAGAAGAGCCGATCTCCGTGGAGTCGTTTTTAGAGACGGTCCAGTTCTGGTTGAGAGATAAGACATCCTTGTGTGCCATAGACGTGGACAGTGATGCGATGGTGGGACTACTCATCACGAGGGTTGTCAGCTACCTTGAACACGCGCGGTCATTCAGCAGGATCAGGGCATGTACACAATTATCTTTCTAGAACACTCACGTTCACTCAGCAGGATCAGGGCATGTACACACTTATCTTTCTAGAACACTCACGTTCACTCAGCAGGATCAGGGCATGTACACACTTATTTTTCTAGAACACTCACGTTCACTCAGCAGGATCAGGGCATGTACACACTTATCTTTCTAGAACACTCACGTTCATCAGCAGGATCAGGGCATGTACACAATTATCTTTCTAGAACACGCACGTTCATTCAGCAGGATCAGGGCATGTACACAATTATCTTTTTAGAACACGCACGTTCATTCAGCAGGATCAGGGCATGTACACAATTATCTTTCTAGAACACTCACGTTCATTCAGCAGGATCAGGGCATGTACACAATTATCTTTCTAGAACACTCACGTTCATTCAGCAGGATCAGGCCATGTATACAATTATCTTTCTAGAACACTCACGTTCATTCAGCAGGATCAGGGCATGTATACAAGGATCTTTCTAGGACACTCACGTTCATTCAGCAGGATCAGGGCATGTACACAATTATCTTTCTAGGACACTCACGTTCATTCAGCAGGATCAGGGCATGTACACAATTATCTTTCTAGAACACTCACGTTCATTCAGCAGGATCAGGGCATGTACACAATTATCTTTCTAGAACACGCACGTTCATTCAGCAGGATCAGGGCATGTACACAATTATCTTTCTAGAACACTCACGTTCATTCAGCAGGATCAGGGCATGTACACAATTATCTTTCTAGAACACGCACGTTCATTCAGCAGGATCAGGGCATGTACACAATTATCTTTCTAGGACACTCACGTTCATTCAGCAGGATCAGGGCATGTATACAATTATCTTTCTAGAACACTCACGTTCATTCAGCAGGATCAGGGCATGTATACAAGGATCTTTCTAGGACACTCACGTTCATTCAGCAGGATCAGGGCATGTACACAATTATCTTTCTAGGACACTCACGTTCATTCAGCAGGATCAGGGCATGTACACAATTATCTTTCTAGAACACTCACGTTCATTCAGCAGGATCAGGCCATGTATACAAGGATCTTTCTAGGACATCTGAAAGGTCTTTTTCCTGACAGAATGTTACAATTCACTATATATATATATGTATATCCACCACTAAATTATAGTAAAAATACAGCATACACAGCCCATATCTTACCATAGTTATTGGCGTGCTAATAGCATCATTATTTTTCTCTCTAGATAATTCACATGTCAAATGTGAGTAGAAGGCGTCCATTTGATTTGCAAGTCAGCTTTTGACTTTCACAACAGACTATTTGATGCTCATTCAGACGTAGTTTGTATTAACTGATAATATATTTTATTTCATTACTAGATAAATTAATATATAGAATTATTTTATCCAACCATATACTCCAATCATGTGATTTGTTTAAAATGTACAGCTTAGAATTTTGTGTTTAGCTATCAAAAGGGGAAGCTTTCCATAAAGTTATGGATCTTCGCTTCTATATCAATAAACAGATTGATGTTTTCGAGCACTTCAACGTAGATTCTTTCTTTCGTTACTACGCGATCTGTGTCAAGCCACAGCACAGAGGTAAAGGTAAGTAATAACATTTATTAGGTAACACATTTAATTAATAATTTAACATTATAATATGCAGAGTTGAACTAATCAACTCTTTATTTAGACCCATGTGAATGGACAGCACTTACGTTCCAAGCGTATTTCGATGTGTTTACACCCCTCTAAATCGGCAATGCCCTTCCACTGACCTTGAGGCACCAGCTCCCGGGCTTAGGACCACTAAGCGGGGTTTCCACATGCAATGATTATTGGCGCCACTTGACTGGCGCAAATAATCATAGCGCCAGTAAAGTAAGGAGCAGTTGAACTTTTTGGCGCCAGTATCTTGTTTGTTTGTAAACAGTGTTTAAATTGCTAGCAGTTTTTTTTACGAACGATGGCGACACTAGAAAATAAATGATCAACAAAATATATAATAATGTTCCTCGAGGCATATGAACAGTATCCATGCTTGTGTAACCATTAAATTTCTTCATTTATAAAGACAGAAATAAAAGAGTCGAGGCATTGAGAAAAATAGTCAGGCTATGTCCGGTGCAGTCACAGAATTTAGTCTAAGCGCTGCAAAGGCCAAAATACGTAGTATTCGAAATCCATTTACGAACTCATAATCTATGCTTTCGCTTCTTTCTTTTAAATTTTTTCTGGAGTTCTAAAGACACGATTTGCACTACGACATAAATACTTGCATTAACTACGGCAGTTGACGCCATGTTGAATACTACGCCAGTAGAAAAATGATTGATGAATGTGGAAACACAAACTGGCGCCATTAATATTGGTGCCATTAAACTGGCATGCTACTGGCGCCAGTAATCATTGCATGTGGAAACCCCGCTTTACTGACAAACGTCACCAGTGGGCTCACACAGAATAGCACCAGCCTTGAGAAGGGAAGGCATAGTCAATCAGCTCTAGTTGGGAGATGAATCTTACATTCTAGGCAGTATAAGGAGGGAGGGGGGAATGACTGGGTTTACACCACGACAGTAAGTTTCCAGCAAACTTTGATCGCGTGAGGTTGAGCTGGTCTAGGACTCCAGGCAATAAAAATAACACATTCCCTCCCGAAACAAGCACAATATCCTCTTTAGAGATTCAAACCAATATTTTATATTTTAGCAACTCTTCTTACTACCCGTTTGGGTTATACGCCCAAGTACTAACTACGCTAGTGGGCTAGGAATTGGGAGGGTTGAATTTAGAGGAAGTTAACTCGCATTTGCGTGGAGGGAGAGTGGAAAACCATTAAGGGAAGATCACTCTCAGTTCACCCGACCGATATTCGAACCTCAATCTCCCCGTCCTCGGCAGTCTAGCTCAACACGAAACTAGTGCGTTAGCTAACTACGCCACCAAGGTAGGCAAACCAATATTAAAAGAGACTAACGCCCACAAATAAATCAAAGAGGTATAGTTATTTAAGAACAAGTGCACAACATCCTCACAGGGATTCGAAACAAAGTAAATTGGGCCATAAAAACACTGTCCAAAATCAAATGAGGCCAAAGATAGAGCGTTGGTCTGATGGCATCATCAGTGACGAAGGTGAAGTTTGGGAAGAGAATGGAATTATGGTCTGGGGATTGGACCATGCATCATGTACCATACTGTGGATACATATTTATTGGTGAAGTCAATAATGTTTGACTCCAAGTCAAAAACAGCTATCTTAACCTTAACACAAGCCTTGAATAATAAATAGATTTAAAAAAGGTCACATGATTTGGGGGAGCAGGTGTCGGCATGGGTTTGATGCTGAGCGGAATCAGCGTGGCCAGAAGTCTAAACCAGACGGTGATCATGGGGATCTTCACCAGTGAACGTAGTCAGGCCATGGCTCGCAAGATGGGCATGAGCTCCCTGTTTGAGGTGAACTATGCTGACTGGCTCAATGAGGACGAACAGTTGGTGTTTGATGACCCTGGCGCTGGGAACTACAACGCCAGTCTTATGGCCCTCAAGGTTCCCGACTGGACCCACGACCAGAACAAGAGCTTCACTTTGGGACAGGGGCTTCCCTCTATACTCACCACTATTCCATGTGTGTCAAACGAGAAACCTCCTTGATGTAAGCTCATTAAACCATGTAGAGTATCAGCAATACTGTGCAAGACGCTGTTTATTTTGGGCTCTCTCTCTCTTTCTTTGACAAATGATTGCAAACATCTAGTTATTTTCTTTTATTTTCATTTTGTCAATTGATTGAAAATAATTATATATCTCTCTTTTGTGATTTAGCTTCTAAACTTTCAGGATAGGAGTAAAACTCTATCATCTTATCTGAATTTAAGAGCTGACTAATCTACACTTTTTTCAAACGCCTGAAAAACTAGAGAACATATATATTTATTTTATACCTGCTGATGAAATTCTTTAACTAACCATAAATTAAAATATTCTTCTTGAAACATAATTAGCAAGTGTTAATACTAGATTAGGAGGGTGGAGGTGCTAATATAAGAATTAGTTGTACCATTTTATCCGAGCGCACACTTCTATTTTTAATTGAAGGATTGAAGGGTTAACTGGGTAACTACACCCACCCTAATTCAAGATGTCCAGATATTCATCTCTGAATGTGCAAGTTGGTTTTCAAATTATATTTTAACACACTTGGTTGTCGTACAAATGATTATCATACAGTTTAAGTGAATGGTGACCAACTATGCTACATATTATTTCTAAAGTTTGTGATGAAATTAACTAGCTTAAGGGGTATACAACATTAGACTGTATACTGTAGGGTCCTTATATAATACATATATGTGTGTGTACACCATTTTGTCGCTTTATTATTTTTAATAGATTAGTAGGTATATATATATGAATAAATCGGTAATATATCGTTTCGTGAGATAATCCAAAGTTAGGTATTAAATAAATGAGATTTAAATTTTAATTTGAAAGGATATTCCTATTGATACAAATTAATTATCTATTACATATCAAATGCATTCATAGATCAACATCCTTTTAGCATTTGGTAGGCCTACTACTTCTTTCACTTTGGACTATTTAGATCAGTGTTTCCTGAACTTCCATCAATCGCGTGCCCCTTTCTGGATATGGCCCTACCAACGTACCCCTTCCAAACATTAATTTTTTAGTAAGACAAAATGTTCTCAAAGCATATTTTATGATTAATAAAACTTAGTGGTACTTCACACACCTTCTGAATTACCACAGTCTGGGAGACACTGATTTAGAAAGTTTTTCTGAACTAATTAATACTCATGTTTGTAGCCATCAATCTCACAATAAACTTTATTGCTTGTGACGGAAAGACTGACGTTCAAATCTAAGAAAGGTAAGCTAGTAGCAATTTTACAGTTGTTCTTTTATTCACGCTCCAAGTTAATTAGGTTGCACTTCATTTACCTTACTCATTCTCACCACTATGGTTAAGTTGTCAATAGCCCTTGCGAGGTGACCTGGTGGTCTAGGGGTAAGGTGTCAAACTTCTGTGCTGAGGGTCCGGGGTTCAATCCTTGGTCCCGGCACAGATTTATCTGATTGCCAAACCCTTCCTTCACCTCTGACAAGACGTGTATTAATCACAACTTGTGAATGTGAGGAATGCCAGGCCTCCACCGTGGTTCGGATCCCACGTTAAACTGTAGGTCCTCCATTTCATCTCACAATCACCCTACCATTACACATTAGCGTAAGTGCGTATAACCCGAACGGGTAGTAAGGTGCGGTGCTAGTAATAATAATAATAATAATAGCCCTTGCGTATGGAGTACACATAAATAAATAAAGACATGAGTTGTACGGTAATTGCTATATTTTTTGTGCTCTCTTTAGATTATACAACGAATAATTTTTAATTAGGATATTTTAAGCTATAAACCATTTATACATTTTAGTACAAGCCAGCAAAATATGCCTATGTTTTAATATCAGCCTTATGAATGACATTCTAGTGGAAACTTGAGTGCATCGTGAGTATAAATACACTGCGGTTGATGACAAGTTCACTATTAAAAACAGTTATAATTCGACCAAAACATGGCTCTAGAACCATACCATTAGAGATAAAAACAGAAACTGTTCAACTCCCAGAAAAAATATCACTGAAAAAAAAACCTTTAAAAGTGCAGAAAAAATAAAACTAACCTAAATGGATACCAGTAAAAACAGAAACGAACTGAACGACCACGTGGATACCGATTCCCCATTTCTTTTTCAGAGGGTGAAATACATTTTCCAAACATAGTAATGCAACCATACCAATAATAATAATAATAATAATAATAATAATAATTGTTATCTTTCCCCCCAATAATAATTTCCTGCAATAATGAAATGCACTCACAGCCCCCCCCCCTCCCTCTCACTCGATACGACCCTGTTATTGCGTGATGTTATTTTTTCATGGCAACCTTCTCTACTCGTGATGTGATGCCTCAGGAAGGGGAAGTGGTCATTGCAGCTCGAGGCAACAAGGGCTATCCCTCACTTGTAATGGGCCTTAGGGCCCCTCATTGCGACACCTTCTCTAGAGGCTGTCTAGAGGGTAGTATTACAGCCAGAAATCACCGGAGGGTACACCGCAAATAATGCAATAGTTATTAGTCAAAACAATAATACTGAGTTATCTGAAAATCATCACTTTTATTTTTTTCTAGTTAATCTGAAAATTACAACAAATTTAATAATCGCAGGTGTGGATGATCGATCTAAGGCGTTTGACAGACTCTAAGATTTTTTTTTTACAGTTTAAAAGATACTTAAAAAATGTTCATTTAGACATGCGTCAAGAAATGTGATATGGAGCTGTCCATTTTGATAGACATTATTAATATCCAAACAATATTACTAATAATGTACTAAAATACTATCAATGTTGACTGTTAGCCAAATGTTTGTATTTTTAAAAGCTCCTTTCAGTCAGAATCCTGCAGTGCATTTAATATTTTCACACACTCGTTCTTCTAAAGGAGTGCATTTGCTCCAAGATACAATTCTTATCCATAACCTTTAGATTAAATCGTTAATAAGCCTTCTGAGCCCCTATTGGGGGGTCACGTGAGATAAGGCGTCAAAATCGTCCAGTTTGGTTTGCTGTAGGGTGCAATAAATACAGTTTTTTATTAAGATCTTTCCATTCCTCTTCGAAAATATTGGTACATTTCCTCTAAGCCCTAAATTCAGCCTTCCTAACCCATTTAAGTTTAAAAGGTAGATATTACGGACTGGTATTAAGACACATATACAACACCTTTTTGATAAAAAGCCCAAATTTAAATATTAGGTAAAATTGTAGTCCTTCTTATCTCTGGTAAGTATATAATTAGCGAATAGTTCAGTAGCTGTAAAAGAAGACGTTATCACTGTGGCCCTAGCCATTTAAAAATAGTCAGTTTAAGGAAGTTTATAAACCCCACAGCCAAACTTTACCGCACATGAATAATAAGAATGATAAATACCACCAAAACGGCTCTTTATATTTTACGGTTGTCGGTCTACATTCGTGCAGATAAATATATTTACTTTACTTACATATTTTTCATCTATAGATTATGTTTATAATGTGAAGCCATTCCATTGACAATTATTGTATTAGTTCTTCCAACTATAAATCATGTTTTTTTTTTAGATTAAAGCTTATATATACTGAATATGACCCCAAAATTTTAATTTCAAAATGTTGAAAGGATGTAATCTTGTATTGGGGTGTAAATTAGAATATGAATATAGATTATATCAGATAAATAGATTTTATCGTTTACACTTCTGAAATGTAAATACCACAGCTTAGAGTGGTCAGAGAAAAACAGACACACGAGCCTGTAAGTATATTCATTAATATTAATATTAATTATTATAGTTATTATTATTATATATATAGTAATTATTGTAACTGTAGGTTTTTATACTGAAATATATATATTTTTTGTATTATTGTATTGATTGTTAAGTGTAGCTTTAATATTTATAGATAGTAAAATAATCTAAGGCTTCATTCTTTCAAAAAGCTAAACTGCTAATGACGGGGAGATCGGGGTTTGAATCCCGGTTAGTTGTACTGAAGAGGTAATTTCCTAAATGGTTTTCCACTCCATTTCCATGCAAAGAGGGTACACCTCCTATAAATTCAACTCTTCTCAAACCTATCACCTCTAGCGTAGTTTGTTCATACGCCAATCATCCCAACGTGTAGTAAGACACGGAGAGAAAATTAATAAACATAGGCCTATCTTTGTAAACAATCAAAATTGGACTTTCAAATTGACTTTATTTCGTCAGCACCAGACATTACTACCTGCTCATTCTAAGCGCATGTACTAGTTACTATAATATGATAGCGTTTAAAAAGGTCAAATTTTGAGGAAGTGTACCTGCTCTTTCATAAAGGGAGACAGGAAAACTATTTTATAAAGCCACCCTCAGCACACTCGACCGGGCTAGAAACTCGATCCAAACCCGATCTCTCCGACAATCTGTTCTATTACGAGTGTGACGCCTTAGACCATGTAGTCACCGAAGAGGTTAATTGACTTATTTATGTTTTTTTTTAGCCTAGGTACTTTTGAGAACAGAACGGGACAATATTAATGGTTTATTTTAAGATTTAGAAAGAAAAGAATATTTTCATGTCAAATTAAATTAAGGTTTGTTAATTACCTCCGAGTTTAAAAGTGGTACGAAATCACAGCTCAGGAGTTAGCTCGCACTTATTAATTTCTTGCTTGACGAAAAAAAATGCAAACACGATTATCCAACAATATAGTATGTTTTTTGAGAAAAAAACAAAAAAAAACAAACAAGAAGATTTGATCAGAATTGTCAGTGGCTGTGAGTGGAAATTTATGTCAAATTGGTCATAAATTTTCTGATATTTTTTCCATTTTGTTATGAATACAAGTATATGAGTAGCTGTCATTAACTTGGTGACTATCGCACGGTAACCCATTCTTTGACATGTTCCGGAGGGGGGGGGGTAGTAGCGGGGTTGATTTGTGTGTATGGCTCCCATTTACTCTCTTGGGGGGCCAAGAGGAGGGAGGTAGGATGTTGGTTCAGATTCAGACTATCTCCTGCCCCGGCCCATTTGGTTAGGGGGGTTGATTGGAGCCGGAGATGTCCCGGTAATAAGCGTCAAGGAAGATGGGAATATACTGGCCATGACTGGCAACACGACCAGCTGAGGTCCTCTGCTCCTCCACTTCCCCCACCCTACCAATGGAGGAGGAGGAGGAGGTTCTGCCAGCATCATGGATTTATGGCCAGAACACTGCAGGGATCATTTTCTCTAGGCCAGATGAAACAACGCAATAAGATACTTTTGAAATAATATTTTACACAGAAGTAGGATAATACACCGACTGTCAACCTCAGTTGTCTTGGTTTAAAGTGCTTGCCTCAGAACCCGATGTTCCTGGGTTCAAACACAGCCAAGGCACAAAGATATTTCTTGATCGACAAAAATCCGTAACAACTTCCAATGGAGGTGAAGTAAAGCCGTCAGCCGTTGTGGCATGCCAGTTAGGTATGAGAAAGTAACTTTCCGGTAAAATTGGTATACTCTTTCGCGCTTTCACGCAGAATTCAATCTGTTTCTTAGGGAAAGTGTCTGAGGTTAGCGTCAGGAAGGACATCCGGTTGTAAAACAGGTCCACCAAAACAAATATGACGGGTTCCTGTGGCTTGTCATAGAAAATGTCGACCTCATATGAGTGGGATAAGATGAAAGAAAAGGTGAAGAAGAAAATAGAAGGAGGGTTATATATTCACTCTCCTTCATATTATACAGCAAACATTTGATATGTGATAATAAAGTTTTTACAACTGTATGAGGAAGAGGAAAATTTGTCTTTTTGACTGTTATTCCACAACTACAGGGTAGTAGAGTTAAAAAAGAGTTCATCGTAAATTGAAAAATGATACCTGGAAACTGGAATCGAACCCGGAGCCCTTGGGTAAGAAAGCCAATGCCAAGCATCCCTAGCTATCCAAGACTCGTCCAGTGCTAATTCAGAGTCTGTGGTGGACATGTGGAATTCTTTCTACTGTATTTTTATTTTAAAATTTTTCCTGGCAAAACTCATTATGTCCGGGACAAGAATAAAATAACTGTTGAGACAAATTTGTGAATAAAATTAAATCAAAGGTTTCTGTTGACGCAATATTTTATTTATTTTAACATTCTTTTATGTTTTAAAAACATAAAAAATATTGTCTTGTACTCGGACCCCATTCCTTCCCACCCATCTTAAAATGAGATTAAAAAAAACTAGTTTTGCTATAAAGATGTGTACTCATACCTCTCGGACAAGTTATGGAATATAATCAAAAGAAAACACGACGTTAAAAGATAAAACGAACTAGTGCAAGTTGTCAACCCTGCGTTGTGTTCCTCTGAATGGAATCCAAATAAGGGCGCGTGTCAACCCTACAGGGCAGCTTCCCCGAATATTTATCCTCTTTATGGACTTGTGTGAGGGTCTGATGGATTCAGGGCCAGTTATATTATTAGGAAAGGGACTATTAGAGGAGTCAGATATACTGTAGCTCTCTCTGGCGTCATATAATAGTCTATTGTTGAAAACCAACGCGCATGAGCCAACAATTTGTTAAGCTCTATAGTGTTTTTTTAGCAACGCAGCCTACTACCCAGCGATGAAGGTGGTTGTTGAATTAAAAAGGAATCTACCTGAATCTGCATGGAGGGAGAGTGGAATAACGTTTAATAAAAAAAACACCTTTATACACTCGACCGGGATTCGAACTCTGATCTCCCCGTCATTGACAGTTTAGTATATTGTGAGTGTGACGCCTTAGATCGTTGGACCATCGCTGTGGGGTTCTACTGTTAATTTGATCCATTTCGGTAGTTGAATGGTCTAAGGCAATGTTTCTCATAGTTTTGGTGATGAAGGACCAATGTCTGTCTTTTCTTGGCCACGGATCCAAAATGTTTTGATGAATTGTGCTCAAACAAGATAATTAGATTTTATAGGGCTATACTTCAGGATTTTCTATTTTATTTTTAAATAGGCTATAGCAATCTAGTTTAAAATGTATATTTGGTGATTGACTATTTGTGAGAACATTTGTTTTAGGGTAGTTAACTGGTGACTTAAAAACAAATTATTTATTTTTAAAAACGGATCTGTCACTTTGGTTAAAAATGGATACATGTTAATTTTTTTACAATATATATATATATATGGCTATATATATTTTTAACTCAGTTTATAGTAGTTAACTGAAGACTGGTTTTTGTAAAATATGAATTATTTTGAAAATTCATATTATGATGTTGTTCAAAATTGATGTCGAAAGAGTATGTTACGTGATAAATAATAAATAATAATTTTTCTTAATTTTTCTAAAATAAACTAGTATAAGAGTGGTTTATTTACAGCAAATTATAAAAATTTGAAATATTTTGAAATTGACCTTCAATATTGAACTCAAAATGGTTATCTAGTAATGTTTTATCTTATTAAATTAAGAATAATCACAACGTTTTTATGTCTACCTATTACGTATAGTTTTAGTGTAGTTTATAAATAACTTACTTTTGAATTATTAAAAATCCTTAATCGGTTTTGTTTGAAATGTATATATAAAAGCTGTTTATTGTGATTAACATGATGTTGTGTTTGTTTTTATGAAAAAAATTACGCAAATGTAATTTACTTAAAACCTATTTTTGAAAAATTTTCTTCGAAGTTAAAATATAATACACAATATGAGAAATTTTTTGTGATTGCGTCGTACCATTTTTTACTAACTATATGTCTTGTGAACTCAAAATGTATTTTCGTAAATGTCTTTCCACTCTATCTCCGCACAAATATGGAAACACTTCTTCCAAATACAACTTTCCTCATTCTTTACACATAAACGTAATTAATATATATACGTATAAGTCGAAGAGGTACTAAATAATATTACTGTTATTACTAAGCTAAGTATTGGTCTGACTGGCTTCAATGGTCAAATGGTCTAAGGCAGGGGTTTCTAATCCTTGGGTAGTGACCCAAATGAGGCTCAAAAGTTGCTCCTGAGGGTCACGGGAAGATATAAAGATAAATAAAGAAATCGTAATAAATTATAAAATATTGCAATTACACATTAATTGTGTAACTCAGGCATTATAAAGTACTATGACAATAGAAAAATAGCGTGAAAAACCCCTTTATTTACACTAGACAATTGTTCTAGTCAGACATGCTTACTCGTAACCAATGAAGAGTCTTGAAATTACAAAGACTACGGTAGGGGCTACCAGATATTTCCACTCTTTGCTTCCTCGAGTCTTCATCTCTTTCACTGACACATTATATTGCATGATCTCTCCCTTCACAGAACATTTATTTACATTTTTCTACGTATTTAACGTGCACTTTCTGAACCGACTGATTATATCAGTACACAAAAATTTCTATGAGTGAATGCGAAAGGGTTTTACCAATTTTGCCAGGAAAAGTACTTTCTCATATCTTCCAGGGTTCTTTAACACAATGGTTCCTAACCGGGGGCCACGGCCCTCTGAGGGAGGGTGGAGGTCGCCGTGAAAGGTTTTTTGGGGGGCCTTGAAAAAATAATTTGAAATGTTATTTTGTTTATTACTGAAGTTAACTATCTTAAATTTTACGTTTCGGAAGAAAGAATACGATAGTTGTAAGTAAGCATGTAAGTATATTAAACTCTCGATTTTCCGGGGTAGTGGAGGGGAGGGAAACACGGATAATAAACATCACGGATAATACAAATAATCCCCATCTGTTTACCATCACCATTCAAAATTTGTTGCCCTTTGTTTCTAACTAATTTATGTGAAAAGGGATTTTACACCATGGTAAATATTAAAACAAAGCAGTGAAATCGACTCTTGCATGCAAATAGCATTAAGTAATACAATTGAAACCAAAATAGATCAATTTGTGGACATTGTTCAAAAACAGAGGTCTCATTAAATACATTTAGCTAAGTTAATTTCGACTTTTTTTGTTTGTTTGTTATTATCTATAGTCAGCGAATAAAGCCACTATCTCAGAATAAATCTTAATGATTAATATGTCAGTAAAAACTAGGGGGCCGTGACAATATTCTAGGATATTTAGGGGGCCGAGAGTAATCAAAGGTTGAGAACCACTGGTTTAACACGTCACCATCATCTTGGGACCAATGGCTTTACTTTCCCTCAGAAGAACGTTGTGCATTGGATGTTTATCACTCAAGAAAATTCTGTCAACCTCAACTGGGTTTGAACCCACAAACATTGGGTTCAGGGGCAAACCCTTTACCCCAACACCACAGAGGTCGATCTTCACAACACAGAAAGAAACTAGAAATAAAAGTGCAGGACTTTAAGTTGTCTTTCATGGGTTCAAGAGCAAAGCTCTTTTCAAGGGGACCAAAATGGACCACGTCCTTATTGTTCAGTACCAATGTTGATATAATTATCTGAGAATCCAGGGACTAACTTCTTATTGAAATAAAGTTAATTTTGGGAATATCTTAACGATTTTACATGTTTCATTTAGTTATTGAACAAATTTATGGCTTTATCGCCGTTAAGTATGCTACTGTGAAGAACACCAAGCAATTGTATTCAGCATTGGTCAAAAAAAAATATGTTAGGAGGGTATTGTGTGATGTGTGTGTTTCATAATAAACTAACTTAAGAGGGCGTAGTCTATTATATGGATTTAAAAGTGGCACTTGGGCATGGGATTCCAACTCAGGACCTTTGGACTAGTATGCCAGTGGTCTAACCAGTGATCAATCTGGGAGTAGTGCCGTATTGTAAGCTATTTGAGCAAAGGAACCTTTTCCCGGAACGCTTAAATGCATTGCAGGCGGCCAGAATACCCCCTTTATATAGAAGTGGTTTTATTATACCAAAATACGGTTCAAATTTCCCGCCAAAATGAAGTTCTAAGGTATCAAGGTATCTCTAAGGGACTAAAATACTTAAATTTAATGTTTTATCATAAAAAATTATTGAATAAAAGTGGAAAATTGCTCATTTTTACTGACGTTTAATGCGATATATGACAGTTCTTAGATTATAGTAAATTGTTTGAAACAAAGAATTAGAATTCCTTGAAAAAAGTAATTTTTTAACATGGTTACAACGGAAAATTCTAGTAAGGCCAAGAATGTTTTAAATCGTTTTACCCAAGCCTCCAGTGTACGAGATGCCCTTAATTGAAAAGCTACCCAGAATACTGTTTCCAATCCTCTTGGAAGAAAAACGCTGGTTTAGTTCTTTAATTCGGTTTTATCGTGTTTTATAAGGTTAGAATGTTAGCCTAAGGCCATGAAAATAAATCATTTCCGCGAATTTAATGAAACAATCTTATATTCTCAAGCGATGAAAATTGAGTATTTCAGGTGTGAGAAATTTTCAATCGAAACATTTCCCACGGGGGTGGCTTGCTACCTACTAAACGGATGAGGTTTTGGATTTGAGAAGTAGGTAACTAGAGCCTATTACATAAAGCCATAAAATAATGTGTTGACGGTGAAAGGGAGGAATAAGGGGGGAGGGGGCAAAGGAGTTTCTTAGCAAATACTCAAACCAAACTTAAAATAATTATTTTAACTTTGGTATAGATGATATATTGAAAATTAATTCCAAACAAATAATGACATTTAGAGATGAAAATTTATTGGTGAAATTTTCAGATCGCTAAGTTCCAATGGAACGGGATGTATCTGTAAATACACCGATAATAATGTAGAAGCATTAACATATCTGGCTTAGAGCAGAACCAACGTTAGTGACACATTTGGCCACTAAGTGCTGTAGTATAATATGTACGTGAGTGGAGAAAAAAACTCATTTAAACTCATTTAAATAGCTAAAACTTGTTTTACAGAAAAAGTGATTGAAAATTTTACAAAATAGAAGATTTTACGTGAACTATTTTCCGTTTTCCATCTCTATCCGTGCAGTAAGAGAGTACTCAATGTTCAAGAAGACAATATCACCGAGAATAATAATACTCTATCATTAAAAGCTTGATTGAGTTCTGTGGTAGAAATTCTTTACTTCGTCGAGTCAAAAAGAAGATCACAGTAATAGCAAAGCGGATGGCATTGTCCCTTTGACGTCTTTGTAAACAACGCGCCGTGTCTTCTCTTGATTATTTTATCACAATGGCGTCTCTCTTCAAGGAAGAGATTGCAAGCCGTTCATTATTTACCCCATTCCGAAAGTGGGAGTTCTCATGAAAAGGTTTTATTATTTTTATATATTTTTTGTACACAGTAGTTCTTTGGGCAAAGAGGAGGGTTGTCTGTTATTCCCCAGTCGATACATGTTTTAATATACGCGTTTTGAATATAAAAAAGGAGTTCTTTTAACTTTCCACGATATGTCTACAGGCGGGTGTTGAATTAATCCGTTAAAAGTACAGGGGTTAAAATTGAATAACGGCCTGAGTTGGGAAAGAGACCGTTAGGTTTCATACTCTGAACAACCACTCATGAGATGGGAGATTTTAATTGAAAAATTGTGCTAAAATAAACCTGATATAATTGCTTAGGTGACTTGTATTAGTAGTTATTAGAAATACAAATAAACACATGTTAAAATCTAGGATATAATTATCAGTTTTCTAGAGTGGAGCCGCTACTGTTTATTCAAGTTGCTGCTCATTTGTCCTCACAAGGATAAGTTTGACCCCATTCCAGAACCACTGCTTCACATAAAAATCAGGAAGTGCCGGGGATCGAACCCTTGACCTCTAGATCTGTAACCAGGAACTCTGACGACTAAAACATAGTGGTGGACTGATATTGTTTTACAGTATATAACGATATGATCACGGGGCTATGAATACCAATTATATCACAAACATTCCGTACCATTTTAAGTATCGTTAAAAGGAGGATCAAGCTACAACGTACACTTCATTTACCATGAAAGGTAATAGTTCTATCTTGACGGATTACCCAAAGTCCCTGGCTTAGAGTCTGCGCCATAGGGGAATCATGCAAGCAAAGATTGCTGCTTTTCAGGGTGAACGTAGGGTAAACAGAGCTTTCTCTGAAAAGTGCAAGCTTCTCTTGACGGACCACACTTTGGAGTTTACAAATGTTATATCTCGAATGGTGTATATCTACAACATTTATAAAAAAAATTAATTGGGCCACATTGTGTGTGGTTTCATCAAAAGGTCCACGAGCTGAACATAATCATTGATCGAAACGCAAATATTACATACGTGCTATTCACTCATGTAGGCTATATCTACTAAAAAATTTCCTTACGGATTTATCGATATTAAACACATTTTATTAGATTGAACTATTTGTGTGTATTCTAAGGGAGAAATTTATTATTTTGTTCCCAACACAACAAATACTATAACTTTAATAGATAAAAAGTATCTCCCAAAGATAGGGTTCAATGTTTTGGTGATATAAGCCTTTTTTTTAAATAACACACTATTTCAAATAGTCTATTTGGATTACTTATTAGGAAATACAAACATTGTCACACCAAACTTTTGAAAAAAATTAATGATATTTGAAACTTTACTTTTCATAACATGCTTCTGGTACGAAGAAATAACACTATTAATGGACTCCTAAAACTTGCCTTGAGATACATTCTGTACTTTTGATTCTTTCCATTTCAATACATTTTTTTGAGACTATTCCACTGTTTTTTTCCTGTATATCACTTTTTATATGCAAACAATGAACAAGTCTCCTCTTTTTAAAGAAATTATTTTTGTTTTTGTACAAACACAAGCGATTATTCACGACTTATGTAAAATAATGTGCAGTAGGAATATAAATTATACTCAAACTCAACTATAATTGTAAATTAAGGCCGCTTCGACCGACAGCTTTTATCCAACTAAAAGCACGTGAGGGGGTCAGTAGATTGGACAAATTTAAACAAGTGTGGTGAGTATAAACATGTCACTATCATGCGCATGAAAATATGTGTTTTCGAATGTGCTTGGTATTTATAGTCTCGGACAGAAAATAATACCTAAGCGCATTAGAAATACTAAGAGACAAAAAGTAAGTGCTCAATTTGCATTTTCAACGCCACAGATATTCGGAAGTTATCTATAAGTATGTTTATCAAAGATGAAAACATGAACAATTATGTTATTTTTGAGCAATAGAATTTGAGTTTAAGATCTGTGTACCCCACCCTTCCCCCATGTAACAGCATGTAGACATTATAGCTCACCACTCCCCCCCCTCAAAGCGTTACGTGGTTTATGGACGACCCCTAATTAATACTCAAAGGTTGTGTAAAGATGGTGAAGGTAGAGTTTAGAGAAAGTGTTATTATATTTGTGTGGAGGAATAGTGATAATACGTTTAAGAAAATACACTCATTAAATCCTCCCAGGCCGGGATTCGAATGCGGACCATGCTGTAAACAGCAAATAAGACTAGATGAACTTGACGTTCAGTCTGCGTACCCAATGATGCGTATGACGAGTCCCACTATAGCAGTTTTTAAACTATTTTAACTAAACCAATATGTATTTTCAGATGACATTCTGATAGAACGATTGTGTTAGGAGAGAAAAATTATGAAAGAACAGGGATTTGAACCCTGGTCATTCAGCTCTACTCGCTAACTTCTGTACCTATTGAGCTATCCGGGATCTCCTTTTTAGTTCCAAAGCCCAAATAAACCTCTAAGCGTACTGGTGTAGCTATATACATTAAATACCAACACGTGTCACAAGTAGACCCTAATTATTCAGTTAATAATAATAATATAGATATCTGGTGACCTGACGGTCTAGGGGTAAGGTGTCGGGCTTCTGAGCTAGGGTCTAGGGTTCAATCCTCGGTCCCTGTACAGATTTATCTAATTTCCAAATCCTTCCTTCACCTCTGAAAAGAAGTGTAGTATTAATCACAGCTTGTGAGTGTGTGAAATGTCAGGCCTCCACCGTGGTTCGGATCCCACATTAAATTGTAGTTCCTCCATTTCATCTCACATTCCCCTACCATTACACATTATCGTAAGTACGTACAACCTGAACGGTTAGGAAGATGCGGTAATACTACTACTATTACTACTACTACTAACTACTACTACTACCAATAATAATAATAATATTATAGGCATCTCATTGGTGTAGTTTGAGATTTTGATTGTATTTGCATTATACTAATATTACCACTGTATAGTTGTAATTTTTCATTATGTGTCGTAAGTAATTTTTAGTGTAGTGACAAGTGCTGACTGTTAACAAGCAGGTAGGGGGGGAACGTTATAACGGGACAATACTCCCTCCCCTAGTGTTCAGCAAGACAGAAGGGTTGGTGGCACATTCCAGCAGACAAGCAGTGTGAGCTCTGGCCTTGGAGCGGTGACTAGGTGAGTACTGTATGTCTTGTAGGTGAATGTAGAATAAAGAAATATTACATTAGTAATGAAAAAATTAAAGTATTTGTATAATTATTGATCCAATAAAATGTTGTTTTAGAGTAAATCAACATTAGCCTACTATATCATGTTTTAATGTAAAAATGTATGCATACTAATAAAATTGTATTTACTATTAAATAGTAAATAAAATTGTATTAATTACTATTTATTATTGATTTAATTATTAATTATTAATTTTGTAATTTAATTCATATTCACAGTTCTAGCATGGTATAGATTCGAGGAGACTTTAGGCTATCACTTCACTATATATTTATTCTTAGCACCACGTCTTAATATTATCATTTTTTGTATTGTGTACTTCTCTGATCTACTGTATACCCCTTTAAATGCACTAATAGAGTATAGGAAATATTAAGGTAAATTTTAGAGACATTGTAACCACATTTGCGTGTAGGTAGAGTGGGAAACATAAAAAGAAACACTCTTTGTAGACACACACCCGGGCAGGATTTGATGCCTGACCTCCCCGTCACTGGCAAACCAGACCATACCTCAATTTGATTACGAATGAACATATCTGAGAGCTAGAAAACTTCCAATCCTTGTATGCTTTGGCCGGGATGAATTTCAATGGAAGACCAAACCAGTTGACAAATTCATTGCCTTCTGTTTGTGACAATCTTAGGTAGTCTCCCCTAATAGCCTCGTCAAGGCTATGTACAAGTTAGGACTCTATCCCCATCAATACAGTGGTTATTGCTACCTGCGATAAAGGTTCCAGAGGATATAGCTTGTTTTGTTTGCTTGAAACTCAGTCTTGCTCTTTTGGATGGGTGAAGGGAAGGGGGGTGGACTTTAAATTGCTGATAGTTCTGGCAACACTGTGGGCTGACTGAGCCGCCGAAGACGAAGTATAACTCAAATGCTTTCTTCTGCTACCGTAAATTATTTATTTATTTTATTGGTAAATTAATATCCTGTATTCTGGCTGTTGAGAGTTTTGCTATAAATTCGCGAAGATAAGTCGCTTGTAAACTTAAACGCTCTAAACTGTTTTTTTAGAGCAACCTACATTGATATTCGAACAGGTGAAGTCACTCGTTAGTTTGTATCGACCCTTCAGAACTGACAATAAAAGGCGTTGAAAAGGCAGTGAGTGATATACACTGTTTGATGTTCACCGCCGCCATTGTGAGGGAATTCCCCTTACCCTGTGCCAACACATGACACGAGGCTCAAACATTACAACTAATATAGACAGACGCTATCTAGCATCATATCAGGGTGAACAAACTAGCGGGGTGAAGGGGGAACATGGGGCTGGGAGGCCCTGGTTCCTTTCTAGAGGGGAACCGCCAGTGGGGTTTTCTATCCTTGAGGAATACTACTACCTATATCAGGGATGGTGGAACTTTTCTAGCAGGGTGCTACTTAAGGCTGCATGAGGGTGGGACTGTTGGGCCAAGAAAAGAGCAAAAATAACACCTACTTTGGTACAGTTTTCCGGGATTATGAAATATCGCAGGAGTACCTGATATTTTTTATTTTGTAGTTTAAATATATTTCTATGTTTCTATAGAAATATATTATAAACAATCCTATTGATTAATTTATTAAATTGATGCAAAATTTTGCATTTCTACGTTGTGAGTAGGGTCAAAAAATTTTCAATATAAACAATTAATTTTAGCTCAAATAAAGGTACGTATTTTTTTTAAATTAAAATACCACATAGAACTTACGTAATTTTGTGCCAAAGTTTGTTTAAATTAGTTCAGCGATGTCCTGCAAGGAACTCTGCTATCGCTTACGTAGCCTGCCTACCCTCTCCACAAAACCCAACACTCAAATATTTGTCAACCTTCTCTTTAAGCCATTTCGGGTGACAGGTACCAGGACAAGCTTAACACCTCCTTCCCCCCAACCCTTTCACGGTCGGTCTTGGGTCATTAACCAGATCTATGCTTTCAAACACATCTTGGAAGTTTTGGCATGCCCTTTCAAATACATTGAAGAATAAATATATTTTGGTTTGTTTGTGTCTCGTAGAGTAGTTAACTTTTCTACGCTTTATCAAATAATGATTATCTTAGTGTTTTGATTTAAACTGTCAAATATTTTAACAATAGATAGGTAGCTCTTTCGTAGCTTTTGGTCATTTTTAAAATGTTTTATCAGTATTGTTTGTATTTGAAATTAATATAAACGTGTGTTGAATATAAGCAGCTAAACTTTTTTTTGATATTTGGCTAAACTTATGGTTTTTAAATACATTAAATAAGTACCAATTGAACGACCTGCAACCCAAACTAAACTATAATATCAATTTGTTGTGTTATACATAATTTTAGTGTGTTGTCAAGTTTTTATCACAGGCCTACAAATATTGGGATGAATCATGTAAGTCGTTTTTCCTCCACGTCTTACTGCTCATTTGGGTTATACGCGTTAATTTTACACTAATGGAATAATGTTGAGAAAGATAGAATTGAGACAGAATGTTACTGGATTTGCATGGAGGGAAGAGATAAACCACTGATAAAAACCACTCTTAGTACACCCAGCTGTAGTTTGAACCTCTTATCTCCACGTCACTTGCAAACCTGACTAGATGAGTTTGATATTTGTCCGTGTGCCAACCGGCATGGAACTGTGACGCTTCGTTTCTACATAAAAAATGAAAACTAAATTCAAAATAAATTTATAAAATTTAAATCCAAAAGTGATATTGCATTAACTTAAGTTTATCATGTGTATATGCTAATTATTCAAAACGGATACTAAAACATACCTCTTTTTATTGCTACTAAACTATGGCATTGCAAGTATGGGCTAAAAAAAATCTTTAACTACAGTCCAGTTTAATAAAAGGTCTACCTTACCTGACAACTATAAACTATACTAGATCTATCTGCTTCCCCTGTATTGATAAGTCAAGCCGTATAATCTACTGCTGTCACTATGGATATATCATCAATAATATAAAAATAACGCTAAAAATATAGTAAAATGGCAGAAAAAATGAATTTTCTAACTAAAAGGCCCTTTATATGACAGTTGGACTGTAGCTGGATCGCTATAAGAAGATTATTTTAAAAGATATAAAATGTAAGAGGGACAACATTATCAAAAATAGACTTCTTTTTCTTTCAGCAGCTGTTGAGATTAAGACTATGTCAAAGTGACAACTGCAGAACACTTTACGCGGCAGGTGACACAATATAGTTCTTCCTATTACTATCTGACTATATCTAACGGTCAACAGAGATATGTGAGGCCTACTCATCTTCTTCTGGAAGCAAAGTAAATTGTCTAGTTCTCGAGTCCAAGAGCAGTACAGGTTTTTACAGTAGATTTTAGTAGGAAGAACAGTATAAGTTAGTTACTAAAGCTACTAAATCAATTTTAATATATTCATTCACCAAGTCATGCTATCTTCAGCCGTCACCTTTAATAGATATTATCAAAACCTATAGAATGACTCAAATAATATAGTAAAATGTTATCAATGTGATCGTAAGGAAACATGTTTGAATTTTCTAATCTGTTTTTCTAACCAAAATCGGGGTATACTTACTCTCCATAACACCCAAAAAGATTGAACTGGAAGATGGGAATAAAATAAGAAAACCCGAAACAAAGGTTCGCGAACGTTTGTCTTCTGCATCCTAAATGTTTTAAAGAATGTTTAGGAATGTTTCCATTTATTTTATTCAACTCTAATAGGTGGGAAATCCAGAAAAGGCGTCAATCTAGTCTTGTCCGGTTTGCCAGTGACGAAGAGTTCGGAAATTTGAATCCCGGTAGTTTATACGTAGATGCTTTATTCTTAAATAGCCTTTCACTGTTTACTCACGTAAATGCGTGTAAACTGCATATTAATAAATTCTACTTTCCTTTGAAAATATATTCAGATAGTTTTGACGGTTAAAAAGTTGCAGGTCACGTAAAATAGCACGGAAAAGTGGCCGAACCGTCTAAGAACTAGGCCGTAAATGAAAATCTTCCATGGAATCTAATATTAAAAAAAAAATTAAATATGAGCAGGAAAATTTTTGCAAAACAAAATATATTGTTGTCGATTTTTTTAGGACATGAATATTGTGATTTCTTTGTTATTTAAAATTATTTAAAAAATACGATGGGATTGTCAAAACTCGAAATCTAAAATTGATAGTACTTTATTAATTTGAAGCAACCGCTGTCACATGCTAGTAATTTAAAATGGGTAGTGAAAAGGCTACTCTAGGAGAGTGCGTGAGCTAGGCTAGGCTCAGGCCGCCCCCTCAGTTCTTGACACTTTCCAGGAATCCAGGGATTAGCCGGCTGACAGCATTTTAACAGACTGTACACTTAACCCCATCCCCTTTGTACTTTTTTCAAAGCAATGTTTCGAAATAACAATACCTACTGACTGGGAAACTAGCGACACCTGTTGGTGAGCATAGCAACTATGACTCACCCCAACCCTCACTCTCCACCCCCAAAACTGAAAAGGAGCTCCACTATATCGTACACTTAAGAAGGACTAGCTGAAACCCAACTAGTCTAGTGTGCTTTCCTCTTATTTACCTTACTTTAAAGAATATATATAATCTAAAATTCAAATAATTATTAACTCTAACTAATAACTACTTAAATAAAAGAGAAAATATTTTGATAACGCCATTTTAAAGAAGGAGGATTTATTAAATTGTCAAAGTGAGTGTCTTAGACAATATTAGCTTCAATAACTTAAAGTAAAAACATTGAAAGTTACACCTCCAGTAAAAAAAATAAAAAGATTATATGTATATAATTAAAATAAAAAACTTGCACAGTCTTTTCCATGCCTTTTTTTAAACATATTGTAATTTGTAGGCCCAGATATGTATGTTCAGTTCATAGCTTGTGTTCAAAAACACACAAACCCCGCTTCGTTGGTTGCATGGTGTAAGGCGTCACTCTTGCAGTAGACTAGACTACACATGACGGGGATATTGGAGTTCGAATCTAGGTCAGGTGTGCTAAGAGTGTTTTTAACCAAATTGTTTTCCAGTCTCCCTCCACTCAAATATGGTTATACTTCTTCTAAATTCAACCTTACTCAGCTTAAAACCATTAGCGTAATTATCACATAAGCTTATAGCCTGAACGGGTAGTATGACATGGTGCTAAGAAAAAATAACTCAAAAAACAGCACACATGATGCACGCGCCAAGAAGATTTCTAGCCATTGACTTCATAAAGTCCATTGTGACATGAAAGTGAATGACACGGCTGTCAAAATATTATTACGTTGGGAAAAGTTTTATCTAAATTTTTTTTTTCGTGTTATCGTGCCACCCAATTCGTGTTCACGTGTGTGCCATAGATGTGCCATCCCTGGAATTAAATGTTAATATTCTGGTAGGGAAAAAGGCCTTCCTTAAGTCCTGTTCTATCAAAATCAGTATATATTTATTTTGACAGCTACGAAAGCTACAAGAATTACTTTCATTTATTCATATGTCAAGTCATATGTTCACTGATTATCACTTTAGTCATATTAATGTTTCCAAAATTGATGGTCACATAGCTCGAGGAGTCAATTCACACTGAGATAGGTTAGAGAATTGAATCTAGTAAGTGTGCACATGGGGTAGTCTTCCACCTTTGATTTATTTCTGTGCTTGTCCCATAATCTCTCCACTAATATTGGTGTATTTCCTTAATACGGCATTCCTCCCTGCTCCTTAAGCTAGGGTGCAATGAAACATTTTACAAATTATACAGCAAAAACAATTTTTGACTAAAATCAATAAAACATTTATTTAGAAACAAAATTCTTGAATAACTGTCAAGGACATCGCGGAATTTAACCTGGGATTTTTCTCGTCATTTAAAAATTGTCTGTTGTATCTATTGTAGCAATATTTTTTTTTTTATTTTAGTAAAAATAGTGTTTTACTAAAATATTCTGCAAAATAATTTATCTTCAGTAGCATTTCCTTCCAAATCACGTTAAATTAAGCCATTAAAAGCAATGGTGCTAGAACTGGTGACCAAAAAAATTGATCAAGGCTACTAAAATAAGAAATTGCATCTTGTCAAATTGATTTTACTACAAGATGTTTTATAGTAGATTACTTTGGTTGGAACTTCAACTGTCCATTAAAGAACATCCTTGTACCACTGAGAAATTGCAAAGCAAATTTTAATCCAATTTAAATAAGGTCTTATTTATCAATGTAGATATCCCTACATCGATAATATATATATATATATATATATATTTAAAGGGGGAACCCAATATGAACGACCAGCAGCACTGCCCAGCCCGGAATCGGGCATATTACTTCACATGGAATTCAATGGAATGCAATCCACTTGGAGAGTTCTTCTCAGCTCAGCACTGTCCGGCACACGAACGGAATGACATGAATGCTTTCCCTGATGATTAAATTCATCTACCTCGAACGATCAGTATGTCTATGAGCAAGAGGAGGGGGAGTTATTTTCCCCTTTGCCTTATGACAATTTGTGGTTGTGTGTGATAAACAGTTTTGTGTGTTATAATAAGAACAGACGAACTTCTTACAGTAGCTTTGAGAGCGTACCCATTATTCTGATCCAAGTTACCACCACGTCAACTGAAAGAAGATAACACATATTAACAAATATCGGAAAATTTTGATGACTTGAACACTTGTTAAATATTTAATGCACCCACAATTTTTAATGGCGTTTATGAGTGGTGCGGTCAAGCAGACGTTTCACTGCCGTAAGCTCAGCGACGTTATTTCCAACTCGTGTCCCTAGTAACCCATCACTTTATCTAGGGCACAGGGACGAATAAGACGGGACGTTGACAATGACGAAGAAGAGGACAGCGACACGGAGGGCGAGACTGACAAGGGCACTAGTGCGGTCTCAGCGGGGAGTGAGTAGGGAAAAAAGGATTGTTAAAGCGGAATAAGCTGTAACAATCCTTGCCGGTATAAAAAAAATGTAGGTGCCGGAGGAGCAAGCACGAGCCCTGGGAACTGGATTCAAGTACGACTGAGGGTCTGGAGGAAGGACAGTTTTCCAGTCGTATGAACAAAATTTAGTGGAGTAAATATAAGCTCTGAGGGGTTCCCTGCACCATACGACCCACCACCTTGGAAACAAGAGAGGTGGATTGTGGTTGATGGGCCCTCAGAGTCAAGATGGAGAAAGATGGCTACCCCCAGCCCTCTGGTACCATCAGGGTGATAGAGTTCCCCAGCAGAAATGGGAATATAATAGTTGAGTGAGTTTATTTTAGCTTAGTTAGTAGTTAAAATAGATAAATTAGGGACGGGGGAACTAGGTAGGGGTAGATTAGATAATTCAACTGCCAAGGGTGGACGGAAGGGTGAAAACGGAGGAGTGGTTGCTAGAAAGTAGGCTGGGCACCAACTCCGATAGGGCGCCTCCCCAGGTGGTGGATAGGAGGATGCCCAGGATGCCCACCTCTGCTGGGCGCTTGGCGGACTCGGGAGTGAAATCCCGGGCATTGTGAAGGGCCCAGCGGGGGAGCGTACCGGGGGCGTAATATACCCTGGGCGGACCAAATGGAGCTAGGGGTAGTTGAATTTAATTTAAGTTAGGAGCTAAAATCTGTGTTGTAATGTTAAAAAGGAAATTCATATTGAAATTGTAAAAGTAAAGTCAAAGTTATGTGGAAAAAACGGCCCGGATTTAAAGTTTGTAAGATACCGGGCCTGTAAATACTGAATAAATAAAATAAAAAAATAGATAAATAAACTTTATTTAGGCGGGTCGTCCAAATTTGACCAGCCTCACTTAGTACCTGATTTCATCAGTTGATTTGGCTTCTTATGGTTGGGATCGTGCTAACAGCAGGTGGTCAGGATAGATGGCCACCCAACATCACCCACGAAATTGAAAATTATGTCAGATGACACATCTCCGCATGACCTAATATTGCGTCTGAGCTTACCAAATTTTCCTGACCGCCATACCAAATCATGTCATATGAAACTGGTGATGTGAGTGGAAATAATAATTCACACGTGGTAGTTCGCGAACTGGTAGAGGACTTAACTGAAAGAAACGCAAACGACTGAACTAAAAAAAGTAGTTCAAAAATTATTTAACTAGATACAAGAAATAATTGATCATTTATGTGAAGAAAATCACTTCTAACTTTCACATCAATCAACTGTACTGCACATCTCTAAACTAAACAGGGATAAGGAAGATGGGAACTATCAAGCCCGCCGCACATTGGACAGAGTGCAGGTGCAGTGTAGGGATAACTCTTTCCCGCCTCTCTTATGGGTTACCGCACATTGACAAGTGCAGTGCAGGTGGATACCTTTCCGCCTCTCTATGGTTACCGCATGGACAGGTGAGTGCAGTGTAGGGATAACTCTTTCCCGCCTCTCTCTGGTTGTAGTAGACGTACAGTTTTCCTGTGTCCTCTGCACCTCTGTCACGTAGTTTTTGTGTATTGTGATGGAACATCTTATTATTAGTCCAAGACCATCCAGTATTATATTAAACAAGCAATCCAGACTACATGAGGACGAAACTGAATGATAATCTATGGGAAAAGATTGCTTTTGAACAGAATTACTCGAACGTAATTGTAATATTCTAGATTTTTGTAGTTAGTGAAATTAATCTACAGTAGTTTGTACAACCCATTAGAAGAATTAGATGTTACTAGACACTGCGCATAAAGTAAATTACAATTTTAATCTTTTTCCCTTTTTACTAAGAGAGTAGAATAAAATAAAATTATTTAATTTAGAGTCTGACTCTGAATCCAAATCTGTCAGAAGTTCCTCTAATTCACAGGCCCTACATATCACGTTCTTGTACCACTGGGTGAAAGCTCCCTGACTCACTTCAAATCTGCGGTGACTTGCAGAAACCTATTCCTGTGCTATGCCTGGCCTCTGCCAGGACTGTGTTCAATGTGCGGTGCCTTGCAGAAACCTCTTCCTGTGCTATGCCTGCCCTCTGCCTGCCCTGCGTCCAATGTGCGGTGCCTTGCAGAAACCTCTTCCTGTGCTGTGTCTGCCCTCTGCCTGCCCTGCGTCCAATGTGCGGCGGGCCTGAATGCGAATGGCGCGGATGGTGGTGAGTGCGTGTCCTACTCAGCATCCTAGATGCTCCAAACTCACTGTAAAGATCGGGTTTAGTTTGCCTCCCGGAATTCTTATCGGCATTACCAGCGTCAGATGTGTCCGATGCGGATAGGTGAATGCAGTGTAATTTAAAATAATTTAAGGAATGCAAGAATCTGATGCGTGTGGTCTGTCCAATGTGGGTCGGTGGACGATTACCTTTTATATTTTGAACCAGACTTCACATCATCGTGATATGTATTATAATTTAGCATACTACGGAAATGAGACAAGTGAAATCATTTTACTATATTAAATAAAAATTATAAATTAATTTTATTTTAAAATTAAAAAAGCTATAAAACTGATCTAAATGTCTTCATTAGTAACTGAAGAATACAAATAACTGTATTGCGATACCTTTATTTGATATAGTGTAATCTTTTTTCTAATATCCTGGCTAATCAATCGGTCGTTAGATGGGCTCTTAAGAAAAGATTCGAATATAAATTCTAGGTCAACTATGTCTATTGTAGGGGGTCAGAAAAAAAACCCTAAGCTAATACATTAAAGCATCCACTGACCCTTAAAACAAACAATTATATTTCGTCCAAACAAAACTTAAGTACCAAGAAAATATAGTTTCCTACTGAACAATCGGTCGTAAAAGTAAACTCCATTTTGTTTTAAAGAGAGTAAATCTTGTGCTGAAGTGACTTGGTGTTTAAAAAGACGGAACATTAAACACTCAAATTGGTTGTTTTTTAAAAGCCGTATTCTGTTATTCGGCATGTCAGGATCCTAGTCTAGATAGTCTCCTGAAGAGGGCGCCAGTCCGCCACTGGTCCCCAGTCGGGCGCCAGAACACGTGACTAGAGAACACGGTGTCACACAAGTGACAAGTGATTGGGCCTCTGACATGGTTGAGTGTCACGGCAGTCCAGTAGCTAGCACGCCTGACTCTTGACAACTAGGTTGTGATACAGAAAGGCAGCACTTTGAGAGATTACCCAGCCTTTATTCAGACGAAGATTGAATACTTTTCATAAAAATTTTTGCAGTGCATCTTACTATTGGTACACACATTTTCGGTAGTGGCGTAAATATGAAGGAAGAAGAATTTAGAGGAAATGTACCTTCAATTGGGAATAGGGTGAGGGGTAAACTATTTAGGAGAAATCACCCTTAGCTCACAGCCAAGATTTAATTCCCGGCCACCCTATTATTGAAAAAATAAAACAGTCAAATGAGTGTGACAACTTAGCCATCGTGTCCACCAATGTGGGTTTTATTAACATCCATCCTTCCCTACGTTTAATTATGCCAGCTGGTAAATCTATAACAAGTATGTACCCTTAAGTGTAGGCCTACTAGAAAAAGTAAAATAACAAAGAATACATATTTTTCTTATATATATTTTTTTGCATACGTTTGAACACAATAAATGCAATCAAATTCTCCTGGAGTAGAAATATAAAAACCATTTAATAATAAAAAGCAAAACTTGCTTTGTGCAGTTAGCTGATATTGAATCCATGTCTCTCGGACCAGTATTTAGTTTACGACACACTACCTGAGTAGTTTTAATTCCCCTATCGTTAAAAACTGGTCTGGTAGTATGGAAATGTACGCGAGAAAAGCTCAGTATTTTTGCAGTTTTCATAAAAAACAAGTTTTTTTTTCGGTCCAGTAAATAAATTATTTCTCCAGTAGAAACATTAGAATTTAATTTTTCTACGCATATTATTCTCTACATATGTTTACTATTTGTCATGAACGTATTAAAATTTGATGAGAAACTTTTTAAAGGACGTGTATAGGTTATCATCAAAGTCTTGGATACTCTTGACAGATATTTATAAATGGTTACAATTACTACATGAAGAAAAATAAACTCTTTGTTTCTTCTGGAGAAATATTTCATTTGTTTTGCTTGAAAAAAAATTGTTTGCTCTAAAAATTTGCAAAAATACTTCCCTTAACTCTCAATTCCTACCAGCTAGGTTAGGAGTTTAGCCATGATCAAAAACTTTTATGCAAATAACTCTGGCATTTTTACTTGTTTTTACTAAATGCCAAAAAAATATTACTAGAGCCAGCAACAATAATTTAATAATTACAAACAAATTATATTTACTAATGGCAATATATGACTTTTACAATGAAACAAGGAGCACAGCTCACGTTTTACACTGCTTCCACTGTACAAATATGTAATAGCTGACTTTTAAAAAGAATGGTCTTTAATACCTGTCATTCTACTGTCTGTCCTAGGTAGGAAAGAACCTATTTAACAGCTAAAAAATATTACCCGTGACCTGGGGGTCTAGGGGTAAGGTGTCAGACTTATGTGCTGGAGGCCCAGGGTTCAATCCTCAGTCACGGCACAGATGTATCTGATTGCCAAACCCTTCCTTCCGGTCTAGGACAACTGGGCGCCGCCAACCGAGCGCGGCCAACTGGGCGCTAAAATAAAACTTTATTTTAATTAACTTATGCAAATTTTTTAGAATAAAAAATGCACATTTTTTTTCATATTTTTTCAATTAAAATTAAAAAGTGACGGATAAAAACTAAAATTTTTTTTTTTAATTAATCATATTTTTCAGCGCAACATCATATATTTTTCAATTACGTAAATATTCATTTTTGGAGTTGTTTTTAAAAAAAATCTTAGTAGAGGAAACTTAATTAATTTATATTTATAAAGATAGACTATTTGATATGATAAAATTTCTAAAAAAAACCCACAAAAAATGAAAAATAATCCTTATTTTTGGTCGACAACGTAATCTGCAAATATTACGTGACGCAGAGGCCTTATATGGAGATGGAACTTAAGACTGCCCCACTACTGTTTGCACAAATCTATACTGTGCTTGGTAAGCAATTTGGGGGGGTGCATCCAATTATATATGCACTCCTAACTAATAAACAAAGAGCTACGTACGTACGACTTTTTGAAATGTTACAAGAAATTGAACCTACCTTTCAACCACAAAAATTTTCATGTGACTTTGAATCCGCTGCAATAAGTGCTATTAGAGAGTGTTTTCCCCAAGTTCAAATACATGGTTGTTTTTACCATCTAACACATAACATGAGAAAACAAATATGTGCGTTGGAACTTATTCAACAATACAACAACAATGCCGAGTTTTGTTTGAAAGCAAGGATGATATCAGCTCTGGCATTTGTACCAGAAAATGATTTAGACCAAGCTTTAGATTTGTTGGCAGAAGAACTTCCAGACAATTTGCAGCCCCTGATAGACTGGTTTGAAGACAATTATATAGGTCGTAGAAATCGCAGAGGCGTTGGACGACGAGTGACATTATTTCCACCAACGTATATGTGGAATATTTACACAAGACTATTAAATGGTACAGATCGTACTAACAACCATGCTGAAGCTGCACATCGCAGGCTAGGAACTGAGTTGGGCATGCAACATCCCACAATATGGAAATGTATTGATGCTCTACGTAAAGTACAAGCTGCAAGAGATATCTACTATGAACATCTTGTAGCTGGACATGATCCCACACCGAAAAAAAGAAAGTATCCAGAAGTCGATGATAGAATATTAAGACTAGTAAGGGACTATAATAATAGAGACATTATTTCGTTTTTACGTGGTGTTGCACATGATATTGCAACACATTAATACTAGCCAAAGAACATTTAATTAAAATATGATGCTGCACATTATGCTATTTTTTACCCATCACTTTGCATTATGATAGTTTTTACCCATCACTTTTTATGCTAGTTTTACCCATCACTTTTTATACTAGTTTTTACCCATCACTTTTTAATTTCAATTGAGAAATATATATAACTAAAAAAAGAGTGTATTTTTTGTTTTTACTAATCACTTTTTAACTAAAAAGAAAAAATGCATTGCAAAAAAGTGAATTTTTTTAAAAAGAAAAAAGTGGGGTTACTTGAAAAAAGTTTAATTGCAAAAAAGTGAATTTTTGTTAAAAAAAAAAAATGCATTGCAAAAAAAGTTTTTTTTAAAGAAAAAAGTGGGGTTACTTGAAAAAAAGGCATTGAAAAAAAGTGAGTTTTTGTTAAAAAAGAAAAAAGTAGGGTTACTTTTGGCGCCCAGTTGTCCTGGCGCCAAGTTGTCCTGGCGCCCGGTTGTCCTGGCGCCCTGTTGTCCTGGCGCCTGGTTGTCCTGGCGCCCGGTTGTCCTGGCGCTCGGTTGTCCTGGCGCCCGGTTGTCCTGGCGCCCAGTTGTCCTGGCACCCAGATGGCGGCACCCAGTTGTCCGGATTCGCCTTCCTTCACCTCTGACAAGACGTGTATTAATCACAACTTGTGAATGTGTGGAATGCCAGGCTTCCACCGTGGTTCGGATCCCACGTTAAACTGTAGGTCCTCCATTTCATCTTACAATCACCCTACACATTAGCGTAAGTGCGTATAACCCGAACGGGTAGTAAGACGCGGTGCTAATAATAATAATAATGTCACCCAACAATTTTCATATATTTATACATAATATCTAATAGCATGTTATCTGCATCTGTCACTTTCAATAGGTAGTATAAATATGTATGAAGTAATGATAATATTAATCAATTTTAACCTCAAAAATTGTATGTTTGTATTTTCTAAACGTTTTGTTTTGTCGCTTAGTTGTAAGGACGTTAATAGAAATATATTGACAACTACGTCTGCGTCTGTTCGCAAATGAAGGTTACAGGAGTAAATGAGTTTTATTTCAAATCAAAGTATTGAGGTCATCTGTTAGACAATTAAAAGATTTCTTTCATGCCCTTTGACTTATAGTTAAGAAGGGTTTATTATTATTTTAAAATTATATTAAAAATTTTTTGTTTGTGTCTCTGTGGCTTTAGTTATAAAAGTTATCCTGAGAGTTGTGTGTAATAGGACCTCCCCATTCACCCCGCAGCATTAAAATGGTCCTTGTAGACACGTGTGGATGTTCCAACATTATTCTTTTTGAAGCTGACAGTAGTATCCCCCTTGTTTTGAAGGCAGTCAAACCAGTACAGTAGGTCAAACGGTTAGTGTACCTGGCTTTGATTCAAAAAGCTGTGAACCAACCCACGATCATCTGCACTGACAGTCATTATTTATCCTCAAGTTGACCTCAGAGATCTTGGGGTAAAGGTCTCGCCTCAGGACCAGATGTTCGTGGGTTCAAACCCATACGTGGCACAATTTCCCTCGGAGGAGAAGTAAAGCAGTCAGTCCCATGCCAATTGTGGCAGGTAAAGGAACCATGGAAGATTTGTGAAAACACCAATCCAGAAAAAATTGGTAGGCCCTTTCGCGCTCACTCATAGAAATTATTGTGTGCTGATATAATCAGTCATTTCAGATAGTGCACGTTAAATACCTCAAATAAATCAATAAAAAATAACATTGTATAAACGATGTGTTCATCCAGCTTCTTTCCCGGAAAATGTTGACTAATTAACTACTATTACCTTAGCTCATAATAGCTCTCATTCACCTTGAGACCACACATACTACATTCTAAACTACAATCCAATTTTCAAAATAATATCCTTAGCTACAAAATTGATACCGACTTTAACGTATTTATACGTCAAATCATGTGAGCTGCAACAATATAGAAATATATACCAAATAACACTAACAATATTGTGAAACCCACTTCGGTGGCCGCATGGTATAAGGTGCTACGTTCGTGGTAGACTAGATTGCCTATGGTGGGGAGATCCAGTTTGAATCTTGGTCGGGAGTACTGGGGGTGGTTTTCCACTATCACTCCCCGAAAATGCGAGTACACTTCATATAAATACAACCTTCCTCATCCCTAAAACCATTGGCGTAATTAGTACATGAGCGGATAGCCCTAACGAGTATTAACCACGGTGTTAAGAAAATATACAGGGAAGTGCGATAAATTTTGTCAAAAAAAAAAGTTTACATTTTCTAAAAGATCCTTCTTATGGAAATTGGACTGTACTTGTAATTATCCAACGCGTACCACTCGAGTACTAAATTTTAACCCCACTGGGATTTGAACAAAGGTATTACTAATGAGGTCGACTTCCTAGAGCGCATAACCTCAATGTGTTTGACCGTTGTCTGACATATTTCTTCCCCACCCAAACTAAATTAAAACGCACGAATAAAATATATCCGAGTAGAAGGTAAAAAAAAAAAAAAAAAAGTCGAGGTGATATTTAGAACTAGGAAAGGTGCTCCCTGTGTTTCGTATTTATGGCCAGTTTTGGGAACATCCTACCCTTGTCTCCTGCTCAGACAGCTTGTTTTTATCTGACATGTCTACCACTTTAATACTCCACTGTCATGACCAACATGTGAGCTCAAGGCAACAACCGACCAACACACGTTACAACCGCTTACACACTCAGATAAAACAAAACAATCTCGAATAGCTTCAACTACTGTCGATTACAGTCCAATTTTCATAAAGAGAGAATATAATAAAGTGAAATCAAACTTTTTTGTGGTTATGGATCACATTTTTACTAATTTATTTCTGTTTTTTTATATGTATTGATAATATCTATCAAAAGAGACAGTTGCAGATTACATGACATCACGAATTAATACGTGAGAGTACTGCTAGCTTTTCTAGCTGTCAAATAAATTAATACTACTATTATTATTATTATTATTATTAATATCATCACCGTGTCTTACTACCCGTTCGGGTTATACGCACTTACGCTAATGTGCAATGGTAGGGTGATTGCGAGATGAAATGGAGGACCTACAGTTTAACGTGGGATCCGAACCACGGTGGAGGTCTGGCATTCCTCACATTCACAAGTTGTAATTAATACACGTCTTGTCAGAGGTGAAGGAAGGGTTTGGCAATCACATAAATCTGTGCCGGGACCGAGGATTGAACCCCAGACCCTCAGCACAGAAGTCTGACACCTTACCCCTAGACCACCAGGTCACCCAATGTCAAATAAAATTCTTTCTGTTAAAATTCTACAGTAGCTCATCTTTTCCTTTTATTTTTTTGGCGTGGCAGGAGGGCTTGAGAGGGGGGCACGAGAAGATTTATATAGTACATTTTCAAGCATTTACCAGTTATAAGTGTTTTTTAAAAGTATTTATAACTAACTGCCAAGTCATTGTCCATCAACCAGTTTTCGTCACATTGAAGTAGTACGTTTTGACGATGTTGGGATCTGAACCACAGCTACTGAGGAGTGTTTGTTAATCATTTTAAGGTTAATTAATTATCCATTCACAATAGCTGCTCAAATCTTGTAATAGGACTAATAGGACGTACTTTTCACTGCGTCTCACGACTCATTCTGTCTATATAGTCATACTTTGTTCAATGTTGTAGGGATGAGGGAGGCAGAACCTTGAGTGAATCTGCCTCCATCTATAGGGAGGTAGAGTAGTAAAACAACCAGGGTAAAACACCTTCAATACACCCAACTGGGATTCTAATCCCAATCTTTCCATCTTCGGCAACCCAACCTATTGGCCTGCACTTCTCAAAATGTGCTCCTCGTAGAACTGGGGGCTCTCCGAGACCTCTTCAGTGGCGCCTCCAGACTTTAGAATCTTTGTGGGGCTGGGTTTTTGTAAATACACTTCAACTAAAACAAAATATTCCAACAGTTTTAATGTAGAACAGGATATGTGATTCCGACTTTCTTCTAGACAGATATTAAAGATATTTCAAAAAGTGTTGAGCAATTCCACTATTTTCACTAGTATAAAGTTTTGGAAAAAATAAAACACATTTCATTTTTAAAATTTAATGGTTAAATTTATTTATCAAGCTATTTATGATTAAAATTAAACTAACTAATTACTATATTAAAATGGGGATTTAGGGAGTGTCAAAGCATAAACCATTGATATTAAGAAAAGCCTAGGGGTCTCTCTCTCTCTCTCTCTCTCTATATATATATATATATATATATATATATATATGTCTCTCTCCAGATAAGTTTTATTACTTTTCACTGAGCTAGAAAACTGAAATTAAGGCCCTTGGCCCTGTCGAGTTCAAGTCTAAAACCTATTTTGTGGTCTGGTGGGCGGGAGGGTGAAAGGCGTGGCGTGGCTTCACAACTGATCAAAGTATCCTTCCACGCCAATAAGAACAGATAGCTCACAGAAACAGTAGATTGCGCTAGCTACCGGACAGGTCTTGCGGAAAAATCACAAGTTTGTAAATATCAGTTTTCTCGAGAATGATTTAAATTTTTATGTTAATATTTTCAACACCCATTCTAAGATAATGTATCGATGTTTATTCATTGTTGTATTTTCTTATTTTTTGTTATGAAGCCGGCAGTTTTCTATAGAAAGATGTCCATTTTATCGATATTTGATCACTGTTAAAATTATAGAGGAGGTGTGTAAATAAAAAGTATAGCTTAATCAACCGTTTCCAAAAAGAAAATGGCAAAACAATACAAATTCTTGAAGATAACTGTTTGTTCCCATAGCTCTGCATTTCCACCCCACATGAAAAGGGCCAATCGCCTTAAGTGAAATTGTATAAGAACCACTAAAGAAGTGTGCCAAGATTTCAAACTTGAAAAATGATTAAAAATAAAAAACAAAAACGTGATTTATTAAATCATTTTAATTTGTCGATATGTTATTTGAATTTTAAAAGCAAGGATAACCTAGAATATAAATTCCAATCTCAAATCCAAAAATAAATTGCAGATTATAATACTTTGACCTGTTTTTATTGTTTAGTTAATTTTAGCTTCCATTTACATAGCTATATAATATGTATTCATACAGACCTATTACTACTCTAATTAAGAGACAGCTAACACAGTCGACATTACCTTATAAATAAAACTATACATGTTTGATTGTTAGTTTGTGAGTGTATAAACATAGCCTATGCAATGGAACCCGCTTAGCAGCGACAAAATTTGATGTAAATCTAATCTACATAAAAATTTAACGGGTTCATTTCAGGGGAATGTTTGTTTCTTACCAAAAATCGATTTTGCCCCGGTAGACCCTGATATCCCTTTTATTTTGAGATGGAGGCAGTCCCCGGTTTAACTATCGTTATCACTGTGACATCTTGGATAGGGTTGGTATTTATCTGCCCGAGCCAGTCTTAAGACATGGCCAATTGTATTGTAAGTGGCTTCTTACAGGGTGCAAAGCAAACCAGACGTAAGCGTTGAAGTCGTTGAAGGATCAAATCAGGAAGCATTGTTATTGAAAAATCATAGTAGGTATGTAATGAAATATTGTATTAATTAACAAAAATATACTTTTATAACAAGCTAGTCCAACCTAACAAAACCTAACCTTTCATGCATATATATGAGGTTTGGATTTATTAGGTTGGGTAGTACTGATATTAGCCTGTCATAGACAGGCTTAAAAGCTAGTTCATGATGAAAGCACATTTATAGATTTATTGAATTGTTTCCTTGATAAAAAAAAATTTGAAAAATAAAGGTAGATATTTGGATTATTCTGTGTTTTTAATGGTAATATAAAGGTATCTCAAACTTTTTAAATTTCAATGTTAAAAGGCTTGAAACAGCTTACAACACACAGTTTTATTAATTCTTCTATTTGAGACACGGGACATAGTCCGTTACTCGCCTAAATACCTAGACGTAATGTGTAGAAATGCCAGGAATAAAAAATCACCACGGTGAAGTGGTATCCGTAGTCTTCCCTTCTCTCCACAGCAAGACCCATAAATCACCGCGCGCCACGGGATATAATGACTCGGCTATAAGAGGCGAGGATAAACTTGTGTTGACACCAGTAATGTTATTTCAAGCGCTTCTAAACACATTTTAATTACCCCGTTCTGCCAAGCTGAACCACTTCCTGAACCGAAGAATCTTGGAGCAGATTAGTAAAACACATGAACAACTTTCTTATCCCCAAACTATTTGTTTGTTGCTGTTACTCTTGCTTGGGTCTTTGTTCGTACCCTTACAGTGTGTTCTAATCTGTGACGTCACTGAGCACAGCATTGGTTCTTTACGTCATTAAACTTTTGCGTTAAATTGAGAGCAACTTAATTACAAGAGAAGTAAACTCGCTTCAGTGGTCATATGGTTTCAGGCACCACTCTAGCAATATTATTATTAGCATCGCATCTTACTACCCAGCCGGATTGTACACACTTAACGCTAATGTGTAATGGTAGGGTGATTGTGAGATGAAATGAAGGACCTACAGTTTAACATGGGATCCGAACCACGATGGCATTCCACACATTCACAAGTTGTGATTAATACACATCTTGTCAGAGGTGAAGGAAGGGTTTGACAATCAGATAAATCTGTGCTGGGAGCGAGTATTGAACCTCGGACCCCCAGCACATAAGTACGACTCCTTAGCCTTAGACCACCGGGTAACCTCTCTACTAATAGAATGGATCACCGATGACAAGGGAATTGAGGTTCGAGGCCCAGTTAAGTGTAGTAAATGGTTTCCCATTCCCCCTTCACGCCAATTCTCTCTTCCTTGTCCTTAACCAGTAGGTGTAAATATGTGGATATCTCAAATGGGTATAAAAATCAGATGCATAAAAAAGAGGAATGAAAAGTAACTTGGTCAGCTGGGTATAACAAACATTGGCTGAAAGTGACTAATGTCCCAGGAATAACCATAATTTGTTTAGTAATACTGTATTATATTCTGAAAATTGAAAAATTACATCTGGACACGGGAATCGTACCCGGGACCGTTGACTCAGTACGCCAATGCTCTAACCACTGAGCTATTCAGGAATTGACCCGTGCTCAAGGTCATTCTTCATTCATAGTTTAAGGCAGAGTCTATGGTTCAGAGCATTGGCGTACTAAGCCAAAAGTCCCGGGTTCGATTACCGTGTCCAGGTGTCATTTTTCAATTTCCAGAATATGGTATCTAGATGGAGTAATCCTCACTAAAAAAGCATAAATAATAGCTTTGGCTATTTGATTCTTTAATTTATCCTAGCAATTTGACGCGCCGCCGTCTGTGGACACACACTCATTAACGAGGAAGCTTTGTTTTAGTGATCTCTATCTACTATTAAAGTTAAATTGTACAGAGCTTCAAATGAACCTGTATATGATTTTCACTGTCAAACGGCAAGCCACCATACTCTGGGGGGGAGTAATAGGGGAAGGGAGAGAGAAGGGAGGATATGTCCAAATATGATCTATTATTAGAGTAGATATACCTTATTATGGTCCTGAATGTTTCAGTTATTGTTCAAATTATTAACATACATTTTCTTCACAAATACGTTAACACTTTGACAAGTGTTGAAAAAAAAAGTCACTTGTCAAAGTAAAAAAATACATATTTATAATGTAGCTGACTAAGGATTTTTTAATTTATTTTCACATGAATAAAAAGTATTAATTGGTACATTAATATTATTGATTTTTAAATTATAATGGATCTTGTAGATTTATGTCCCAACATTGTGTATCTACTTTTAAGAGATAGAAAAATTAATTAATTACTTTAAGAAAGCTTATCAAAAGAAGATTTAAAAAAATGTTGATCCAACTATTAGAGATATGATAAATTACTGTAACTAGGAATATATCGTACCAACTATGTTTTTAAACACATGCATCAATTAGAGACCTCCTAAAATACCACTAAGCAACTGTACCAACATATTTTGATCTATAGCTAAACTAATAAGTAGGTATAATTTAAATATATGTAACACTATTAAGAGGGGGGAAAAAATAGAAATTTCAGAATTGAGATTTAATTTTTTTGTAAGTGAGCAAAAATATATAATTGAAAAAATTTGAAATAACCCTCTTCGGTTGCCACATGGTCTAAGGTGCTACTCTCGCAATAGACTAGACTGCTGACGAAGGAGATCGAGGTTCAAATCTTGGTTGGGTGCACTAAGGGTGGTTTTTCCTAAGCCCTCTCTCCACGCAAATGTGGTTACACTTCCTCTAAATATCGCATTTATAATTCCTAAAATCATTAGCCTAATTAGTGCAAAAGCGTATAACCCGAACGGGTAGTAAGACGTGGTGCTAATATATATATATATATAAATGAAATCGTTATAGCTGTACATTACTAAAACTAAAACCTAAATAAATATAGATGTGTTGATTTTCATAATCACAGGAGCTGTAGATTTATATTCTAAAATTTGAATAAGTTTTTTCCATTTCATTAAATAATGTATTCATAAACTTTTACTTGTACAAAATTGAGTCCAATTCAAGAAGTAATTTAGAAACTCAATTGAATCTGTGGACGAAAGGCAGTGTATGACAAATGAAAATAGCCCTCTCTACTAAATATTTGGTTCAGCGTTTCCTCATACTCAGCAACGCTATCCCTATTTATTTTACTATTTTGGTAGGGATTAGGAAGCTATTGACTATGATTGATCATAGTCAATAAGGAAGCCATCATCTAGGCTCTAGAGGAAATCTGTCTGGTTTCGTGCTTAGGAAAATTGGGAAACCGTTTACAAAACAACATCATGAACAAACTCACTCTGGATTATGATCCTGACCTCTACGTTAACGGAAAACCAGACTGAATAGGCCTGACACTTAGTCTGCACGCCCACCAATGTGTTAAAAATTATATATGTAAACTATAACAAATTAAATCATGCTATATCTAAAAGTGTACTATAATTCCTATTTTAAAAATAACAAGAGAAGCAGTGATAAGATTTATCACGTAGCGCAGTTCCATTAGTGCATTTTCAACTTTCACCGATTACCTCGGCTTGGCTATGTGCCAGATTATCACCCTGAAATGTTTCACTGACTCATGCAACTAAATAATTTAGGTCAGTGTAAAACTGGCTGGAGTTCTGTGTATTGTTTTTATAACTCCATGAATCATTAGACTGTGTGAAACATGTTGTCATTGATAATATGACCTCTGAGACAGTTACGCCAATTCTACTGCCTAAAATGGTTCAGGATATAAGAAGAACACTCTTCGACCAATGGAAAATTATATATATCTACATTCATCCATAAATGCAATCTGATGGAGGAGGAATATAGTTATAACTGCATAGGTGGGCACACGGAATAAACGTCAAGCTCCACTATTCTGATTTGTTGCTGACTTGTAGGTTGGAGTTCAAATCCCTAACGGGAATACTGGGTGTTTTTGATTAAATTGTCTCCCATTCTCTCATTATGAAAATTTGGCTACGTTTCCCACTAAATTTTACCCTCCTCATGCCTCATACTTGAAATATCATCATACTGCGATATTTATGAGAAAAATTATGAAGTTTCCAAATCACTATAAATTCTCAACTATCTAAACATTTTCTCATGAGACCAACTAAAATTTTAACCACTAACTTTGATCTCAGAGCTAAGTTAATCAGCGTGAAATTTTTTAACAGTGAGTTTAATTCTTCTTAGATAATTTCTATTAAATCAAAATACTTAAAATTTCAATATTTTGATCCAAATTGGACATGTTGTCCATTTAATCTTCATTTGGGTATGAACTATATCCTTAAATACCTATCACTTCTTTAGTAGCGCTAGATTTCTGGGAGTATACAACATGATTTAGTACATAGGTAGGTAACCTCCTTAAATGAAATTGTTGTCTACTTTACAATTATTATTTTCACTCTTTTAAAAGGTGTCTGATGTGGTAATACTATATTATGCATGGTCCAACTCTTTATTCATTCATCTGAAGCAACTAATACTCCTTAAAAAAAAAGTCTCATTGTACCCGGCTAGGATTCAATCCTAAGCCTCCAAAATCGAAATATAGCTCTATGTCTCCAGACTAGCTTTCAGATTAGAACAATATGTAATTTCAGTTGGCCAAACTAACTTAAATTACCACATTGACTTACACTAAATGGCAAACTGTACGATCTTTGTATGGTATTGGTTGTGCTGTTCTAGGTTAAGTTAGTATGAAAGTCAAGTGGTGAAATACAATTATATTTAGAAATAAATACTAGTTTGGTTATACACAATTAGTTACGAAATATAAACATCAGACAGATTTTGAAATAGTGGAAAATGTTGAAGATGCTATAACGACTATGTTGGTATAATATCTCATGGTCTGTGATGTCCATGTGAGGAGCTATATAACTTGAGACATTTGGAGTGTTGCCTGAAGTCTAGGCAACTCTTCTGGCATGCCAGTGGTGCTACCGCTAGATGGAGGTGTTGGCACTTTCTAAACGTCGTATCTCATCAAATCAAAGGTCACATTATTATTGCGAGCATGCCCCATTACACGGACAACAGGTTCGTGTCATACAAGCAGTGCCCAGTTTAATGGGGGAGCGACGGGGAATTCACCCTTACATCTCCACACACTCCCACAGGAAAGAAAACATTAACTCTAATTTCATATTGTATATGTCCTCTTGTTTTGTGTCTAATGATTTTCTTGCATTTAATAATTAGGTAAAAAAATTTATAGGTGGCAATATTTTAGATCAACATTTCCTAATGTTTAAATATTTTGAGAATATTTTATTTAGTACTTAAGAGTGTCAAACTGTAGTGGGAAAAGGCTATATTTAAAAATAGTTTGTAAAACACCGTCGGACACCTTAGTTAAGTCAGTAGCGTGTCTGCCTACAGAACTAAGGGTCCCGGGCTAAATTCCTGGCATGAATGAAAAAACTTTTTCTTTGGTGAAATGTGGGTTTCCCCTTTCTCACTGATGAATTAACGGCTGGAGGGCTGGATGTTGTGTCTGTTCTAGATTTAATCTACGTTATAAGTCAAGTCGTATGCTGATATGATCAGTTGGTTCAGAAAGTGAAAGTTGAATAACTCAAATAAATGATAAAAACCAGGCTCTGTACAACCATTAACCGAGTTGGTCTAACATACCTTTCCTTTCTCAGCATTAAAAGTGATATATATATATCAATAAGATAAATAGTTTGTCTTTCACGAACGTTGTGCAATAGCTACCCCACAAGCGAGGGGTGGTGACACTTTAAATTTAGTAGCCATTACAAACATGTGCTCCTCAAAGCAGGAATTTTACCAATTTGATTAAATTTTATTTAATAAATTACAAACTGTGTGAAAGAAATAAATAAAAAGTTTTTTCTGTTAGTTTGAAACAAATCAAAGCATTTCGTTGGGTAGCCACGCAATAAGTTGCGCGGTTGTCCCGGGCAGCACCAGGTACTTATGTTAGTACTTCATGAAACGTACTTCAAAGACATTATCTACATGTTTGCTGCAAATAAAGTAAGGAAAGTTATTATATAATGAGCCTATGTAGACTATTTCCTTTTACATTGTTGTTATTACATTTGTGTAAAATCAAACAGTCGCTTAACCTTTCCTTGGACACGCCGTGATGTAATTTACAAGGGCTTATGGGGGCCCCACACTGTACGCAACCCCCAAAACCCCACATACGTAAATTTGGTACTGCATACAAGAGCGGAACAGATATGGATGGTTACACATTCAGGGAGCTAGCTGACCTATACCTTGTTTACGGGTTTACAAACTAATTAAACTGGTTTTTAGATTTACAACTATGTTCGAACCAGAAAACTTATCGTGGTTTGGTTTTTTTGCATTTTTAATTTATCAGCTGTAAAATTGGGATCAGTTTCATGAATTTTCTACATTTAAATTAAATTGATTCTAATTTTTAAACTTTTTTTTTGTAAAACTGTTTCTCTGGTCTAAATTCTATTAAGAATTAATGGCCAGAGCTATTATTTATGCTTATTAGTGGGAATTACTCCATCTAGATATCATATTCTGAAAATTGACACCTGGACACGGGAATCGAACCCGGGACCTCTGGCTTAGTACGCCAATGCTCTAACTACTGAGCTATCCAGGATTCGTCCCGTGCCCAGGGTCATTCTTCAATTTAATAATTGTGCAAATGGCAGCAATAAGCCAACTACCGAGTCGCAGATGGCTGCGTTATCTGATAGCTCGTGATATTAATATAATCACATATTTGTAGCCGACGATTTCCGCTAAGTCCATCATAGACTCTGCCTTAAAATATGAGTGAAGAATGATCCTGGGCACTGGACGAATCCTGGATAACTCAGTGGTTAGAGCATTGGCGTACTAAGCCAGAGGTCCTGGGTTCGATTCCCGTGTCCAGGTGTCATTTTTCAATTTTGAGAACTAAATTCTATGGTTTTCTTAAAAAAAATGCAGAGAACCACAATAAAGTTCAACATCGACTTCAAGCTGCATTAGCTACCTACGTTAGATGTTATCTGTGCTGTTGTGAAGATAAAATCTCCAGCTTTTCTAATTCACAATATTTGGTCGTAACGAAACTCTAACCTTGATCACTTAACTCACTAGATGCGCACATCCACTTTGGTAGCTGCATGGTCTAAGGTCTAATGCGATACTCTGTCAGTAGACCAGACTGCCGATTACGGGGAGATCGAGGATCGAATATCAATCGGGTGTACTGAGGTTTACCACTCTCCCTCCACGCTAATGTGTGTACACTTCCTATAAATTATGTCTATATTCTCATTTATCCATATGTATCAATATGCGAATGGCTCAGAAGGGAAGAAGACAAATATATCTTGAATTAAACGTTAATAAGTTTTATTTGCAGAATTATCACTTAAACATCAAGTTAAGTTTCCGGTATGGAATGTAAGATAAGAGCAGTATTTTTTCAACTTTTATAGCAAAAATATTGTTCCAGTATAAACATAGAGTTTAATTTTAAACACATAATGATATCAACAGTTCTTGAATATCTGTAATGGTGTTCTGGAATGTAAAGATAACTTTTCCTCTACACTTAAATATTTCTCATCAAGTTCAACTGTGCTCATGAAAGGCATTCAAGAACTGTATCATTTGTAGAAAATTAAAACTAGGTCTCTACTGAAGCATTATTTGATTTAATTTGGGCGAAACTATTGTTTTCTATATATAACAAAAAACATTGACCTTTTCTCACGAACACTTCCATCCAACCTTAAAAGGATTGATTCCGAGAAAAATAAAACAGGTACCCTTGAAAGATAACAAGTGTGTTTTAGGTTCTACATCTTTTTTTTGCCCTTGAACCAACATTAGTTCTTTCTGAAAGCTCTAAAAACAATTAAAACAATTAGAAGCTGGCCCCCTTCCCTCCTTCCTCACCACATCTTCAGACATTGGGTTTTAGTTTGTTCCGAGCTGTTTTTACCAGACCGGAGGGACGGATAAAATGTGAGTTTATTTACTCAGTCAATAACTTGGTTGTTTCAAATGATAACGAGTGTTATTTTCTTTAGCTCAGCTGGGCCAACTGTCTCTCGGAACCTGACCTAACTCAACAAATCCTTGAGTAGATGTCGGACAGAAAAGATAACAGTATGTTTTAAGTTTACATTGTCATGGCTGCCTTGAAATTTTTATTTCTTTGTTTTTTTCCTTAGGAAGAAAGGCTGTAATAAAAATAAAACATAAGATATAGCATGTTTAAAAATAATCAATACAGTTGTTATTTTATTTTCCTTTCCACATAGAGTGAACTTTGAAATACTCACAACCACTAACAATCAGGACCAAATTTAAATAAAATTCTGAATTAGAACTATATTCCAACCAAATTCGGTTTAGCCTATAGCTAGTTTATAAGTTATATCCTAGATCGGTAGGTACCTTGACCAAACGTCATTTTCTTCTAATTTGATTTGAGCTGTGATAAAGAGGTCAGAGTTCAAATACCAACCTGGTGTATTAGTGATGATTTTTCTAAATGGTTTCTCAATCTTCTTCCACAAAAATGAGAATTCTACTGACCTCGTCCTCTATCCTTTACTTACTTACTCTAAGGCATTAAGATCTCGAAAGTTTAATGCCACACTTACCAAAGTAAGCCATCCAAATCTCTTGAGATAGTTCTATCCAGTCCAACTCATTACACCCTATCTCTATCTTGACCTAGTTCTATCCAGTCCACTTCATTACACCCTAGTTCTATCTTGAGCTAGCTCAATCCAGTCCACCTCATTACAATCTATTTCTATCTTGAGCTAGTTCTATCCAGTCCACCTCATTACACACTATATCTAACTTGAGCTAGCTCAATCCAGTCCACCTCATTACAGTCTATTTCTATCTTGAGCTAGTTCAATCCAGTCCACCTCATTACACACTATCTCTATCTTGAGCTAGCTCAATCCAGTCCATCTCATTACACCCTATCTCTATCTTGACCTAGTTCTATCCAGTCCACCTTATTACACACTATATCTAACTTGAGCTAGCTCAATCCAGTCCACCTCATTACAGTCTATTTCTATCTTGAGCTAGTTCAATCCAGTCCACCTCATTACACACTATCTCTATCTTGAGCTAGCTCAATCCAGTCCATCTCATTACACTCTATTTCTATATTGAGCTAGCTCAATCCAGTCAACCTCATTACAACTTATCTCTATCTTGAGCTAGTTATATCCAGTCCACCTAATTACACACTATCTCTATCTTGAGCTAGCTCAATCCAATCCACCTCATTACAATCTATTTCTATCTTGAGCTAGTTCTATCCAGTCCACCTCATTACACACTATATCTATCTTGAGCTAGCTCAATCCAGTCCACCTCATTCAATCTATTTCTATCTTGAGCTAGTTCTATCCAGTCCACCTCATTACACACTATATCTATCTTGAGCTAGCTCAATCCAGTCCACCTCATTCAATCTATTTCTATCTTGAGCTAGTTCTATCCAGTCCACCTCATTACACACTATATCTATCTTGAGCTAGCTCAATCCAGTTCATTTCATTACACCCTATTTCTATCTTGAGCTAATTCTATCCAGTCTACCTCATTACACCCTACTGCTTTAAGGTCCATTCTAATGCTATCCTCCCATCTTTTTATTCTTCCCATCGGGTTTATCAGCCAATACTCTGAACATGGTTCTAGATTCTCCCATTCACGCTGTACGTCCTGCTTACCGTAATCTATGAGACTTAACTATCCTAACAATGTCTTGTGATGAGTACAGGGTATCTAACTCATCATTATATAACCCCAGTAGCTTTATCGTTTTTTTGGTCTAAATATCTTCCAATGCACCTTGTGTTCAAATACCCTAAATTTGTTTTTTTCATGAAAGGTAAGAGACCACGTTTCACGCCCATAGAGAACAACCGGTAAAATTATTGTTTTATATATTTTGACTTTTACAATCTTAGAAAGCAGATGAGATGTCAAGAACCCTTTAGCTTTTAGTGTAAATAAAATAATAATCCCCTTGAGAGGTTGTTAGACTCTTTACATAAAAATAAAATTTGATTTGGACTAATATTAAGAGGGCTATCTGTATATTTTAAAATAATGAGCCATAATAACATATCAATCATCTAGAAAAATTACACGTTGTTGGTTATGTTGGTGGCATTGATTACACGTATTAACAACACTAAACTTATTGGTAGAAGGATAAAGCACATAATAGGAGGTGTAACAACATTCGCCTGGAGAATGAATGAAAACATACATGCAATATGAAACCACTCAGGATTAGACCACATTTTTTCAATCTTGTAAACAGTAGGATTATTTTATTCAATAATAAATATGAATTCTGTTTAAAATCATTTATTTTAAAAAACTCTACACAATCTTTCATTTATAATTTTTTATTACATTAGTATATAGTATAAAAACAATAAAGCCTAATATACGTATCCTTATGGCCCTTAATGTTCTAAGATTCCTAAGATAATTTAACCTTCCTCCAAACAATTTCTTTAATAACTCTATAATTATGTCAACTATTATTATGATACTTTGTACAATCAGACCTATGGAACTAAAGCCTGTGACGAGGGTCCTTAGGCGATAAAGGCTTATTCAATGTATAAGGATTGTTCTAATTTTTTTTTCATACTCATATTATTTAGTAAGAATAAATATATTTAGCCATGAAAATTGTTAGTAAAAATTCCTATTTTTGGGTAGTAAAACCTACACTCCGTTTGTCCTGAAAGGTAATAGTTAAGTATCTTGACGGATTACATTATGCCCCTATCTTATAAGCTATACCATAGTGGTATAATACAAGGGAAGCTTGATACCTCACAGGGTAGACGAAGGCTACATTAAATTTTGAATGGACAACCAAAGAAAGCACATGACAAACTTCTTAGTGGGATAAATATCACGAAAATCACGCATTCTTATACAACGAGATTCTGTTTGCACAGTAAAATGTAAATACATAATTGGGAATTAAGTTAATTATAAGTATTGCAATTATCATACTAAGTATCACCCGCTTCGATGGCTGCATAATTTTAGGGCATTACACTCGCAGGAGACTATAGACTGCCGATGACGAGGAACTCGAGGTTTGAATCTCGGTTGGGTGTATTGAGAGCTTTTTACTAAATAGTTTTCCACTATCCCTCCATGCAAATGCAGGTACAATGCCTCTAAATATAGCCTTCCTATCCCTAAAACCCTCAGCATTGTTAGTACATAAGTGTATAATCAGAACGGGTAGTAAGCTGCGGTGCAAAAAAATTATTACTCAAGTATCAACATATAGTACAAAATGCGTTCCTACAAGTATTTACATACATTACAAACAACATATTATGCATTCAGTATCGTTAGTTAAATTACGAGCAATGAAAGTCGAAGCACTATCTACAAGTAAACTGCTAGGTAGACACTACTTATCTGTAACAAAGTACTCTGGCGGGAATGTTCTGAACTGTGTCTCTCTCTTTTACATAATATTAGTGATAAGACCACTATTAGTCACTACATACACCTGTAGATGTCTATAGTGGTATGGAAACTACTGTAGATTGACACCGGCACAGTACGATGACGTCATACCCTAACAGACTGTGATTTTATTTACAACCACGTGATTTATTTATTCACGCACATAATATATATGAAGGAAAATGAATAAAAGGTGCATACATATTGCTCAAAGTTACGTTTCATTACAAAGTTACCTAATTAACGACACTGTTACGAACCGAAATTATCCCCTTTCCGTCCTTTGTTGGTGACAAATTTTCAGTTTTCCTGCTGGTAACTAAATAAATCTCTTTCCGAAGTATAGCAACATTTTGACATTTAGAGAACCACTCTCTAAGAGTATATTGTGAATACTTTGCCTCTGGTGGTTTTTATCCTATATATAGTTCCAATTTCAGATACTGACAACGGGTACGTTTGTTCAAAAAATACACTTGAGGGACTTTCGTTTTTAACAGTTCATTTTATAACAAAGAGAGACTATTCAAATATCAACAATCAAGTCAAAGGCTGTAGACTTTCTTCAAAAAAGAACAAAAAATGTTTAAAAAAATAATCATTAATAAATGGTAACATAGTAGAATATAGTTCCTCATATGTTATAGCTTAGAACCAAATTTTAAAAAATGTGCTAGCAGTAAACAGCCCTTCGGTATAGGATTTTACTTGTTATGTGAACCATTGCCCATTTATCCATTTTTAACAAAATCGTTAGAGATATTCTTGAAAAATTTCAAATTTTCAAAGATAAGTCAATGAGTAAAATGGCCCTAACCTTAGAGTTAGAATTGATTCAACTATTTTAACTTAAGTTATGATCGTATAGCATCTAAATATCAAATATAAACGAGATTAATCAAACCGTTTCGGATGTAGACCAAGGTAAATATGTACAAAGGAATAAATATAGGGAGAGAAATAATAGTTTAGACCCACTTTTTACTTTCTCTCTATCTTACAGGTAGAGAAAGTATTGTGATCGTCAAAAAAATCGAACTCGAGATTTTGATGAATTTTGACGTTTCATGACTTCCTGAATCCGAAAAAGTGGTTTTTGAATTTTCGTCTGCCTGTCTGACTATACCTCCAACTAGAGCCTAAACTATTTTACCGATTGAGCTGAAACTTGATATCTAGGGTTTTCATAGGGTTGCCCCGAGGGATTTTTGGAATTGGATATCTACCCCTAAAATTAAGGGTAGTTTACTGAAGGGAAAAAAGAGAAAAAGTAGATTTTCTCAAAATCGGCTCTAACGATTTTGATTAAATTTCATTTATGAACATTAATAAATATTCCAAACAAAATGGCCACTCTCAGTATTTCGGAAAAATGGCTTTAAGGGCTCCGTTCTGAAGCGTAAATTAACATTTTTTATAATAGCTCCGAAACTATTTGAGATATGAAATTACTTAGCATTACAAATATGTATATATATTTATAATACAAATATTTTATTCGAAACATATTTTTATAAAATCAATAATTTTCATTCTATACGCAATTATATATATATATATTTTTAGCTTTTTGGACATTAAAGCTTAAGTATTGCGATCGTAAAAAAAACTAACCTGAAATGTTGATGGATTTCGACGTCTCATGACCCCCCGAACCCTAAAAAATAGTCTTTGCAATGCCGTATGTCTGTGTGTCTATTAAAACTTAAAATTAAGGGTAGTTTACTGAAGGGCAAAAAGAGAAAAAGTCGATTTTCTCAAAATCGGCTTTAACGATTTTGATTAAATTTCATTTATATACATTAATAAATATTCAAAACAAAATGGCTACCCTCAATATTTCGGCAAAATGGCTTTAAGGGCTCCGGTCTGATGCGTCAATTAACATTTTTTTAAATAGCTCCGAAACTGTTTGAGATATGAAATTACCTAGCATTACAAATATGTATATATATTTATAATACAGATATTTTATCCGAAACATAATTTTATAAAATCAATAACTTTCAATCTATACGCAATTATATGAATTTATTAACTTTTTGGACATTAAAGTTTAAGTATTGCGACCGTAAAAAAAAACTAACCTGAAACGTTGATGGATGTCGACGTCTCATGACCCCCCGAACCCTAGAAAATAGTCTTTGCAATGCCGTCTCTCTGTGTGTCTATAAAAACTTAAAATTAAGGGTAGTTTACTGAAGGGCGAAAAGAGAAAAATTTGGTTTTCTCAAAATCTGCTCAAACGATTTTGATTAAAATTCGTATCTAGGCGTTGATTAAGATTATAAATAAACTGGCTATTTTCATTTTTCTATGAAAATGATTTTAGGGTACTTTACAGAAGCGTTAATTTCCATATCTCCACAACTATTGGAGAAACTAAACAACTTATCATTGCAAAATTGTAGGACTATTAGAAATAAAAAACTTTTATTTGACATATATTTTTATAAAAACAGCAGTTTCTGAGATATTTGCAAATATATTAATACAATTTTGTGAACTTTAGTTGTAAACATATAATACTTAAGTCTTAACGCAATAATTCTCCAATGCCATAGAGTAATTAAATATAAGTATCTAAAAAAGTATGTTATTTTTCTTTAAATCTCTTAGGAGAAATGTTTGCACAGCAATGATTTATCTCCATTTTAGACTCAATAGTCAATATTTACATTTTTTATTGGTCAAAATGTATAAATGAATAATTAAATATCAATGCGATGACTTGAAGATCTGCAACACCTTATAAAATGTTAAAACTTTAACCAGAATCGAAATTTTAATACGAAGTGTTGACCCTTGTGGAAGACATTAAACTGTTTGAAATGTTCTAAGGTGGACAAAGATGCGCCTCTTTTCTCATTGATTCTATATCATTGTATATTATTTTATGCGTGTTCTTATGTGGAGTGGTGATGATACAATGTACATTATTCCGTTCAGAAATCTTACGAGTTTATAGAAAGAGAGAGAAAGTCTGTGCGGTGCGCCGTACCATTTATTTTAGTTACACTGCATAAACGTCCAGCACAATCTTGAGGTAGCAAATTTTTCGCGATTACAATATTTTCTTTATAGGATAAAATAAGAAGGGCTGTAAATGAAGTTTACCACTTGATAGTTATTATTGAACGGTCATTCCATAAAAAAAACATCAAATTTGAAATTAAAAACGTTAAGCCCACACTATTGGACACGTCATGAAGGAGTCAGTAGCGTCTTGTCCGCTTCATTACAAACGTTATGTTAATATAGTTTGTTTCATTATTTTTTTATATAAACACCCTTTGACTGTATTAATTTAGTCTATTTGTAACACTTCAACTTCGGCATAATTTATTATAATTTTAATCAAACCAAACAATATAATAATACTTGTTAATAATGGTGTAGAACATCATTATAACCATCTCAATAAAATTATTTTAAGTTTGCGTGGCTAGATCCAGCAATTTTTACTTCCTTTTAGGAAAAATCATAGGTACTTTTTTGAAATTGTTCTCAGACAAAGAGTTCATTTTTTCTCCCCATCTATTTGTGGTAGCATCTTTATAACGTTCTATTTTTCTTCTAGGAGAGAACATATCTTCTCCATTATATGGAAACCTCATAAAATGTGAAGACATCTGATCATTTTTTGTATTGGCCAGTGTATTAAGGCCTAGATTTTCCATCGTTTTAAAGAAAGTTACTTTATCTGACACCAAATCTGATCTTATCTTAGTCGCATGGTCAAATAAAGGTTTTCCAAAGTCTGAAAAATGATTCTGGTTTGCTTCCCCTTTTTCAAATTCAAAAAATGGATTTTTTCTTTTATTTGGGTTGTAAAAGATAATTTCACTATCCATTTCATTTTGATTTTGATAAACATAGCCAAGTTCCGAGTCTACTATAGCATCATTAATAAAACCATCATTTGTCTCTTCTATATCCAAATAAGCACTGTCTTCTTCTTTTGATGGGAACCTAAAATATCCACCGTATCTTTGATTTGAATGGGAGTTGATATCTTGATCACCGTAGCCATTGCCAAATTGCTTGTAAAACAAAACTTTGCTAACATCTGTCCCCGTACTTTCTTTTACGGGTTCTTTAGGTTGTCTGAAGAATTGATTAGCCCCATCTCCCGAAGGAAACCTCATAAAACTAGTATCCCTTTGATTTCTTTTTAATGTTCTATTAATATTTTCTAAGAAATCTATATTTTTTAAGGTAACATTTGGCTGTGTAGATGCTTCTTGGCTTGGATTCCCTGATAAACTACTACCGGTTCTATCTTCTTTAATAGATCTAGAATACACACTTTCGTCCCTTGTTGAGGGAAATCGTAAGGATCTATTTTCTCTCTGTTTTGTGTTCATTGGAGCATAATTTCCTCCACTTCCACCATCTAATGTCCCGAAGAAATGTGAACCAGATGCTGACGCAGAAAAAATAATTTCCTTACCAGAGTCATCAACATCGAGTCGAAGATCACCTGTTCCTGTTCTATCTGGGAAAATCATATGAACTGGTTTGTGATCTAACAAAGGCTTTTCTAGATACTTTTTTTCATTCTTTTCTGATGGACTGCTGTGGGAAGAGAATGCGAACCCCTTATTTTTCTTTTTATTAAAAAAGAATGTTGATTCGGAAGAACCTTCATTTGAATTAAGTTGTCCATTGTGACTTAAGAATGTATCAGGGAACTGTGAAGCATAAGTTGGTGTAGTAGCTTCAATGGAAGCACTTTGATGATTAGAAACAACTTTTAGAGGTTTGTAAGAATACGGCGTGTCGTCATTCCTGATTTCATCCCCATCTGGAAACTTAAATGCTTTTTCAGCTCTAGTGTTATGAATATATTTGTTGGGACTACCCCCAACAGTTGGACGTGGACGATACAAGTCTACAAAATTCCCTATGTCCTGCTGATGAGAGTTTGGTGGGGGTGGAGTTATACTTGCAGTGCTGTCCTGTTGAGGAGTGTTTTGTATCCTACCTTGATGGTAGTAAGGTCTAACCACAGAGGGCCTCTGGAAATTGTTGAAGAACTGAAAAAATCCTCCATGGTGGTTGTTGAGATAATAGACGAGCTGTTCTGGGTCTCGGGGACAGGTGGGGTAGGCTGAAAGGCAGGATTCAGGGCGTCCCTGGGTTGTGATCCCCAACAGCATCGCGCGGCCGAAAACCAAAAGGGGGGAAGTGTCACCAAAGTTGAAGACCGTCAGTAACCTGCACAGACAAAATCTTTATTAACATTTGCGCTAATTAGGGCTAGTATTTAATTTACCCAATATATGGTTAAATTATCACTTTTACATTTCAGGCAACATTAAATCTATTTTCTAAATGTGTGTCCTCGGGGGGTTATTATAAGTTAGCGATGAATTAAATTTCCTGAAAGAACCGAACAGTGTAGGAGATTAATATAGTATAAAATAAATAAACTCAAGGTAAAAGATGTGAGTGATTAAGATACGTACTATAGTCTAGTGTCTAGAGCTAACCAATCTCCCAGTACACGAATAGCGAGCAATTCATAAAGATGGTGAGATTGGAGAACATCTGAAACTCAACTCTATATACGGCCTTAAATCTTCCAATGAGCATACTCACTTGAGCAGTGAGTCTCGACTGAGGAACGGAATGATAGAGTCCTGCTTCCCGGTGTTCCCTGGCTTTCCCCCGGCCGCCACCTCACACAAGAGTCTGGGGACACATTTGAGGTCATCGTACCTGGCAATAGATGAGAGGGCCCCTATCAGACTCGTGCCTTGGGGGTCTTCTGAACCTGGGTATTGTACAGCACCACCCGGGTATGAACTTATCTGTCCGGGGTACTGCCCCAGGTTCTGTTGAGGAGGGTATAGGCCGTAGTTTCCTGGATAGGGAACAGGTTTTTGCCCAAAGAACTGTCCAGCGCCTTGGAGGAACTGCCCTATACCACTGCCGGTCTGCCCGGGAAGGTAGTCCACAAAACCCTGAAGACAGGTACAATGTAATTAATATTGTTTTGCTTAGATTTATTCTATCATATAACCTAATAGGACTATCATGATTTGCCACATTTGCCACATTTGCCACATGCCACTTATTCATATCTTGAGCTAGTTCTATCCAATCCAACCCATTACACTCTATCTTTTTCAGGTCCATTCTAAAGCTATACTCCCATCTGCATCTAGGTATTCCTAATGGTCCCTTCCCATTGGTTTGCTAATCAGTAACCTGAACACGGTTCTAGATTCTCCTATTCCGCCATTCGCGTTGCATGTCCTGCCCCCGTAGCCTGTAAGGTTTGACTGCCCTAACAATGTCTGGTTATGATTACAAGGTATGTAGCTCATCACTACGTAACCTCCTTCATTATTCAATACTTTATTGGTATTGATATTATCTATGGAAAGTAAAAGTCGCAGATAACATGACTTTATTTATAAATATATGAACATAGTTCTAGTAACTTTTATATCCGTAAACAATTCATTCATATATAAATGGGATTGTATCTACCTGCAGCCCACCAAGGAGCTAAGAGATGGAGGATTGTATTTACCTGCAGCCCACCAAGGAGCTGAGAGATGGAGGATTGTATCTACCTGTAGCCCACCAAGGAGCTGAGAGATGTAGGATTGTATCTACCTGCAGCCCACCAAGGAGCTGAGAGATGGAGGATTGTATCTACTTGTAGCCCACCAAGGAGCTGAGAGATGGAGGATTGTATCTACCTGTAGCCCACCAAGGAGCTGAGAGATGGAGGATTGTATTTACCTGCAGCCTACCAAGGAGCTGAGAGATGGAGTATTGTATTTACCTGTAATCCACCAAGGAGCTGAGAGATGGAGGATTGTATTTACCTGCCGCCTACCAAGGAGCTGAGAGATGGAGGATTGTATTTACCTGTAACCCACCAAGGAGCTGAGAGATGGAGGAATGTACCTACCTGTAGCCCACCAAGGAGCTGAGACACGGAGGATTGTATTTACCTGCAGCCCACCAAGGAGCTGAGAGATGGAGGATTGTATCTACCTGTAGCCCACCAAGGAGCTGAGACATGGAGGATGGAGCGTTTGGAAACTGCGCTGGTGCGGTCTGTGTGGGCGAGCTTTGCTGGAAAGAGCCATGTTGCTGCTGGAGAAAGTTCAACCCACCACCCTGCGCTGCTAGTGACGACAACAGACTGGAATGACGACCAGAATATTATCTTTCCTTTGACGTGCTAGAACATTTTGGCATGCAATTGAAATTTTCTTCATCCACATCGTGCTTTACAAGTGTTTGTGGGTTTAGAAGTTATGCTTTTGATTTGTTGGATCACATTACTTATAACGGCTAGAAATTGGTCAAATCCTATATTTTTCAAATTTGAATATAAAATTTTCTATATAATCTTGAATATGAATTCGATTTCTCTTGATTTTAAAAATGATCAATTTTAGTTAAAGTGAAAATATTGAAATTGGTATTCCAAACAGATTTTGGCACCACTGACAATCGCTATTTGGTTTATTTGTAAACTGCATTATAAATAACCTTTTTGAGTAAACTAATTATTTTCATGAAACTATGTCCTTTTTGTGATTTTCCCAGCTACATGGGTTTTTATAAATTCTTTTATCGATTGCACTGATTTTTTTTTATCACCGCGTATTACTACTTGTTCAGGCTATACGCATATAATTACGCTAATGAGTTATGAATGAGGAAGGTTGAATTTAGAGGAAGTGCATCTGCATTTTCTTGGGGAAGGATTGGCAAAACCTTTAGGAAAAAAAGCACCTCAATACACCGAACTGGGATTAGAACCCTGATCACCTTGTATGCAGTCCAGTCCAACATTATAGTGAGGCCTTAAACTATGCAGCCACTGAAGCAGATTTTGCACAGAATTGTTATTTTATATCAAGCCTTTATTCTATAATAAAATTTTAAAGAAATATTATTTCAGATCTCAAAGCTCTTGAGGAATATAAGATTATATTTAACGAGGATTCTAGCATCCTTTTTCTTAAAAATAACACATAATAATATTTAGTGTAAGCTAGGTTAATAATCAAAAGCTAATTAAAATAATATGTCAATTCCATAAAGAATATCTAATAGAGTGAGGTAATGAAAAGATTGAAGGCTGAAAATATTTAATAAATTTAATATTTGGATATACCCATGATTTATTTTTACTTAATATTTGATTGTAACTTTTTTCTTCAAAAGCATCATATCTTACAATTACTATATTTTATATGGTATTACTGATGAGCTCGCGTTTATTAAAGAACACCCGTTGAACTACGAACTTAAAAATATATAATATCTACTAGCAAGGTCATTGACAGCCCATGTTTTACAGTCATAAGACTCTAAGTAATATTATAAAACATAGATATATGTGTTTCAATGGTTTCGAAGCTCTTTCAAGGTATATCTACTTGCCACGATAGTGGCACATCATTTATTTTAAAGGGATTGTAAGTTTTATTTGGTTGAACGACAATAGTTTTTAAATTAAACTTATTTGAAAATATAAAATATTTTGAAGCCCGATAAGAGTACAATAAATTAAAAGACCAAGTATTATGTTTGTTTTTATTGTAATTAATAACATTTTGGTTTTATTATTTTATTTACATATTTATTTATTTTATCAATTGATAGGTGTATACATTTGACTATTGATAAAATATTATGTTTTCTTATTTTTTGATGATTTTAATTTTGATTCTTTTCGATTGCAATAGCTAATTGGTTCTTCACAAAAACTTTCTCCTAAATTATTTAAAGGTAATCTACCGTTGGCTAGATCTTGGAAAATCTGAAATTATCGCAAATATCTCTAATGATTTTATTCAAAGTTGATATCTGGGTATTATTTAGCATGATAAATATTAATTAGCTAAGATTTTTCTAAAATAAATTGAATTAAAGGTAGTTTTAATGTGTATAAGATTTGGTAACTTTTGAAATTTTGTGTAAACGGCCCTTATGATTTAGTTTAAATTGAGTTTCTTGAGACTCAATTTACATGATTATTAAATTATATTTATAGTTAGAAAATTAATAACTATTTTAGGAATGTTGGATTTTTTATGGCTAAAAAATATTGTTTAAAATTTATATATTAAAAGTGCTTATTTATTATTCATAAGTTATTTGTTTTCCTGAAAAAAAACTTTTTTAGGGATTTAATTGAAATACTAATTTTGATTTTTTTTTACCAAACAATACTAAACTTTATGAGAAAATGTGCACAAATGTGTCGTACTGTTTATGATAAAAAAGTTTTAATTTTCTAGCGTCCAATGATTTATATAGTGTAATGATATGGAATTATACATCCCAATAACTTATTATTCGCATTTGTATTCAAAATCACGACATTATAAATGAGAGTGGGTAGTAAGATGTATTTGTTTTATGTATGGCGACCTCTTTCTACATCTCTGTTTAAAAAGACAACACATTTTGGTAAACAGAGACGCACCTGGATGACCACACCTTTTTTTTTCTAGGAAGCTTTGAAAAGAAAGTGTCGTTTGATATACCCCTTCAGGGTACGCATCTACTCACTTTTATTCCTGACGAGGACCCGATAGGTAGAGTCGATGAAATCTTAATCCGTGTTCTGAATCTCACGTGTCGGGAATTGTTTTGTATATGACGTAATAGTAGAGATTTTAAATTAAAATCTACAACGTGTGAAATATCTAACAAAAAACTGTTTATCCACTTAAAATAAAAAATTATAAAACATCAGAAATTTTCATTTCTAAAATAAGACATCAACCTTTTTTTATTATTATAATATAGGATAGCAAACTTGAACCCAATTCAATAATTATATAAAATATCACACTAATGGTGGCGAACAAACATTAATATATCAGGCTAGCTCTTTAAACGTTACAATGTTGGATATATAAAACTGCACAGCGATGGAACATCTAGTGGAGAGCCGTATATGTTGTCAATTAAACCTTTAATATCCAACAAACTTGCCCCCAAGGGCGTAGAATGGGTAAAGAGTTTTGGGGCAGAGGGGAGGTTCCAAACACCTCCTACAATTTGATGGACCCATCCATCAAGTTGAGGTTCATATATTCGTAAAATACCTTTTAATCGCTAAAGATATGGTAAAATGTTCTAGTAGACCCCGAATAATTATTCCTTTCTCCACTATTGCCTGTCACAAAGTGCATCATTTAACAAATTGTGTGATAAACGTTATAAAATGAAGTAAATAAAAAGGACAGCTCACCTTATGAGCTGACTGGGGTTGAACTCCTGTCTGGCACTCTGTCCCTCCGGGAGAACGGTGACTCCTTTCACATGCCATGACGTCATCAACACCATTGACGTCACCAAAACACCACTTCGACGCATCCTACGTCAACTTCTAGAGTAACAAATTCACTCACTGTTCACCTGGAGAGGAATAACTCATCATTTATAAAACAAGGCGGATTAAGGGTGTGTGTTAGTTCGGTTTTTTAAAATCCGAGGTTGAATCGAGTCAAATACTATAATTACTCTCGTAATTACCCACTTCCATGGTCGAATGGTCTAAGGTGTCACTCTCGTATTGGACTGTACAGCTGATTACGGGGATAGGGGTTAGAACCAGGTCAGGTCTACCGAGGTTTATTTTATTAACTAGTTTCTCACTCTCCTTACATGAAAATGCGGTTATATTACCTCTAAAATGCTTTCCTCCTCATCCGCACCCCATTAGAGTATTTATCATATATGCGTATAACCTGAACAGGTAGCAAGACGTGGGGATTGAAAAGAGTCCCGTAGCCGAATGTATTTCGGATATGGTTGACTAGGTGGTTTTGGGGTAAGGTGCTCAACCCGATGTTTGTGGGTTCAAACCTAAACGGGCCCGACGGATTTTTTTGAGCGATAAAAATCCGTACCACAACTTCCTTCGGAGGGGAAGTAAAACCGACAGTCCATATCAATTATGGAATGAAAAAAAAAAATGCTGAAAGGTATGTGAAAATATCTTTCCCGGAAAAGTGTGCATGCCCTTTAGTGGTATCTCGTAGAAATCTTCATGTGCTGGTATAATCAGTCTGGTTCAGAAAGTGCATGTTAAATAACTCAAATAAATAAAATAAATAGAATAAAAATATTTCGTACATGATTTTGTTCGCTCCAGGCAGAGAACAAGTATATTCTAATATTCATCTAATTTTAAACACCAAATGAATTTTACAATTATTTTAGTGTTTAAAATTTTTTGTTTCAAGACGATAAATCACAACTATAACAAGTATTTTAATTTTTTATTTTTGCTTTGGTCAAGCTTAAAGTTGTCGAAGCAAAAATATATTTTTTCATAGTGGAGACGAGTGTCACATATTTTGTACATCAATAAAAGACATGATTTTATCTAGAAAATACTTTTGTACTATTTATTTTGTTGGATTATATTACAAATAATATACATGAATGTGATGAGTACTCGGTAATTAATCAGACAGGAAAAAATTTTACGGTCCAATTTTAAATTTTAAATATGTTATCTGCACTAGTGGGCCCGTGAACAAAAGAGTCTGTATCGTATGATCTATCTTACCAGTGACAGGATGTCGGGGTTCTAAACCAGTTTGGGTCTATAAATGGTTTCCCAATCTCCATCTACGCAGGTTTGGGTAGATTTCCTCTAATTTCCAGGATAGGTAGTAAAACGTGAAGAAAGTAAAAAATAAAATAACACGCTCTTATAAATTTCATCAACGTTTTAACTTTTTTTTTGCACCACAATATACCACCCATATATGCTATCCGTATGTTAAATCTAATGGTGTAGGGGAGTAAGGCATAATTTAGAAGAAATGCACCTACAATTGTTTAAAGGGAGAGTGGAAAACCATTTTAAAAATCGTTCTTAACACACCCGTCTATTCTGAGAGTACCACCCTTGACAGCGTGACCACTGATGCAAGTGCTTTATCAATCTCTGAGAAAGGAAATAAAATAATATATGAATTGTTTTTATTTTGAGCACAACATCCTCAATACACAATTTTACATACATGAATAATAATGATTCTATTGACTTAATTGAGCGTTAATGTTAGCTTTATCTTAAAAAAATTGTAAACGTGTAACATTTACAAATGAATTAATTTTTGATAATATAATATTTTATGATCGCGCTTAGGTAAAATTGTGTTGTTGACGGTCTGCGTTTGTTTGTGCAGTTTGTGGACAAGTTAATATTTTTTCTCAAATATTTGTTTTAATTACTTTATTAACTTACTATGACTGATTTGTGATTGCTATAGTTAGCTCAGGATTGTACAATGAGAGATATCAAAAAGTGGGCAGCTTCATGTTAAACGTTCTAATTTGATATAGTTTTGGTGCTTCTTAACGGATAAAATTGCTAGTAATTAATAACTCAAATAAGACATATTTCTAGAATGCTATATTTTTGTGACTTTAGATCAACGTTGGCGGACTAATCAGGATTTATGTAAATTATTTAAAAGGGCCTTTTAGAATATACAAACATTATTTGCAGTCAACAATTAAAACATTTTCTATTAGTTAGTGCTATTTCATAGGCATTGACAACATATATCATATGTGACGAATGCAGCTTACATAACTTGACATATGAACACGTGAAAAGGATCTCGTAATTTTCCTAGCTGTCAGGTAAGGTTATTTCTATGAAAAATAGGCTGTATTTACTGAAGGGGTGAAAACACAATTAAAAAAAAAAAGAATCACAATTTTACTGACATTATAAACGAATATTTCAATAGTTACATGTTTATCAACATCACTTAGCATCAAGTATTTCAATATTCCCATGGTTGCAACATAATCTAGTAATCATTTTAAAATTCCCATTTTACCAAATCAATTTCCAAAATAGGATTACTACCATATTAACATAAATACATCCACAACCTTGAAATTATCTCCAGATAAACATGGATAACAACATACCCTAAGAAATAACTCAATATTATTAATACCAATCCAATTCAGCAAATATTGGCTACCGCTACGATTACTAGCACAGCATAGACATTATTTCATTAATTCCATGAATTAATTGTCAACTATTTCATTATTATTATTATTATTATTATAAATAAATGTATAACTCCTGACAGTATACCCTGATTTTGGTTGTAAGAAGAGTAGAGAAAATTCAAACATCATCCTTTACGGTCAGCCTTGATAACATGTTACTATTTTATTAGATCTATTGTTATTCTATTGATATTGATGGTAGCTATCAAAAGTGACAGCTGCAGATAACAAGACTTGACGTATGAATATAGTAAAATGATTTTAGTAACTTTAATACTTCTACTGTTCTTCCTACAAAAATCAACTTTACCATAAAATACCTTCATAGACTGTCAAATATTAAAATATGATAAGAATATAAAAGCCCTACTCAACATTTGTAAGCAAAACCAAGATCATTTGTCTATTTATATTATAGAAAAATACCGTATATAAACTTTCAAATATTTATCTCTTTCAATGAATAGATACTCGTCAAGTCATCATGCCACACAACTCATATACGGGTAAAGAGCATGTCAGTTACTGGTTTTACTACAAAAACAAAACTAACAAACAAGACTTAGTAGCCACTATTCACACTGCTTTAACTAAGTATTCCGTTTTGCTTAGATCTGAGCTATGGGTACACGCATTCACGTAATTCTTGGTATTAATTTAATACCAATTGCCCGTTTCCTTAGCTCAGTCTGTAGCGTGTGTGTCTACTTAGCTAAAGTTCCTTGGGTAGAGTCTTAGCGTGGCCGAAAATTTATCATTCGTGTAAAGTGAGTTTCCTCTTTCACTGTGATGAATTTACCACCTGGGGATTGGATGTTGTGTTTGTTCTAGATTCTAGTTAGTATAAGTCCAGTGCTGATATAATCGGTTGGTTCAATAGTACATGTCAACTAACTCAAATAAATGAAAATGAAATAATATCGTTCGCTATTTAAAATAATATTATTTTGATAACTGTTGTCATGCATCACAATGTTGGTATATATTTGTTTTGTTAATGTGTATTAAAAATATAACAATATCCTAGGGTGGGTGCGATACTCCGGTCTAAAACTGCACCCGTCTGGGTTATTCACATTTAATTACAATATAGTGTAGGGCTGAGTAAAATATAATTGAGAGGGAATGTTCTTCCATTTGCGTAGAACTAATATTTTTATTTATTTTAAAAGACAATTGCTTTGCTATAAAAACTTCAAAAATACTGGCATTAGCGTTTAAAACTAAGGTAATTTTTTAGAAACGATGATCTTGCGTTTATCAAAAAATGAAAGTTAATTTCAAATAGAGTCACAAGAATTTTTTTCAAGATAAATGAGGATGGTTTTTGATGGTGTCGATGCTTCATAGCCGTCTTTCTCATGAGAAATACTACAGTGTTAAAATATACCACTCATATGTGGCACCCTTAAAACTAAACGGTCCTGGTTCCGTCGGACGAAACACAGAAGGCCACAACACACGTAAGGAGCGTGAAGAAGTACATTACATACTCACATGCCCAAACGGCCACAACACAGAAATAAAGTTGTCCTGGTACCAGAAAGTGTGTTCACCTGCTCTGAGCACTTCCAAGTCAACAATGAGGAAAGTCACTAACAATCTTCTTCTGGTAGGTCGACAATCTGGTAGGAGTAGCGGTACAAGTCATTTGTCCCATCCATCCTTATTTCGCCTGGCGCCCACCAGGTGTCGTGGGCGACCAGCAGATTTCACTGCGAGCAGCCCACATAGACAAGCCCCGCACCGCTGTCGGTCACTGGAGCAATGGCCCGCGGAGTTGTCTGTTTCTTGGTACCCGCCTCGGTGGCGTAGTTGGCTAACGCGCTAGTCGTGTTGAACTCTACTGCCGCCGAGGACGGGGAGATCGAGGTTCGAATCTCGGTAGGGTGAACTGAGGGTGGTTTTTCCTAAATGGTTTTCCACTCTCCCTCCACGCAAATGCGGGTTCACTTCCTCTAAATTCAACCTTCCCGATTTCTAATTCATTAGCGTAATTAGTATTTAAGCGTATAACCCGAACGGGTAGTAAGACGCGGTGCTAAATAATAATAATAATAATAATAATAATAATAATAATAATAATAATAATAGTAATAATAATAATAATGTTTCTTGGTAGTAGGTTCGACAGTTTCCCGCAAGGGTCATTTATAGTAGTTGGAGAGGCTGTCACTAGGGATGGCCATTTTCCATAACACATCTATATATTAGTTTAAATTATATTGCTATGGTAATACAAAGTGAGCTGATTTTTAGTTTTGGAAATTTGGAGGGGGCCCCTTTCCCTTTTCCAATCCTTCATTTTTACATATAAGAATGTTCTTCATTGCAGCTTAGGTGGTCCTTACCCCCTACCACACTGATAAGTAGCTTATTCTTCTAGTTTTGGAAATTTAAAAAACCCTCATTTATACCAGCCCCACCTATAAAGATAAATTATTTAATAATAATTTTGTTATTTAGATTGCTCCCTCAACATTCTTGGTAAATTTAATTTTCTATATTCCCTAACAGGCTTTTTCTACTTCATCTGGAATTTCATTTTTAAATTAAAAGGGTTCAGACCTTTAGGTTTATTTGGAATATTCCCTAAACCCACATGCTAAATTTCTGATCTCCCCCACAAAGACATAATTTTTGTATTACGCTCTAGTTTTAAAAATGTTGACCCCTCTCCCCTAATCATTACTCCTATTCATTCTATTTTTATTTTGTTATCTTGAGGAGTCCTTCTACCCGCTTGACAAATTTAAATGTTCTACCAAACTAAAGGGATTTTATACACTCCTCCCCCATCCCTTTACCCTTATATCCTAGGGTCCCATGTACAATTTTGAGATTCTTCTGGTTATTTTAAAGGGCCCCTTTACCTTACTTTTGAACTTAAAATTTCTACCAAATTTAGAATAAACAGTTTATATTATTTTTTTAAATTTTAAGCCCCATCCAGCCATCTCCTAATTTATCCACTTACCACTTAGACATTTCAAACATTTGTACTTGTTTGTTTATCTGGAGTTATACCTCTCCCTTTTTGTCAAATTTTAATTTTCTACTATACTTAAAAGTTTTCCTCATAAATACCAGCCCCTGGAGACCCATTTTAAAATGGTCAGACTTTTATAGTCATTTGGAGTAGTATCTTTCTTTACTTTCCTGCCTAATTGCAGTTTTAAACTTCATTCATAAGTAGTTGTAGTTTTGTAAATTGTTCACTCCCCTTTCTTTCCCTTGTCCTAAATTATTTTTCAACATCACTCTGATACATTTTATATTCTAAGATTAATTTAGTTATCTGGAGTTCTTCTCTACCTGTTTTCCTAATTATAATGTTCTAGTTCATTTCCAAAGTATGTATAGGTTATTAAAATATCAATATAAATATATCGATGTTTTTGTAAATATCTCAATATATCGTTACCATCCATATCTACCACCAGTTTTGTATCGTCTGCACACGCGTGGCTAGATATACTCCGTAGAAGTGGTGGTGGAATCTTATTTGTGAATGGGGAGAGGGAGATTACCAAAATAAAGGTTTGTGGGGACCTTGTCTTCCCGCGCAAGAGGGAGACCAGGGAATCGTTCCTTGCAAAGGTTTAAGACTAAGATAACTTTGAAGTGGTCCTTTCCGATAAATGTATTGAAATTTGGTTCTTTCTATAAGATATTTAGAGTGACTCTTGCCAAGACATATTTTGAAAATTAGATGCTACAAGAAGATATGTTATGTAGTACTCCTACAGAAATTTTTTTGAAAGTTTTCTATTCCTAAAAGCTAATTGGAGTGAATTTTATCTTGATGTTTTTACTTTTTCACGTCAAGATAAAGTATTGTAATCCTAAAACAAATAGATCTAGAGATTATGACGAATATTTACGTTTTATGTGGACCCGAAACAAAAAAAGTTGATTTCAAAATTCTGTCTGTTCCCATGTATGTCTGTCTATCTCTCCATGGCTACGGATCCAAAAACATTTGATGGGTTTTGTTTAAACTTTATAACTAGATTTTATAGGGCTATACCTCGGGATGTTTAATTGATTTTGACCTTAGCCCTCAAATTAAGAGTAGTTTACTAATAAGTGATTATTTTGAAAAACAAATTTTTCGAAAATTGTTTTAATGATTTTGTTTAAAATTGATATATAGGAAAGGTTTAAGCTGACAAACAACACTATATACTTGGTTATAAGATAAAAATTAGTTTTGTTAAAGGTCAGTTTACTGAAAAGTAATTTTCGAACATTCTAAATATTTCAAAAATGGCTGAAAGAATTTAGTTTAAAACTGACATCTGGAGAGTGTTTGGCACAATTCAAATTGTACACTTTTTTTCGGATAAAAATTTGTTTGAGGTAGAATACTGATAAGTGAGTTTTTTTATATTATATAGTAATTGTGTGGACATATTTTTCTTAAAAATAATGATTTATTAGTAGTTCAATGATGACTTATTATTGAAAATTTTAAAATTTATGAAAATATCTCTAACGATTTTGTTTAAAATTTGTATCTTAAATGATAATAACAATCACTTTTGACAAATTATTCTAATGAATATAAGACTATATAGACTTGTCAACATCTCCACGTCCTACTCCCCACCTGGTAGTACCACACATTTATACTAATGGGGTAGAGATGGGTAAGATCTCCGACCTCCCAAATCAGAATAGAGGAAAGTGATGCCATAGACCGCATGGCCATAGAATGAGGTAGTATTAAGAGAGTTACATTTTGTCAATATTGAAAGCAAACAATTACTTAAAATCTATGTTGACCCATCCACTAGAAGAAGAGTTGCTATTGGACATATTCGGAAGTGACGTCATATCTAAACAAGGTCCTATCACAGCCGTAGCGGCGTAGCCCCAGTTTGGTATGTGGACCGGTACTTGCGACAGAAACATGTTCGTTGACAGTGCTTGCGATGAAGCAAACGCTTCCTTTAAGCATTTGCTCAACGAAAATGTATTTAAAACGGACGTATGTCTTCCTTTTAGGCATTTAACGGCCACTTTCCAATTCAAGATTATATCAGCACCACTTTAGAACTAAGTTTTACAAGGCCAAACAAAACATAATGTACTACTCCCTTTAGAGAGCATTCAACCGTGACAACGAAATATATCGGGTAGTTTACTTTACACGGGTTAAAATTGAGTTACTACCCTATATTGTAATATAAAACTAGTATCTCCCTTTTTCTTACACGTGTCTATGTGAGTCAGGTTCTTTCCACTATTTTCCACTTATTCTGTCAGCACAAGTGCTTTGTAGAAAACTTGATTCAGAAATAAACATAATCTTCACTTTATTTTGATCAATTTGAAAAAGAATGCCTTATTTTCAACAATAACTACTCTTTCAACCGTTCTGTGAATCAAACCGGGAATCCTACCAACTTAAGTATCGGCCTTGTGTGTCTTAATATTTGATTGAAAATTGCTACCTATCATCTGCTGATGACCGACCAAGGACACCCTTGCTGATTGAGCCACCGAACACAGTTCCAAGACCCAGCGTTAGATAGTGCTGCCATCAGTTTGGACTAAACTAATTAAAATATTAGTTTTTACTTTAAGATTGTCTGAAGGAAGATCCTCACATATAGTTTTGTGTATAGTTTATGTAACGTATTGTTTCATCTGTGTCAACAGGTAATTTAAAATACAATCAGTGTTTGTGTGTACTGTTTATTTAATGTTATTTGAGTACTTCACTAGGATCTTGTAGAGAGTCACCTACCTAATTGTAAAGTGAAAGAAAAGAAAAATGAGGTTAATCAGGGTCGGGCTCTAGTCAGCTCTAACCAGATCTTCAAGGGCATCGGAGATTACGACGGTCCTGCCCATCCCACCGTCGTATCAGGGACGGCGTCGTGAACCCCTTTGTGGACGTTGGCAGGTGACCAGGAGTCAAATCGGGAGATTTGTGACCACTCCAGAGACTGGGTGGGGGGAGCGGGGAAGGTATAACTGATAGTGGGTGGGTCACCTGGCAGTTTGTAGCGGTGCTAGGACAACCGTCGAGTGAGTACCTATCGACCAGGTTTTTATGTGTTGTGTGGGGGGGGGGGGACGTATTACCCCCCTCCCCCATTGTGAATTGAATATGTGCCCTAATTTGGGATGGACAGAAAAAAGCTTTTTATTTATTATCATATATTTATGTATATATATGTTACTTTCGAGAACCCCAAGCGGTTGGTGCAAGTTATTTTCTTTATGTTTTCAGTTTATGTCTAATCAAATGTATTGTGTGTAAATAATAAAAAATAATGTTGAAAGAAAATAAAGAAAGAAGACATCTTCGAATCATCCAAAATATAATTTTACTTGTGGAGTAGAAATAAGAAATGTAGAGTTTTGAATAAATGTACCCGCATTTTCTTGAGGAGAGATATTGTAAGAACATTTACTAACAAACACTCACAGTACAACTCGTCAGGATTAAAACCCCAAATTCCCAGTCACCTACAAATCTTACCAGACGAGTTCGACGCGTATATTTAAGATTTTTTTTATGGTGACTACGTCTTACAGAAATATACTTGTACCTACGTAGAGTATGATTGATAAACCATCTCAGAAAATCCTCTCATCACATCCAGCTGGGATTCAGGCCCTGACCTCCCTAACACCAGGAAACTAAATCATATTAGCTCAACCATTTAGTTCTCATGTCTACCAATGCAGGTTGTATCAAGTTAAGGGTATACATCACCCATAGCTAGAGATAGGGTAAAATAGCATTAATTTTCAGTTTTTTAGCATTAATTATTGGAAATTTAGCGTTTTGTGGCATAATTTAGCATTTTGTAGCAAAATAGGTAAAAATGTCTTTCGTAAATGTTTTTAGGGCCTATACAAAGGATTTATGATAAAATTTATGTATGCATTAATACGAAGGGTATTTTAACCTTCGTTTGCAATTATTTTCATGTGAGAGATTATAATTATAAATTGTGTCAAACACAAACAGAAGAATGCAGAATGACTTCAATTGGCATAATTTATTTTACACCTATGTGTAACGTCAAAAAATCATTGTAGCCTACAGTACAAAAATAGAAATAGTTTAGTAAATAGCTGGTATCGTAAATAGTTGGTGTCGTTGAATCAGTTCAAACAAAATGTGCAAGTCAAAGATAGTTAATATTGGCAAATAAATTCTCAGAATTTTATTTAAATGCACAGCATTTTCAGGGAATTCGCGTCTATTTCGCTAAATCGAATAATTTAGCTAAAATACTCTCAAAATCACGTTTTTCGCGTCAATTCGCGAAATAAAAATCGCTTTAAACACTTTCAAATGCCATGAAACGCAAAGAAAACTTATAAATACCCTATTTCGACCCCCCCTTTTTTTCTCGCGTTTTTCGCAAAAGCGAATTTACCCTATCTCTACCCATAGCTTGTGTTCCAAGATCACGAATACAGAAACAGCAAACATAAAAACTAATGAAGTGAAAGAAGAATGCAGGCTAACACAATAACATCTTTAGAGACACGTGGGATCAATGGGTGACCTTGAACTAGGTCAATCTCAATCTAAAGAGGAGAGAAAGTCCCAGTTATCTCCCACATACCTCTTTCACACTCTTTACAAATCTCCTGAGATCTTCCTGCCTTCAAACAATCACATAAACAAACACAATTGTTATTATTCTTACAAAAATGGGATGAAATAAGCTCTAGAAAGTAGAGAAACAAAAATTTGAGCCAGTAAACAGAATTGTGGTAATTTCCTTCAAGTCAAGTGTCGGTCATTGTCAAGTCTTGTACCGGACGAATTCATTATACTAAAACAACTACTTCACTCTTTTTATCTTTTTTAAGAAAGCACACTAAGGTAGGATTCACATCCAGGACTGTGCGCCGACTTTGCGCCGGCTGTGTCATGCTGCAGACAATGTCGACCAGATCATTCCCATATGAGGTACCTTGTAAGTCCTTCGTTAGATTCCCACTCACAGGACTGTGCGCCGACCTTGCGCCGGCTGTATCATGCTCCAGACAATGTCGACCAGATCATTCCCATATGAGGTACCTTGTAAATCCTTTGTTAGATTCACACTCACTGGACTGTGTGCCATCCTTGCTGCTATCAGGCTCTGAATGCCATCGACATGATATGACCGCTGTACAGTTGGCGCATAGTCATGTAAGTGTGAATCCATAAACAGTCTACCTACTTGAACGAATGAAAATATTTAATTAAACTTTGTAACAAAGTATGCTAAAATAGAATCGTACAAAACGCAACAAAATAAGCAAAACTTTTTATAAAATGAAAGTGTTCCTTCTAAGAGACCATAACCTCTCATCGCGGGAACAGTTCTGCGACAGCGACAACAGTTCTGAAGGAATTAGTATTGGCTGTGTTTTTAGATATCACTTGAGGTGACAACAAGTATCCAATAATCACTTGATGTGTAACATTTTAATATTATAAACATATATTTGTAGATTAAAAAATGGCCTCTGGACATGGCAATCGAATTTGGGATCCTTGGCTTAGCTCAAAACATTACTCATCTACTCTAATGTGTTAATACGCCAAGCTATGCTTACTTCTGCTATCTTAATGAAGAGATTGTGTACATTTTGACTGTTGTGGGATGTATATAGCCCATTTCAGTGACTGAATGGTCTAAGAAATCACTCTCCCAATAGACAGGACTGCCAATGAAGGGGAAGCTTTATTGGGTGTAGGCATACGGAGGGACTTTTTACCAAATGATTTTCCTATGTTCTTTCATGGAAATGCAGGTACACTTTATCCAAATTCAACTTTATTCTTCTCCAGAACTTTAGTGTGTAATTAGTGCATATGCCAACAACACGAACAGATATTAAGATGTTGCGCACAAATAAAGTATTTGGTACGACACAATAGAATAAACAATCGCAAATAGTTTTTTATAGCTTGTAACAAAATTTTCAAAAACAGGATTTCAGTAAATTACCCTCAAGTAAGATATTTTGATAAGGACAAACACATCATCCTCTTAATCACAATAAACACACTTTATGCAAACGCTTTAAGCCAAATTGTTCAATTTTTTAAAATAGAATTTAAAAAAATAAGTTATTTGTAAACTATCTTAAATATTTTTACTTTCTCGCCATCTTACAGGTAGAGAAAGTATTGTGATTGTCAAAAAATCGAGCTCGAGATTTTGAATAATCTCGACGTTTCATGATGCCGCCATTCCGAAAAAGGGGTTTTTGAATTTCCATCTGTCTGTCTGTCTGTCTGTACCTCCGACTAGAGTCAAAACTGTTTTACTGATTGGGCTATAACTTGATGTCTAGTGTTTTCATGGGGTTGCCCCGAGTTGTTTTTGGAATTGGATATATAACCCTAAAATTAAGGGTAGTTTACTGAGGGCAAAACGAGAAAAAGTTGATTCTCTCAAAATTGGCTCTATCGATGTTGATTAAATTTCATGTAAAAACATTTATACATATTAGAAACAAAATGGCTATTCGCAATATTTCGGCAAAATGACTTTAAGGGCTCCGGTCTGATGCATAAATACTAATTTTTTATCATATCTCCGAAACTATTTGAGATATGAACTTATTTATCATTGCAAATATGTGGATATATTTATAATACAAATATTTTAGACGAAACATATTTTTATAAAACCAATAAATGTCAAGCTATATGCCAATATATATTTTTTTAACTTTTTGAAAACTAAAGGTAAAGTATTGCGACCTTAAAAAGAATCTAACCTGAAATGTTGATGGATGTAGACGTCTCATGACCCCCTAAACCCTAAAAAGTGGTCTTTGCAATGCCATCTGTCTGTGTGTCTTTTTAACCCAAAATTAAGAGTAGTTTTATAAAGGACGAAAAGAGAAACAATCGATTTTCTCAAAATCGGCTTTAAAGATTTTGATTAAAATTCGTATCTAAGCGGTCATTTTCATTTTCCTATGAAAATGAATTTTAGGATACTTTACAGAAGCTGAAATTTCCGTATTTCCGCAACTATTTGAGATACTAAATAACTTATCATTGCAAAATTTTATTAATATTAAAAATGAAAAACTTTTATATGAAATATATTTTTATAAAAACCAACAGTTTCTGAGATATTGGCGAATATATTAATACAATTTTGTGAGCTTTAGTTGTAAAGAGATACTACTTAAGTCTTAACGCAATAATTCTCCAATGCCAGGGAGTAAGTTTTTCAAAAATGTATGTTCTCTTTCTTTCAACCTCTTAGGTAAAATATTTGCACAGCAATGATCTATCTCTTATAATTTTAGATTCAATAGTCAATATTTATCTATTTATTGGTCAAACTTTCCAAATTAGGAATTAAATAGCAATTCAATAATCATAAGATGTGCAACCCCTAATAAAATTCAGCAAATTTTAAACCGGAAGTTGACATTTTAATACGAAGTGTTGACCCTTGGGGACCTAATATCAATATTTTTACTTTTTCGCTACCTTAAAGGTAGAGCAAGTATTGTGATCGTCAAAAAAATTAAACTAAAAATTTTGATGGATGTCGACGTCTCATGACCCCCCGAACCCTAAAAAATGTTTTTGCAACGCCATCTATCAGTGTGTCTGTCTAACCCTAAAATTAAGAGCAGTTTACTGAATGGAGAAAAAGAAAAATTTCATTTTCTCAAAATCGGCTATAATGATTTTGATTAAAATTCCTATCTAGGCGTTGATTAAAATTATAAAGAAATTGCTTTTTTCATTTTCCCATGAAAATGAATTTTAGGGTTCTTTAAAGGTAAAATTTTCTATAACCCCGCACCTATTTGAGATACTAAATAACTTATCATTGTATAATTTTAGTACTATTAAAAATAAAAAACTTTTATTTGAAATATATTTCATAAAACCAATCATTTCGGAAATATTGGCAATTATATTAATACAATTTTGTGAGCTTTAGTTGTGAAGAGACACTACTTAAGTTTAAACGCAATAATTCTCTAATGCCATGTAGTAAGCAAATAAGTAAGTCTTTCAAGAAGTTGATGTTTTTTCTTTAATCGCTTAGATTTTACAGCACAGCGGCGAATCCAAGATTTTAGTGAGGGGGGGGGGTAACGCGGGTGCTCCCATTTGGATCGGATTAGGGAGGGAGGGTAGGAGGCACCTCAATAAATTTTGACATAAAAATACTTCAAAATTTGAGAGTAGATCTTTGTGTAATTTTTCAGTGTAACGCTAAACTTGAGAATAATCCTCTAATGAAGGGTATAACTGGAAATTTGCGATTAGTATTGAAGTTTATTATAAGCAAATAATAAGAATAACAACAAATAGTGATTATTAATAGGAAAATAAGTTTAAACATTATACCAATTAATACATAAATAGTTTTTTAGATATTCAATCAATCAATCAGACAAAATAGATGGAATTATTCAGATTTCGAACAATTGAACTTTAACTCCACTCTATAGTATGCTAGCTATTTCTCATTCTAAATAAAAAAAATCACTAAGCCATATTAACACGTTAAGTGTGTGGTATTATTCAAAGATTTTGTCTAAAGCACGTTATTTAAAAATAGATTATTTTTAAAGATATTGATTTATTATTAAATCATTGAAATAGTAATAATAAAAATGATAAAATAAATTTAAACCTAAACAATGTTTGTGCAACAAGGTGAGAGGTGCGCAACTTAAATTTGGGTAATTTCATTAGTGCCTATTTTAACCACTTTAATACTTAATGTGATTGTCTTAAGTATTTATAATAATTACTTTATATTAATAATTTAATAATATAACCAATAAAAATTTTAAAAATGAAATCTGGTTAGTGAGGTGGTATTAAGTGACATTAAAACTAGTAGTGATTTTAACATTGTTTAATTGGTTTAATTTCTTGGAAGGGGGCGCGCGCCCCCAATACCCCCCTGGACCTGCCCCTTCTACAGCAATGATTTAGACTCAATAGTCAATAATTACCTAATTTATTGATCAAAATTAATAAAAGATAAATTTAGTAGCAATGCAATAACCATTAGTTGTACATCCACTAATAAAATATCAAAAATTTAGCCAGAAGTAAAAATTTTAATACGAAGTGTCGACCCTTTGGGACCCAATATCGATATTTATTATTGGCCTAAACATAAAAATGAAGACGTTAATTTTTTTAAACAGAATTATGAAATATAAAACTGTGATTCAAAAAATGTTTTACGTATGTACAGCGCAATTTTTTCTCAGTTTCTTTGGTGTATATTAATTATATTACGAATTTTGAGTAGATATCTCTATTTTTAAGCAATATAGCGAGAAATTCCGTGTGGAGTTTCGTACCATTTATTTTAATTTTAAAGACAAAAACGAATTCTTATTTATCTTGAAAAACTATTCCCAGATACTCATTTTGAGCCCAATCTTCAAGGCCAGTTAAAAAAAAATTCTAATTTTTATATTCAAGTGTAAATAAAATGCTCTTTTATTCTGTATTTTAGAAAAATAAGTAAAAGTAATTATTGATTATGTAAAATAGTTCCTTCCCCTACTCTCAACCCTCTCTTCCAACGATATCACTTTGAGCAAAATCGATTTTAAATAAAATTCAAATTTAACAAATTTAGTCATTAAATTAACTAATCTAAAATGATTTTTTTAGAAAAACAAATATATATATATATATATGATTATTTATAATGTAAGAAACCCAATAGATACCCATTTAAAACCAAAAATCTCTAAAGCCATTTTTAAAAATAGTATAATATTCAAAAAGCAAATATAATTTAACTACCCTTAAACAATTTCCCCCCCTCCTAATAAACAAGTATACTTTACGTCATGTCCAACATTCCCCTGATATACATTTTAAAGAAAACCGTTTATGCTATTTTTTTAAATATACCAAGTTTTCGAAAATTAATCATCAGTAAGATACCCTTTAAAGAATTTTCGTCCAAAAATCAAGTAAACAGTGTTTTTATGGGAAAATAAACCCTCCCTAAATATCCAATTTTAAACAAAATAGTTAGAGCCATTTCAAAAACATTTGGAATTAAAAAAATCGTCAGTAAACTACGTTTAATTTGAGAGCTACTGTCAAAATAAAACAATTTATTGTCCCGAGGTTTTGTCCTAAAACAACTAGATATAAAGTTTGAACAAAATCCATCAAACCGTTTGCATCTGTGGTCAGGAACAGACAGACCAACATGGGGGCAGATGTAATTGCAAAATCTTCTGTTTTGGCTAAGGGAGTACATATAAAGTAAATATCCATCATAATATCAAGATAGAAAATTTTCACCCTTACAATACTTTCTCTTGATGTGTTATTATATTTATTCTTGCACTCTAATTTCATCAATATATTTCATTGTTCTATGTGTTGGTGCAAAAAATGAAGATATTGAAGTTTTATATCATTCCTTAGATCATGTTAATCCTTTATACTCATATTCTCTTAGCTACTCATTCACAAACCTTAAATTTGGCTGGAAGCTAGTGCCAGTTAAGGTAATTCTTTTCGAGATTTTTACAGTAAAAATTATCTTTTTTTTTTGCCAAACACAATAAAATATTTCCTTAGTAGATAGGCCTACATTTTTTTCTGCACATAAAGATCTCAACATTTCTTGCATGTTTGCTATCTTATAAGCATAGTGGCGACTGAGCAAACATATTTAATGAGTAGAAAAAGTCCTGGTTAAGTTGCGCAATGCCCAAGACAAATGTTTTAAAACTTTTGACATTACTATGTGTAGAAAATTAAACTAAACTTACATATTGAAGTGGAATTATATTTTAATCGACATACTAAAAAAACTATTAAAATATTAGTTTATTAGCTTACGTTCCCTTCCACGATACCTTAAGTGAATGAAATAAAAACTAATTGACAGTTATTACACATAATGAAGAATGTCATTCGATGCTATAAATCTCATTAATCTATTTGTGCGCAAGGCTATTAATGACTTATCATTACTAATCTATGATAGATACAATAACCAGACACCAAACCATTAGGTCATCATTTTGTGAAAGGGAACTAACACAATTCAAAAGTAATATATTTGTGGTCTGTTGAGTGTTATATCCTGGTCCATCAGATAATTAGGGATATGTATCCCTGGGCGCACTTGAATTGCTGAATAAGTTATTCCTGTCAGCCGGTCCACATGAATTGCAGAACAGCCTGTAATCCCATTCAACTCCTAACCACTAACCTAACATAACCTAGCCTAACCTAACCCAAATCCATGTTCCATTTTGAAAAAAGTCACTATGAATTTAATTTTTACTCCGCAGTTTGTGTAAGGATATTACCGAGCGCGAATGAGTTGTTCCGCAACTTATGTGCACTGGTATCACCAAATTAAACATGAAACATTCACCGAAAATAGAAAACAGAATATTTTGAGGACTGATAAATTCACACAATCCAAAAAAAAATGAAACTTTTCATCGCAATGTTGAAAGAGATACCAACATGTTATGTTTTAGAGTGGATGGATGGTTAAGTTAGGTTATTTTCACTGCGGGTATCTTTCAATTAGGGATCGATTTTCGTCACACAATTCATCACATATCGACACACGTTGGTTCAATTTAAAATGTGTATTACACTTCACTTCAATAGTATAGGGCACCACATGTTTGAAGGGAAAATAGCTCAATAATCCGGTATTTATTATTATTATTAGCATCGCGTCTTACTACCCGTTCGGGTTATACGCACTTACGCTAATGTGTAATGGTAGGATGATTGTGAGATGAAATGGAGGACCTACAGTTTAACGTGGAATCCAAACCACGGTGGAGGCCTGGCATTCCTCACATTCACAAGTTGTGATTAATACACGTCTTGTCAAAGGTGAAGGAAGGGTTTGGCAATCAGATAAATCTGTGCCGGGACCGAGGATTGAACCCTGAACCCCTAGCACAGAAGTCCGATACCTTACCACTAGACCACCAGGTCACCCAATCCTGTGTTTGTTATGGGAATGGAAGTTCTGAAGTTTTAAAACTATGAAACAATCGATTATCATAAAATGTTCTTGTTTGAAGACCAGTAAATAGATGTTACTAACCATTCACGTTAATTAAAAAAGTGACATTTAATTCGAACATGTTAAATATTGCCTCGTAAGGGTTCATACATAAACCACGTAAATGTATATTAATGTTTCTTAGAGAGATAATTTGTTGCACATATGGTTTGATTTAATGTATTTATTAAATTATTAAAAACAATCAGTTTTACTGTAAGCTTCACATGTTGGGCCATCACTCATAAAACTAAACATTTGCGTCGTAGCTACTGAATCAACAGCATAGCGCAGAAGTGTACGAGTATTTACGTGGAGGGAGAGTGGAAAAACATTTTAGAAAAACAATTCTTATTACACCTGACTGGGATTTGAGCCCCGTTCTCACAGCCATTGACAGGCTAATCTAACACAAGAGTGACGCCTTAGACCATTTTGCCACTGAAGCAGGTGAAAAGTCTGTTCTTTTTGTGATCAGACTATATACAAACATGAACAAATAAATTAGTTCAGTTATTGATGTTATTTGTAACATTCCTATATGTAGTTAGGTGTTTGTGTATCAAAATGTCATAATAATGTGTGCATTATACAATTAAAATTTATAACCCACATGACGTGTTCAGTCCAACCTCCTAATGTTGGCATTAATTAAAGTCCCAAGCTTATAAACTGAACGGGTAGTAAGAGGTGGAGCTAAAAAAAGTAAAGTCCTATCACTAAGAATATTAAATGTAATGCCTGTATAACTAATGGTCAACCCTACTAATACTCAGTATACACAGCAACGTTTTATTTCAATAGAGATAAACCGGTAATCCCAGTTTTAAATATATTATAAAATAATTTGGTGATGATAGAGGGCTTCTTGGTCACTCTTGTTACTATATATCATAAAAGATGTCTACTTGTTCACCCCTGTTACAATATATCATGAAAGCTGTCTACTTAGCTACCCCCGTTAGAATATATAATGAGCTAAGTCTACTTGGTCACCCCTGTTACAATATATCATGAAGGATGTCTACTTGGTCAACCCTGTTACAATATATCATGAGCGATGTCTATTTGGTCATCCCTGTTACAATATATCATGAAATATGTCTACTTGGACACCCCTGTTACAATATATAATGAGCTATGTCTACTTGGTCACCCCTGTTACAATATATCATGAAAGATGTATACTTGGGCACCCCTGTTAAAATATATCATGAGCTATGTCTATTTGGTCAGCCCTGTTACAATATATCATGAAATATGTATACTTGGACACCCCGGTTACAATATATAATGAGCTATGTCTACTTGGTCAACCCTGTTACAAATATATCATGAGCGATGTCTATTTGGTCAGCCCTGATACAATATATCATGAAATATGTCTACTTGGACAGCCCTGTTACAATATATAATGAGCTATGTCTACTTGGTCACCCCTGTTACAATATATCATGAAAGATGTATACTTGGTCACCCCTGTTAAAATATATAATGAGCTATGTCTATTTGGTCACCCCTGTTACAATATATAATGAAGATGTCTACTTGGTCACCCTTGTTATAATATATCATAAAGGATGTCTACTTGGTCAACCCTGTTACAATATATCATGAAAAATGTCTACTTGGTCACCCCTTTTACAATATATAATGAGCGATGTCTACTTGGTCACCCCTGTTACAGTATATCATGAGCTATGTCTACTTGGACACCCCTGTTACAATATATATAAAGGATGTCTACTTGGTCACCTCTGTTACAATATATCATGAAGTATGTCGACTTGGTCACCCCTGTAACAATATATCATGAGCTATGTCTACTTGGACACCCCTGTTACAATATATAATAAAGGATGTCTACTTGGTCACCCCTGTTATTATATATCATGAAGGATGTCTACTGGGTCACCCCAGTTACAATATATCATGAGCTATGTCTACTTGGTCACCCCTGTTACAATATATAATGAGCTATGTCTACTTGGTCACCCCTGTTACAATATATATATTGAAATATGTCTACTTGGTCATCCCTGTTACAATATATCATAAAAGATGTCTACTTGGTCACCCCTGTTACAATATATCATGAACGATGTATAATTGGTCAGCCCTGTTAGAATATATCATGAAAGATGTCTACTTGGTCACCCCTGTTACAATATATAATGAAAGATGTCTACTTGGACACCCCTGTTACAATATATAATAAAGGATGTCTACTTGGTCACCCCTGTTACAATATATAATGAGCTATGTCTATTTGGTCACCCCTGTTACAATATATCATGAACGATGTATAATTGGTCACCCCTGTTACAATATATCATGAAAAATGTCGACTTGGTGACCCCTGTTAAAATATATCATGAAAGATGTCTACTTGGTCAACCCTGTTACAATATATCACTAAAAATGTCTACTTGGTCACCCCTGTTACAATATATCATGAAAGATGTATACTTGGTGACCCTGTTAAAATATATCATGAGCTATGTCTATTTGGTCAGCCCTGTTACAATATATCATGAAATATGTCTACTTGGGACACCCCTGTTACAATATATAATGAGCTATGTCTACTTGGTCAACCGTGTTACAATATATCATGAGCGATGTCTACTTGGTCACCCCTGTTACAATATATAAAGAAAGATGTCTACTTGGTCACCCCTGTTACAATATATCATGAAAATGTCTACTTGGTCAGCCCTGTTAGAATATATCATGAAAGATGTCTACTTGGTCACCCCTGTTACAATATATAATGAAAGATGTCTACTTGGTTACCCCTGTTACATTATATTATGAAAAATGTCTACTTAGTCATCCTGTTACAATATATCATGAACGATGTTATAATTGGTCACCCCTGTTACAATATATCATGAAAAATGTCGACTTGGTCATTCCTGTTACAATATATCTTGAAAGATGTATACTTGGTCACCCCTGTTAAAATATATCATGAGAGATGTCTATTTGGTCACCCCTGTTACAATATATAATGAAATATGTCTACTTGGTCAACCCTGTTCCAATATATCATGAGCGATGTCTACTGGTCACCCTTGTTATAATATATCATGAAGGATTTCTACTTGGTCACCCCTATTACAATTTATCATGAGCGATGTCTACTGTGTCACCCCTGTTACAATATATCATGAAAGATTTTCTACTTGATCACCCTTTTCCAATATATAATGAAGATGTCTACTTGGTCACCTCTGTTATAATATATCATGAAAAATGTTTACTTGGTCACCCCTGTGACAAAATATCATGAAGGATGTGTAGTTGGTCACCCCATGTTACAATATATAATGAAGGTGTCTACTTGGTCACCCCTGTTAAAATATATCATGAAGGATGTCTACTTGGTCACCCCTGTTACAATATATTATGAGCGATGTCTACTTGGTAACCCCTGTTACAATATATCATGAAGGATGTCTACTTGGTCACCCCTGTTACAATATATAATGAAATGTCTACTTGGTCACCCCTTTTGCAATATATTATGAGCGATGTCTACTCGGTCACCTCTGTTACAATATATTATGAGCGATGTCTAACTTGGTCACCCCTTGTTACAATATATCATGAAGGATGTTCTACTTGGTCACCCCTGTTACAATATATAATGAAATATGTCTACTTGGTCACCCCTGCTACAATATATCATAAAATATGTCTTCTTGGTCACCCCTGTTTTAATATATCATGAAAGCTGTCTACTTGGTCCCCCCTGTTACAATATCATGAAATATGTTTACTTGGTTACCCCTGTTACAATATATAATGAAAGATGTCTACTTGGTCACCCCTGCATGAGACATTGACCGTAAGGAACAGACGAGAAGTCCTTGTAGTAGTTCTAGCGAGCGAAAGTGCTGGCCGACTTTCTCTTCCTACATCCACGGAGCAAACAATGTTGAAACATGACATCGCGATGTTGTCATGAAGACACTTGTGACGTGAGAAGATACACGTCACAAGACACCTCATACATCACACACACATTATACTTTTAATGTTGCGGTCGTTGAAGAATAGAAACATGTATATTTTAAGATAACTGTGTTCTAACATTGTGAAGATTGGAAACCAACTCATTATCATGCTAGGCAGAATATCTACATTGATTTTACTTGTGATAAACATAATATTAAGGGTCATTTTAAAACTAATCCATAAAATTAACACAATATCACATAGTACATGTACAATCTAAATGTTTAAAACGCTGTCCACTTGCTGTAAAATAAATATTTATTTTTTTAAAATTTAACGTTTCTGGCAGAATCGAATAAATAGGAAAGGATTCTAACACGAAAGAATTCCTTCTTTGGCTACCTAGTTATATTTGTTTATTTACTTACTCTAAATCTACAAGTTTTCTCTTAAAAATATACACAAAAAACACAATATAAACAAGAAATAATTAATAATTAGAGCAACAAATTAATAATTTAGATTTTTTTTAAAAAGATGTAAATGTGTAAAAACTTTACAAGAAGGGGCATTTTTAATGCTAGTTTTTAATATACTCATTAAATATTGCATACCGCTATTTTTATAATTTAAATTTATCAAAACTAAGTGATTAAATTGATTTACACATCTTCTATTAATAATATTCTGCTATACATAATTCAAATTATTTCTTTCAAGCAATATTTTATAGTAATTACAAATCCTTTATTTTTCATGACCTGTAGGCCCTACTAAAATATTAATACAACTTTTTTTTAGTTAAATATTGTTTAATGAGTTTAAATCTTTGCTCAATATCACTGACACACTTTTCCAAAATGTAGGTCTACGCGAATAATATTTTATCAGAGGCCTACCTATTTTTAATTGGTAAAATACTATATCTGGAGTTAATAATTGTTGGACGAGTGTCAATACAACTAATTATGTTATGCTAGCTATACATTAAAATAAATACGTTGTCGAAAGTCCCTGCAGATTTACTTCCTCCGTCAGTTGCTAGGAGAGTTTTACGGTATCGATGTTCACGACCGATGTTGATTGATGGTCGCAAGTTAATTTATGGCCAAGTAGATACCAAGCCCACAGTTTTGTAAGGATGTGCTTGAGTAAACATTTGACTTGGCATCACCCAAATAAAGAACAAATGTATGATAGGCATGTATTTTTTTAACTCCATATCTTCCCCAAGACAAATTTTAAAAATTAAGAAAAATCCAAATGAATATAAATACATCGCAAGGTATGAGTGTAACAAATGAGCAGATTTTAATAAGAATTAAGAAAATGGTCATTCATAAAATTTACATTAGTAAATACTTTATAGTTGAGAAGTTTCACTTAAATATAAATACATTTTTTGAACTTTATTTGCAGTGCAATATTTGTAAAAATAAGTTTATTTTATTAATTATGTTTATTTACTATTGCTTAAATGATTGAGAAAAATCATTATTACCTTTTATATTTCTTAAATTGATTGAGAAAAATCATTATTATCTTTTATATTTCTTATATAAAGATTTGAAGTTTTTATAATCATATCAAATCTTGAATCAAACCTCAATACATCGCAATCTTTTCTTGCTAAACACGTTTCGCAAATAGTTTCCAGCCTTCAACATGGTCTGAAAATTTAGTCGCTAAGACTCGATACAATAAACAAACCGTAATTTTTGAAAAATCTTTGCAGCCAATGTCATGATGTAGTGCTTTTTTTTCATTGGTCTATATCAGATCGTGAGACAAATCGTGGCCTTATTAATCTGTTGTAATATATTTTGAAGGTTCAGAATTTCCGCTACATGTTTACTTGCAAGCCCGACCCCTCTTGGCTAGCTGTCTGCAAAGGTCGGGGGACTTTATGATGTCTCCAAGAAAGACACTGAGTAGATAGTTCTCTCGGCTGCTGACTGGGGATGATTCGTATTCACTGGAAACACAAATGTAAATAGGTAGCATTTTGTACAAGGAAGCCTCCATTGCTAGAATATGTGACCAGGACTAGAACCGAATCAATTACTGAACAACATTCAAACTTGATGTGGCCATATACCGAGGTTGAATCGTGCTTTTGATTTTGGTCTTAACCAGTTAACTGATTAATCATTTTTGAAAATTAGAAATTTAATAAAATAGGTAGGCCTATAGTAATGTTGTTAAAAATTGATGTATAGAGCTCTATTTACAGTATAAATAACATTTCAAACCTTTTTTTCAAATAAAAATTGATCTTAGAATAGCATAATTATGATTGATTTTTTTAAAATTAGAATTATTTTAGTTAAAAGTTAAGTAATTTTACCAAAAAAAATTGTTATCTGGGTAGCATGTTACATGAGAAATATGTATTTATTTTTGTTTACTTTAAAATTAATAGTTTGTTGTTAGTTTAGATAGACTCATATTAATTTGAACATTTGAAATCAAGAAAAATGTGTAAAATAATTGTATTCAATATATATATATATATATATATCTGAAGTGTTTGTCAAATGATTATCAAATAATTTATTTCGAGGAAAATTAATTAATGTTGACTTACTATTAATAAAAATAATACTTAGCACCACGTTTTACTACCCATTTGGGTTATACACTTAAGTACTAATTACGTTAATGGGTTAGGAATTGGGAAGGTTGAATATAGAGGAAGTGAAAACATATTTTCGTGGAGTGAGAGTGGAAAACCATTTAGAAAAAACCACCCCAGTTCACCTGAGACAGATTCAAACCTTGATCTCCCCATCCTCGGCAGTCTAGTTCAACACGAAACTAGCAAGTTAGCTAACAACGCCACCGAGGCGGGTATTGTTGACTTACCGATAACCCAATTTTAAAATTGTGGTTTCTAGCTACAATATACTTATTTCTTAGTATGCGCGATTGTTCTTACCATTTACTTTGGTTGTGTTTATCTTAAAAGGGTGAATTATAAATAATAAGTCTAAAGGAACTAAGTTTGGCATGCACCGAGTCTTACTACCCGTCCAAGATAGTCACATATTTTGACCATTGGCACAAGAATGAGGAAGTTAAGCTTTAAGGAAAATGTAAGTACTCTTTCATGGAAGGAGGGGAAACCCATTTAGGAGAAACAACCTTCTCACCACCGACAAACAAGACCAGACTATACTGAGGCATTTAGGAGAAACAACCCTCTCACCATCGACAAACAAGACCAGACTATACTGAGGCATTTAGGAGAAACAACCTTCTCACCACCGACAAACAAGACCAGACTATACTGAGACATTTAGGAGAAACAACCTTCTCACCACCGACAAACAAGACCAGACTATACTGAGGCATTTAGGAGAAACAACCTTCTCACATCGACAAACAAGACCAGACTATACTGAGGCATTTAGGAGAAACAACCTTCTCACCATCGACAAACAAGACCAGACTATACTGAGGCATTTAGGAGAAACATCCTTCTCACCACCGACAAACAAGACCAGACTATACTGAGGCATTTAGACAAATGCTTTAATATTAACTAATTAAAAGAATTAGTATATATTTTCTAGTGATATGAATAACCATAGTGAAATACAAAATGTACGTCAGACACTAACCTGAACACTTGGTTCCAGTCTAGGGGTTGTGGGTTCGTACTCTTGAGGGCTGTCTCGGCGTACATCACACACACGTGTTGGTCCACACACACATCTTCCCCCATCTCCTCTACCAACTTCTTCTCTACCTCAGACACGTCCATATCTGAGTCCCAAACCACTTCCGGACCTGCAGCCGTCATCGTGGACCGGCGGCCGCGACCCATATACGTTCCTGGAACAGTCACGTGTCAACGTGTGAAAATATCAAGCATATATCACACTAAATGAAATATTATGAGCGCTATTATCTACATATTAAAAAAATCCACTAAAATAAATCCACTTTGGTGGTCGAATGGTCGAATGGTCTAATGCGTCATTCGCGTAATGGACAGGACTACCAATGATGGGGAGATCGTGGGTCGAATAATGGCTAGAGGTACTTAGGACTTTTTCCTAAATGGTTTTCCACTCTCCTTCCACGCAAATTCAGGTCAACTGCCTCCATATTAAACCTTAATTAATCCTAGTGCATTAGCTTAATTAGTACTAAATGCATATAATTGATAAGCTAGTATTACGAAGCGATGATAACAAATTAGGACTAACTAAGACTTTTCGATGGGATAGGAAGGCCTGTATTATTCCCTATAGACACGCGCTGCTGTACTGAGTACAACATAGCCGCGATTACTGACGAGTTGACGCTGGAACAACTACTAAGATATCAGCTGCGAGAATAACTCCCACATTTTGCACATCGTTTGAGCGCTTTACATTTAAAAATCACCACGACCACAAAGTTATGACGAATTAAAATGTGGGTATTCCCATTGAAACATCCTGTACATGTGTGTAGGGCCTACAACCCAAACAGGTACTAAGAAGCAATGGAAAAAAAAAGGTAAAACATAGTAGCCGCATTAATATTGAGTGAGACCCGCCTCGGTGGCGTAGTTGTCTAACGCGCTAGTCGTGTTGAGCCCAACTGCCGAGGACGGGGAGATCGAGGTTCGAATCTCGGTTGGGTGAACTGGGGGTGGTTTTTCCTAAATGGTTCTCCACTCTCCCTCCCCACAAATGCGGGTTCACTTCCTCTAAATTCAACCTTCCCAATTCCTAATCCATTAGCGTAATTAGTACTTAAGCGTATAAATCTGAACGGGTAGTAAGACGCGGTGCTAAATAATAAATAATAATAAATATTGAGTAAGAGTGGGAAACTATTTAGGAAATCTATACCCTAATCATATGGAATTCTAGATTTAGGGCAGTTTCATAGTCAGATTTAGTACGCCTCAAGTGCGGCGTTATACTAAATACAAGACGTCACCTACCTGAAATTGAATGGAATGGGCCAGTTTCATATGCGAAACTGTCTCATTCCATTTTGGTCTAGGTAGGTGTCGTCCAGTATTTAGTATAACGCCGCACTTTAGGCGTGCTAAGTCTGACTAAGAAACTGGCCCTTAACCTCACGATCAGGAATTCTGTACATGCTAATACTGATGTCTTAGACCATACTACCACCAATGATTGGATAAGGAATTGTTTTTAAATTAGTCTCCAATTGTTAGAAATGTCAATTTGGATAACCGACTATAATTTGAATTGGCTATTCCAACCATAATTTCTATACAAGATGAACGTGGAGGCATTCTCGCGCGCGCACACACACACACACCACTACAGGCTTAGAAAATGGCCGTTGCAAACATTTTAATTTTAGTGTTGGCGTGGATCGTGGAGAAAGCCAGGATCATCAGATTGGAAAGTAAATAAAGGTCAAACAGATGACGTAGGCTAGTTTTAAATAATCAATTATACCTACCGAGTAGCTGACACCTTAGCTCAGCGAGTAACGTGTTTGCTAATTGAATTAGGGATCCCTGGTTTGATTCCCGGCATGGATGATAAACTCATCAGTGGTGAAATTAGGGATTTCCCTTGCTCAGGGGTGTATCAATGTCTGGGAGTAGGATAGCAAGACACGGTGGTAGAAAAAAAAACACGCTTTGCTTACCATGGAAACACTCAACGACACGCCTTTGTTTGAATGATAAGGTATAATTCTATGTGAGAGGAGTGAAAGAAGGTGGTTAAAAGAATTACACCCACATTAGCGTGAGGTGATGTGAAAGTCTTGGTTAATTAGAATCAAAACACACATTTTGTGGGATTTTCACTAACTATTCTGACATGCAGTAAAACACTGATAGTTTATTTACACTGATTAGTCAGCTAGAAAAAAAATTAAATTCTATTAAGAAAATAGAACCATCAGTTAAAGTTTTATTAAAACGATCATCTTATAAGTTATAAATATTATTAGCCTACCAACGTTATCTATATCATATTCCCCAAACAAGTTTCTCACAAAAGGATGACCGGAAAAAAAACCTATTTCTTCAGATGATTTATCACGGTCTCTCTCGCTCTCTCTTTTATATAAAGATAAATTATCGTAACCGTGAAAATTTCCGTCCTCGAGATTGTGATAAATCTTTTTAAGTTTTTATGACTCCTAAACCTCCAAAAAAGTGAATTTTACTATTCCATCTGTCTGTCTGTTCCTGGGCGCAGACCTGGAACAGTTTGATATAATTTGTTCAAACTTGATTTCTAGATGTTAAATGGCTGTCTCACGGATTTTTTTTTATAAAATCTAGCCCTCAAATTAAGGATAATTTAACAATGAGTGATTTTTTTTTAATTCAACATTTTTAGAAAGTGGTTTTAACGAATATGTTCAAAACGTGTGTCTAGTGCGAGTTCCACCTGGCAAATAAAACCGTAGGTCCGGGTATTTATTTCGAGGAAAAATTCGTTTGAGAGTAGCCTGATGATGTACATATATATATTACATATATTATAAAATTTTATATTTAAACATGGCTCTAATGATTTGGATCAAAATAGAAATCTGTTAAAATCTTACATCATAGATAATTAAATATATTTTTCTTTTATAATATTTCATTAAATAAAATTTTATTCTAGATTATAATATTTGTTTGTAATTATACTTTTTTATTTATTTGAGGTATTTAACGTACACTGTTTTAAATAACAGATTATATGAGAGCGCAAGTCTTTCTATGAGCGAGAGCAAAATTGCCCACCAATTTGGCCGGGAAAGGTATTCTCACATACCTTCCAAGATTATTTTACATACCACAATTGATATGGGACCGACGGCTTTACTTCCTCTCCGAAGGAAATTGTGCTACGCAATTTTGTGGCCCAAGAAAAATCCATCGACCCTGATTTGGTTTGAATCCCCGAACATCGGATCATGAGACGAGAAGTTTATCCAAACACCACCGAAGTTGACCTGTTGGATGTACTGGGGGTGATTTTCTCCAAAACTGTTTCCGGTTCCTTCTCCACATAAATTCATATATATATTTCTCTAAAATTATACCTCCTAATCCCTAAAGCATGAGTATAGCCCAAGTGGGTACTAATATGTTGTGTACAAAAAAACGGGTTATTTTTTTATTCCAGAAAAATGTTAGTGTCATTATTGCTATTCACTATCCATAAGCGTAGTAAATTAACAATATCTAAAATTGTTGCTACAACCAAATTAATAATTTATAAAAAAAATCACCTGGAAAAATTAAAACAATATTAAATCTGAGTTTTAGAAAATTTAAATCTTAATCAATTCTATAAAATTAAATAGAATAAATTATTTTAATTAGAATATCTCTTACTTTAAACTAATCAGCAACATATTTTTGTCAAATTCTCGCTTAATCATAAACCAATCTACTTATTATTTTATCATAAACAAAACAGCTATCTTGATTAATTTCGAAAATATCATAATAAGCCCCACTCGATTAATTTGTGATAAGATTTTGATTGACCGCTAATTTGTTTTAAAACTCACTTGTTTAAAGAGAACTTTCAAACTACAAAACAAATTGTATTATATAAATAAGGTTGTGATAATACTCGTCGATAAGATAAAATCACTCACGTGGGCTGAGGGAGTATGCGAGTTTTCTGACGAAGTTTGAGATCCTCACTGCAAGGATTATGATAGGGAACCCTATCAATTGAACAGGAATATCGAAGGTGTTTTCCTGAGGCGCCGCTTCTATGGAGGGCACCACCGTCGATATCATAAACAACCCACAAAGCTGAGCCATCAGGAGACCTCCCAGTAGAAGGCGGCTTGGCTTCATGATGGTGTTGCAGATCACAATGACTGTTCCAATTGGACCTCAGTAAGTTATTATAGCATGTGTTGATTAAGAGATAACTTCCTCCAAGAGGTTTGAATTAACGCGACACTAACGCACAAATAAATGTCAAGTATTCCAACGGCGAAGGGTCTAATGTTTACATAAAGTGTTTTATGAATTATTATTAATGTACTCTAGATAAAACATATCTTCACAAATGTGTCAGCCATTGTCACAGTGTGCAAAATTGTTGACGCACCTGAATATTGCATGAAGAAGAGGATTTATACATCAATTAATGATTCAACAGAAAAACACAAAATTCTGTTGCACTGATTTTAATGTATGAAGATGCACTTTCTTGCTCAGTGTAAGTTATTTCATACTACACTAAAACTTGTCACTTACTTTGATCACATATTTTTTGTGTTATAAGCAACAGTGATTTAAACTTTAAACACAAATTAAATTGGTATAATCTCTCAAACTATTTTTTAAAGAAGATTTAACCAATTTAATGATAAGACGATTCATGAGTAAAACATATTAAGGCTCTAGTATTTACTTGGTGTCTCGAGAAATTAATTTTTTTCCACCTACTCCAACACAAATTCTGTAAATTATTCTGCAAGTATCAAGACCATTACACTTAATTAGTTTAAGTGAATCACTTTCCAACCATTTTGTGCACATACAAAACTACTATAGTAGTTAGCTAAGCGATGCTACTCCTGGTCAACGTTCACAAAGAAGGCCTAGGGTAGTTGGATACTGAACTCGGAGATGAAGCCGGTATCCTCTTGAGATGGACCAACAACAGTAATGAAGGATGTCTTCGCCGCGGAGCGTGAGTTCCGACTAAAGACCTCTCAAGTGGTTTCTTGGTTTCTTTGGTTGGTATTCTTCCTTGACGGGGCAGCTGGTGGCGGAGTGTAGAAACATTCCTAGTGTGGAACGGAATGGGGAATGGGGAGGTGTGTTTTCGGCCAGGTGAAAGTGTGCCGACAAGACTTGCTTGGAGCAATCGCCCTACAAGACAACGCCTCAACTTGGGCTCAGGTTCCGACCTAGAACTAAGGTGTCAGCTTGCTTGGTTTTATCTTGGTGTTGTGTGCACACCACGTCTTACTGCCCACTCAGGCAACACGAACAAAAATTAAGTAGCCGGCTTGTATGGCCACATCATATAGAACATAAGGTGTAACTCCCGCAATTGACTACCGAGGGTGAGAAGTCAAGGGTTCAAATCCAATCGAGATGCAAATGCGGGCACACCACCTCTAAATTGGTCCATCATAAACCCTAGCGTAATTAGTAGATATGGGTATAGTTTGAACGGGAAGTAGGACGTAATTTAAAAAAAAGACAAGATTTAATTAGGTAAAGATGAGGAAAGTAGAATTTAAAGGAGAAAAAAGAACAATTTTCTTGGCAGAGGATTGAGAAACATTTTTAGAAAAACTGTCCCTTAATACACCTGACTGGAATTCGAACCCTGATCTTCCAGTCACAAGTAGTCAAGTCTATTTCTAGAGTGACCCCTTGGAGCTTTATACACACCGATTCACATGTATACACCAGTACAAACTATAACACGAGGGGTCGACTTCATTGGTCTTGTGGTAGAGTGCTCTCCTCAGGAATCGATGTTCTTGGTTAAGACTCTCAGTCCAATGTCGATTGTAGGAACCTTTGAAGAGATGTAAAAAATACCTTTCCAGGCAAATTTAGTAGGCTCTTTTGCTGTCGCTCATAGAAAGTGCACTTTAAATACTTCAAATAAAAAAAAAACACAAAACAGGTCAAGGAAGAACCATCAATAAGGTACAAGTTAATTGGGAGATTAAATTGTTTTAAAGTTATCTTGTCTGGGATCAAGCACTGATCTACGGAGTCAAAGTCACCAACACCATCCTTGAGGTCAACTCTGCCTGTAAGGCTGCTATGACTTGACACCCTTCCATGAGGTCAACTCTGCCTGTAAGGCTGCTATGACTTGGCACCCTTCCATGAGGTCAACTCTGCCTGTAAGGCTGCTATGACTTGACACTCTTCCATGAGGTCAACTCTGCCTGTAAGGCTGCTATGACATGACACCCTACAATGAGGTCAACTCTGCCTGTAAGGCTGCCATGACTTGACACCCTTCCATGAGGTCAACTCTGCCTGTAAGGCTGCTATGACATGACACCCTACCATGAGGTCAACTCTGCCTGTAAGGCTGCTATGACATGACACCCTTCCATGAGGTCAACTCTGCCTGTAAGGCTGCTATGACATGACACCCTTCCATGAGGTCAACTCTGCCTGTAAGGCTGCTATGACTTGGCACCCTTCCATGAGGTCAACTCTGCCTGTAAGGCTGCTATGACTTGGCACCCTTCCATGAGGTCAACTCTGCCTGTAAGGCTGCTATGACTTGGCACCCTTCCATGAGGTCAACTCTGCCTGTAAGGCTGCCATGACTTGACACCCTTCCATGAGGTCAATTCTGCCTGTAAGGCTGCTATGACTTGACACCCTTCCATGAGGTCAACTCTGCCTGTAAGGCTGCTATGACTTGATACCCTTCCATGAGGTCAACTCTGCCTGTAAGGCTGCTATGACTTGACACTTCCATGAGGTCAACTCTGCCTGTAAGGCTGCTATGACTTGACACCCTCCCAGACGAGATCCTGAGGCCACACTAGATGCTACTTTGTTCCGAGTTGATCTTACAAGATTTGTCTTATGCACATAATGTAAAGCTCTTATAATTTTTAACATCAGGTACAAGTGAGCGTTAAACTTACATTCCCTGGCCAGGATTTGAACCTAAAGCCATCGATCACAAATAAATCCCATGTTTGTTGAGCCTGATGTTTGTAGAACATAAGAACCCTACTCTACTAGATTTGTTTATATAAAATATATGATCTGTGATCTAACTACACTCGAGTGTAGTTATTTGGAGATACGACTATCCACGGTAGCGAGAGAGTATTCGAATAAGACAGACCTTCTCCTTCCACTTATATACCTCCCCTCCAGGTAATTAGAACATGTGGATGGGGAAAGGAATGCGAAGAGAAAGAAGAGAAATAAAAAAAACATAATCGATAGAAAGAGAGAGTGTGTTTTTTATTTTATATCTAGAATCTTCCGGAGGTTATGCTGAATACAATGGAGCAGAAGAGTGTATCGACGAGTTTGATGGTTTTGGTCAGTAATGACCTCACTTGCCAAAACATGCCCCGTCACGTTGACCTACTTCTCTTCCGTCGGTTCGCTGTAACAGGTTACTTGGAGTTACGTCATTATTTGTCACTTGCACTTCTCTCTCCGTCACGTGAGTATGTTCCGTAGCGGCTTAGTGCATACGTTTATCAGACGTACGACACGTGAGCTCATGTAGTCTGATTTACAAGGAGAGGGTTCGAATCTGGGCACCAAGTCCTACTATAGGTATATTAATGTGCTAAGGATGAGAATTTTGAATTTAGAAGAAGTGTACCTGCATATTTCTGGTCGGAGAGTGGGAATCCATGTCGTAAAAACCACCAGAGTGCACCCAACTGGGATTTAAACCCCGATATTCCCGTCATTGACAGTATAGTCTATTATGTACTAAGTAGTTTTTTTTTTTACTTTCTTGTACTACATTAAATACTGTAATCGTGAACATTATCGACTCCAAAATTAGAATTTAGGTCTATATTGAAGTTCTATGTATCCCGAACTAAAACTAAGTGGATTTTACTCTCTCTCTCTATATATATATATACATATATATACATACACACCCACACACACACACATATATATATACATAGTGAGTTTTACTGGGGTGACAGCTTAAATGTTTTTATGGATTTAATTAAAATTTAATATTCAGATGTTATATGGTCATACCTTTATTAGAAATCATTATTTTGATGTTAGTCCTAAAATTAAGAGTAAATTAGTGATGATTGGTTTTTGAAAATTGGAGGGTTTTTGAAAGGGACTTTAAATTTTGCTAAAAATAAATATCTGGAATTTGTTTTACATGATAAATAAGAATGGTATTTTAGTTCAAACAATAACAATTTGATGTTTGTTTACTGATAAATGAATTTTGAAAATTTAAATTTTATTAAATATGGGTACAAAATTTTTGTTCAAAATGTTTATCTTAAAAGTGTTTCATATGATTATCAAGAAATATTAGTTTATTATTATAATTATTATTATTATTATTATTATTATTATTATTATTATTATTATTATTATTATTATTTAGCACCGCGTCTTACTACCCGTTTGGGTTATACGCTTAAGTACTAATTACGCTAATGGATTAGGAATTGGGAAGGTTGAATTTAGAGGAAGTGAACCCGCATTTGCGTGGAGGAAGAGTGGAAAACCATTTAGGAAAAACCACCCCTAGTTCACCCGATTAAGATTTGAACCTCGATCTCCCCGTCCTCGGCAGTCGAGCTCAACACGACTAGTGCGTTAGCCAACTACGCCACCGAGGCAGGTAAATATTAGTTTATTGAGGTAAAAGTATTTAATGGTAGCTTACTGATCAATGATTTTATTTTAATGTTTTTCATATTCGCAAAATACTAGAGGAGAAAGTACCATGGTTGTGTGACACCATTAATTCCTAAATGGTTTTATATTCTACCGCCTCACAATTGCTAGTACACTTATTATACATTAAATAGCAATTAGCCCGAGTGGGAAAAATATATTAAAATTAATGCTAGTATCTATTGTCATAACTACCATTGAAATACAATATTAGAACTCTCTGAACCAACTGATTATATTAGTACATGACCTACAAACTAACCTAATCATAGAATAAACAAAACAGAAAGTACCTCAGCCTTTAAATAGTTACTATATTCTCTCATGTGAAAAGATTTTTAACCAACAGGACTCGAACTTGGTGTGGATTGGTTTATTAAACTAACTCAAGGTAGCAAAACCCAGGGCTTAGTGAAAATGTCATTCTGTGAGTAATAAGAGCCACACACAAATATTAAACTATTTAAGGCTATATCTATACTCGATATATATTTTCTTATTTCTTAATCTGTAAGTTATAGACAGGGGTCATAAACTGGTGGTCCACTAGCCATATCCAGCACACAGAAGTGTTTAATTTGTCCCACACAGTGGTTAAAATAAATAGAACAAACTAGCATCAAATATTTAGTAGTCAGAATATTTCAAATGCAAAATCAGATTCACTGATTCACTTGGATCTATTAACAAAACCACTTTTAAATGTAGCTAGAATTAATATCTAACTCTGAAATACAATACATTAATTTTTATGTCTGGTTTATAAAATACTATTTCCAAACACATAATGATGACGTTATTTATACCCTTTTAACCTTCTCATGAAAAATAACTACCTAATAGCTCCTGAAGTAATACAATACATCCGGGAATTCGGAAAACATTTGGTTCAAACTGTGATGGATATAATGGAGACTAGAGGATGTTACATAAGGACATTACCAGACATTGTTAGAGTAATAGAATCTAGCAGGTTACAGTGGGCAGGACATTTGGAGCAAATAGAAGAAACTAGAACCTCATCCAAGGTATTTACTGGTAAGACTAATGGAAAGAGATGGACGATGTCTACTATTTACGTTGACTTGCGTTCAGAATATCAGAAACAAATATAGGCATAATACTGTATGCAAATAAAACAAATAATTATTTGGTTTATAGCAACAGTTCGTATAAATTTATGGAGAAAATAATGCATTTAAGTTTTTGCCGAAAACAAAAATAGTTCTTAAATCATGTGTAGACCCATATTAGTTGTATAATATTTCATTCTTCTTTGTAAAGGGGTCGTCCATAAACCACGTAACGCTTTTTTCCTATCTTTTTAGTCCCCCCTTCACCCATGTAACACCATGTAGACATTTAGCCTAGCCCCCCCGCCCCCCTGTGTTACGTAACTTTTCTCACCAAGAATGAATTTAATTATTTCATAGGGAAGATTTGTGATACTAAAGGAGGGATTCAGAATTAATACTTCTTAAAATCCATTTTAAATCCTGAACATAAAATATTTCAGAGCGTATTATTATTTATGGATAGCTACACATACAAACAGATAAGACAGACAAGTACAGACATAAAGACGTTGAGTTCAAATTCCTCAGGTTCATGAGGAAAAACCTCTGCTATATTTATGTTATGGATGTCAGGTTTGTGATCTGAGTAAGAGCCAGACGGAACTACTATGTGCTGACTAGGATGGCCCTTTTCTTTAGTAGCGCTCGCTACATGATGATGTTAAAGTGGCCACATCAGATGCTTGACGCTGGGGGAAGACATCTTTCTTAATATTGTGCACTTTTTATGATAGTCATATTATCATCGTATAGAGAGCTGTTTAAAGAATTCTAAGTATACAACTTTTCTAAATTATTATTTGATTAATCTACAACTTTACTTAAATTAACTTATCAATACCTAGACTTATGTTTCGTTCCAACATCAATCCTGGATCCTGACTTCACTCTTGAAAATGACTAGATGGCCATTGAAGCAGAGATTGGGGTTCAAATACCTGTCGGGTATACTCAAAGTGGCTTTTCCTAAATATTTTTATAATATCTCTCCACATTGATGATGGTAGATTACCTCTATAATTCTACCTTCCTCATTTCTACTCCATTAGATAAATATAATAAAAAATAATTAGAATAACTACAATTAGATTATACCACCCTACAAAATGTATACTAAAAAGGTAGAATTTTAAAGAAAATTTACCAGTATTTGCACAGAGGGTGAGTGGGAAACCATGTAAGAAAAGAAACCCTCAGTAGTACTGACTCGTATTAGAACCCCATCTCCCCAACATTGGCCGTCTGGTCTAGTGAGAGAATGAATATTTAGACAATGGAGCCACCATAACGTATGTATAATACATTACTTTTCATAACATGCTGCTGGTATGAAGAAATAACACTATTGATGGACTCCTCAAACTTGCCTTGAGATAAATTCTGTACTTTTGATTCTTTTCATGTCATTACATCATCTTTTTGAGACTCGTCCACTATTTTTTCTGGATATTGCTTTTTATACGCAAGCAATGACCAAGTATCTTCTTTTTAAAGAAACAATTTTGGTTTTTGTACAAATACAAATGACTAATCATGGCCTATGTAAATGATTGTGCAGTAGGCATTTAAATTATACTCAAACCCAACTATACTTATAAATTAAGGCCGCTTCGATTGACAGTTGCTATCCAACTAAAAGCACGTGAGGGTGTCAGTAGATTGGACAAATCTAAACAAATGCTGTGAGTATAAATATGTCACTATCACGCGCATGAAAATATGTGTTTTCGACTGTGCTTGGAGTTCATAGTCTTGGGCGGACAATGCCACCAAAACTTATTCGAAATAGTGATAAACAAAACGTAAGTGATAAGCTTGCATTTTCAACGCCACAGATATTCGAAAGTTATCCATAAGTATGTTTATTAAAGGTGAACACATTAATAATAATATTGTTTTTCTACATTAGAATTTTAGTTTAAGACCTTTGTTACGTAACACTCAAAGCGTTACGTCGCTACCTCTTAGTTATTGGGTGGCACAGAACGAGTACGGTATGTTTTCACTATAGATTAGAAAATAAACAAAAGATTCATATTGAATGAATAATCCTAATATACTAGAACGGAATTAATTCTGTAAATAATAAACAACATATTTTCATAGTCATGTATGCATCGCCACAAACGGGGAACTCCAGTTTTCTAAAATGAAACGACACACATGACTTTGATGATGTGGTCATATTGGTTGAAATATTCCTCCCAACATATGATTGTATATACTCCTTGTTTAAAGAGAAGACCAACGCAACACGTCCTGCTTGCTATTGCGTGTCCGTCAAACGGATGCGACTGATTGTAGACAAGCCATAGGATACGGGGAAGGTTTCAAACCTAGTGACGTGAAGGCACAATGCAACTCATCTAGTGATAAGTCGGGACATGTATCTAGTATTGAAGTAGGGTGAGTTGTAAGGTGAGTATACAGTGCCAACCTATATGGAGTTCGGGCGGCTTAGTTCTCGCTACATTGCGAAACAAAACAAAACAAAACATTGCCTAAAGGCTTTCACTGCATGTCTTGCTGAGCTGAGCGTTTGCCAAGTGAAAGTCGAATAAAACCTTGATCTCGGTTCTCACATAGGCTATAGTAGGAACACGATAGTAAGGACAGTAGCTGACAGTTGCTAACACTATTTTTAATATTCATACGTCAAGTCATGTGATCTGCGACTGTCAATTTGGGAGGATATTACCAATACTTAAAAAATAATAATTCTTTAATCTTTAAAATGTGTCTGCATTATTTTGTAAATGTTCTTCCTATCATGTTCTTACTGTACATGTGGTCGCCTGTATATCTACAGTAAGAACGTGATCATAGTTTTCCTTTAAGATTGAAAAACATAATTTTGTGGTCACTTTTTTTTCTATATTATTATTTATAGTCAAGCTAAAAATTGAGGCACAATATATCTATATAATAAAAGACCAAGCTCACTCAAACACTCACTCACTCACTCACTCACTCACTCACACATCACCGTATATACCTAAACCTTGAGCCTGGAAACTTGAAATTTGGTGTGAATGTTCCTTTAAAGTCCGAGGCAAGAGATAGGAAGCTCTGCGAAGTTTGATCACTTAGTTGCATTAAAGGGGGATTGAAAGATCTCAAAATGCACTGATGTATCTTTTGAACCAGTGGATATAGATTCTTAAAATTTAAAATCAAGGCTAAAGGTAAGGGTAGTTTACTAATAAGTGATTTTTGTTGAAACTAAAAAAAATAGAATCATCACTTTCTCACTATCTTACAGGTAGAGAAAGTATTGTGATCGTCAAAAATAATCGAAGTCGAGATTTTGATGAATCTCGCAATTCATGAACCCCCGAATCTGAAAAGTTGTTTTTGAATTTCCGTTTGTCTGTCTGTCTGTACCTCCAACTAGAGCCTTAACTATTTTACCGATCGGATTAAACTTGGTATCTAGGGTTTTAATAGGGTTGCCCCAAGGGTTTTTTGGAATTGGATATCTAACCCTAAAATTAAGGGTAGTTTACTGAGGGGCAAAAAGAGAAAAAGGGTATTTTCTCAAAATCGGCTCCAACCATTTTGATTAAATTTAATTTCAAAGCATTTGTAAATATTCCAAACAAAATGACTACTCTCAATATTTCGGCAAAATGACTTTAAGGGCTCCGGTATGATATGTAAATTATAATTTTTTATCATATCTCCAAAACTATTTGAGATATGAAATTACTTATCATTGCAAATATGTAGATCTATTCATAATACAAATATTTTATTCGAAACATATATTTATAGATCCAATAACTTTCAAGCTCTACGCAAATATATATATTTTCTACTTTTTGAACACTAAAGGTAAAGTATTGCGACGGTAAAGTATTGCGACCGTAAAAAAAATCTAACCTCAAATGTTGATGGATGTCGACGTCTCATGGCACCCCGAACCCTAAAAATTGTCTTTGCAATGCCGTCTGTCTGTGTGTCTGTTTCAACTTAAAATTAAGAGTAGTTTATTAATGGACGAAAAGAGAAAAAATCGATTTTCTCAAAATCGGCTCTAACGATTTTGATTAAAGCTCGTATCTAGGCGTTGATTAAGATTATAAATAAACTGGCTATTTTTATTTTCCACGAAAATGAATTTTAGGGTACTTTAGAGAAGCTGAAATTTCCGTATCTCCGCAACTATTTGAGATACTAAATAACTTATCATTGCAAAATTGTAGTACTATTAAAAATACAAAACTTTTATATGAAATATATTTTTATAAAACAACAGTTTCTGAGATATTGGCAAGTATATTGATACAATTTTGTGAGTTTAGTTGTAAACATATACTACTTAAGTTTTAACGCAATAATTCTCCAATGCCATAGAGTTATTGAATATAAGTAAGTCTCTCAAAAAGCTTATGTTATTTTCCCTTAAACCTCTTTGAAGAAATGTTTGTACAACAATGATCTATCTCCTTCATTTTAGACTCAATAGTCAAGATTTAGCCTACATTTTTTACTGGTCAAAATTTATAAATGAGGAATTTAATAGCAATGTGATGAAATGAAGATGTGCAGCACCTAATAAAATGTCAAGAATTTTAATCGGAGGTCGAAATTTTAATACGAAGTGTTGACCCTTGTGGACCCAATATTGATCGTTTTTATCGATTAAAACATACAAATGAGGACATTAATTCCTTAAAAATAAAATTATAAAATTTAAAACCGGGGCTCAAAAAAAGTTTTACAGAAGTATCGTGCACTTTATGCTTGGGTTTGCTAGTGTATACTATTTAGTTTCACATATATTACGAGTTTTGAGTAAATATCTCCATTTTTAAATAATAGAGCGAGAAAGTCCGTGCGGAGTTCCATACCATTTATTTTTAAAAATAAATGGTACGGCGCACCGCACAGACTTTCTCTCTCTTTCTATAAACTCGTAAGATTTCTGAACGGAATAATGTACATTGTATCATCACTACTCCACATAAGAACACGCATAAAATAATATACAATGATATAGAATCAATGAGAAAAGAGGCGCATCTTTGTCCACCTAAGAGCATTTCAAACAGTTTAATGTCTTCCACAAGGGTCAAAACTTCGTATCAAAATTTCGATTTCTGGTTAAAGTTTTAACATTTTATAAGGTGTTGCAGATCTTCAAGTCATCGCATTGATATTTAATTATTCATTTATACATTTTGACCAATAAAAAATGTAAATATTGACTATTGAGTCTAAAATGGAGATAGATCATTGCTATGCAAACATTTCTCCTAAGAGCTTTAAGGAAAAATAACATACTTTTTTAGATACTTATATTTAATTACTCTATGGCATTGGAGAATTATTGCGTTAAGACTTAAGTAGTATATGTTTACAACTAAAGCTCACAAAATTGTATTAATATATTTGCAAATGTCTCAGAAACGGTTGCTTTTATAAAAATATATGTCAAATAAAAGTTTTTTATTTCTAATAGTCCTACAATTTTGCAATGATAAGTTGTTTAGTTTCTCAAATAGTTGTGGAGATACGGAAATTAACGCTTCTGTAAAGTACCCTAAAAATCATTTTCATAGGAAAATGAAAATAGCCAGTTTATTTATAATCTTATTCAACGCCTAGATACGAATTTTAATCAAAATCGTTTGAGCAGATTTTGAGAAAACAAAATTTTTATCTTTTCGCCCTTCAGTAAACTACCCTTAATTTTAAGTTTTTATAGACACACAGACAGACGGCATTGCAAAGACTATTTTTTAGGGTTCGGGGGTCATGAGACGTCGACATCCATCAACATTTCAGGTTAGTTTTTTTTTACGGTCGCAATACTTAAACTTTAATGTCCAAAAAGTTAAAAAAAATTCATATAATTGCGTATGGATTGAAAGTTATTGATTTTATAAAAATATGTTTCAGATAAAATATCTGTATTATAAATATATATACATATTTGTAATGCTAAGTAATTTCATATCTCAAATAGTTTCGGAGCTATTTAAAATAATGTTAATTGACGCATCAGACCGGAGCCCTTAAAGCCATTTTGCCGAAATATTGAGGGTAGCCATTTTGTTTGTAATATTTATTAATGTTTATAAATGAAATTTAAACAAAATCGTTAGAGCCGATTTTGAGAAAATAGACTTTTTCTCTTTTTTCCCTTCAGTAAACTACCCTTAATTTTAGGGGTAGATATCCAATTCCAAAAACCCCTCGGGGCAACCCTATGAAAACCCTAGATATCAAGTTTCAGCTCAATCGGTAAAATAGTTTAGGCTCTAGTTGGAGGTACAGACAGACAGACAGACAGACGGAAATTCAAAAATCACTTTTTCGGATTCAGGGAGTCATGAAACGTCAAAATTCATCAAAATCTCGATTTCGATTTTTTTGACGATCACAATACTTTCTCTACCTGTAAGATAGAGAGAAAGTAAAAAGGCATTGCCGAAAATGTATGTCTAGGGAACGTTCGACATAACAATTTAAAATATATAGTTGTTTTTCGGGGGGAAACTCGTTTAAGTGTGGTTTACAAATGATTTTTTTTCAAACTGAATTTTTTTAATGGCTCCAAAGGTGTGATTTGTAATGAGTATCTGATACATTTTTAACAACATAAATGGTACGGTGTACCGCATAGCCTTTCTCCAGCTTTTATCTTAAAATATGTATCTATTAAAAACTTGTAAGATTTTGAAGTGAAATAATAGGTCTATACATTGTTGTAGGGACACTAAACCAAAGATCATAAATTAAATAATATACACTGTTACTTTATGGCATTAGGAACTAGGAACAGTGTTAAAGAAAAATTGGGAAAAGAGAAATATGTTTGTCCATCAAAGATCATAAGAATCAGATTAATTTTCAAAGACCTGAACTAAAAAGTATATATATATTTGATTATATTTCAGAAATTATTGGTTATATAAAACCATATTTAAAATAAAAGACTTTTATCTTTAATAATACTACAACTTTACAATGGTTGATAAGTTATTTACAATCTCAAATAATTGCAGAGAAATGATGAAAATTGGAAAATGTCTCCTATTTAAAGTATCCTCAAAGTAATTTTTATGAGAAAATGAGAATGTCCATCTTGTTTATAATGATAAACAGTGTTTAGATATAAAATTTAATCAAATTTGTTTGAACGAATTTTGAGAAATTATATTTTTTCTCTTTTTGCCCTTCAGTAAACTACCCTTAAATTTAGGGTTAGATAGCTAATTCCGAAAACTCCTCGGGGGAACCTTATGAAAACAACTGATATTAAGTCTAAGGCCAGTCGGTGAAAATTATTTTTGGCTCTAGCCCAAGGCACAGACAGAAGGCATTGTGAAAAACCCTTTTTTTGTTTCAGGGGGTCATGAATCGTTAACATTTATCTAAATCTCGATTTTTTTTGACGAACACAATACTTTCTCGCTGAGGTGTCGAGAGAAAGTAAAAAAAAAAGTTTAGTCGTTGTTTATTGATTTTTTTTTAATTTTTAAAAATAAGATTTAACGATTTTGTTCAAAATTGATACCTCAGGACAATTGTACATAGAATACTATATTGTGTTTATTTTTCTAAACTAATGGTTATAGTATTTCAATAACCAAGCCAACACAGCTTTTTCTTCACTATACCAGAAAAAAGCTCTTCATTATGAAAGTGTTAAAACAATATTACGTATAGCCACGCACATTTAGATCTAATAGTTTAGTATCAAGATTTAGAATGGATTTGAAAGAGTTAGTGGACATGTGTTCAAATAAAATTAAAGACCACACCCAGACATGAGGATGGAAGCCAGGACAATGTGCCTTGCACTATGACACTTTACCACTAAGCTATCCAGATTTTTCTCCTGTTCTTTAATCAATATTAGCCTAACAGGCTTTACTGACGTGTTTAGTTGTCATTAATACAATACTAGCCTAACAGGCTCTACTGACGTGTCCAGGTGTCATTAATACAATATTAGCCTAAACAGGCTCTACTAACGTGTCCAGGTGTCATTAATACAATACTAGTCTAACAGGCTCTACTGACGTGTTTAGTTGTCATTAATACAATACTAGCCTAACAGGCTCTACTGACGTGTCCAGGTGTCATTAATACAATACTAGTCTAACAGGCTCTACTGACGTGTTTAGTCGTTATTAATACAATACTAGCCTAACAGGCTCGACTCAAGTGTCCAGGTGTCATTAATACAATACTAGCCTAACAGGCTCTACTGACGTGTCCAGGTGTCATTAATACAATACTAGTCTAACAGGCTCGACTCACGTGTCCAGGTGTCATTAATACAATACTAGCCTAACAGGCTCTACTGACGTGTCCAGGTGTCATTAATACAATACTAGCCTAAAAGGCTCTACTGACGTGTCCAGGTGTCATTAATACAATACTAGTCTAACAGGCTCTACTGACGTGTTTAGTTGTCATTAATACAATACTAGCCTAACAGGCTCTACTGACGTGTCCAGGTGTCATTAATACAATACTAGTCTAAAAGGCTCTGCTGACGTGTCCAGGTGTCATTAATACAATACTAGTCTAACAGGCTCTACTGACGTGTTTAGTTGTCATTAATACAATACTAGCCTAACAGGCTCTACTGACGTGTCCAGGTGTCATTAATACAATACTAGTCTAACAGGCTCAACTCAAGTGTCCAGGTGTAATTAATACAATACTTGTCTAACAGGCTCTACTGACGTGTCCAGGTGACATTAATACAATACTAGTCTAACAGGCTATACTGACATGTCCAGGTGTCATTAATACTATACTAGTCGAACAGGCTCTACTGACGTGTCCAGGTGTCATTAATACAATACTAGCCTAACAGGCTCTACTGACATGTACAGGTGTCATTAATACAATACTAGCCTAACAGGCTCTACTGACGTGTCCAGGTGTCATTAATGCAATACTAGTCTAACAGGCTCTACTGACGTGTTTAGTTGTCATTAATACAATACTAGCCTAACAGGCTCTACTGACATGTACAGGTGTCATTAATACAATACTAGTCTAACAGGCTCTACTGACGTGTCCAGGTGTCATTAATGCAATACTAGTCTAACAGGCTCTACTGACATGTACAGGTGTCATTAATACTATACTAGTCGAACAGGCTCTACTGACGTGTCCAGGTGTCATTAATGCAATACTAGTCTAACAGGCTCTACTGACGTGTTTAGTTGTCATTAATACAATACTAGCCTAACAGGCTCTACTGACGTGTCCAGGTGTCATTAATACAATACTAGCCTAACAGGCTCTACTGACATGTACAGGTGTCATTAATACAATACTAGTCGAACAGGCTCTACTGACGTGTCCAGGTGTCATTAATGCAATACTAGTCTAACAGGCTCTACTGACGTGTTTAGTTGTCATTAATACAATACTAGCCTAACAGGCTCTACTGACGTGTCCAGGTGTCATTAATACAATACTAGCCTAACAGGCTCTACTGACATGTACAGGTGTCATTAATACAATACTAGTCGAACAGGCTCTACTGACGTGTCCAGGTGTCATTAATGCAATACTAGTCTAACAGGCTCTACTGACGTGTTTAGTTGTCATTAATACAATACTAGCCTAACAGGCTCTACTGACATGTACAGGTGTCATTAATACAATACTAGTCTAACAGGCTCTACTGACGTGTCCAGGTGTCATTAATGCAATACTAGCCTAACAGGCTCTACTGACGTGTTTAGTTGTCATTAATACAATACTAGCCTAACAGGCTATACTGACATGTCCAGGTGTCATTAATACAATACTAGCCTAACAGGCTCTACTGACATGTACAGGTGTCATTAATACAATACTAGTCGAACAGGCTCTACTGACGTGTCCAGGTGTCATTAATGCAATACTAGTCTAACAGGCTCTACTGACGTGTTTAGTTGTCATTAATACAATACTAGCCTAACAGGCTCTACTGACATGTACAGGTGTCATTAATACAATACTAGTCGAACAGGCTCTACTGATGTGTTTAGGTGTCATTAATACAATACTAGCCTAACAGGCTCTACTGACGTGTCCAGGTGTCATTAATACAATACTAGCCTAACAGGCTCTACTGACGTGTTTAGTTGTCATTAATACAATACTAGTCTAACAGGCTCTACTGACGTGTCCAGGTGTCATTAATGCAATACTAGCCTAACAGGCTCTACTGACGTGTTTAGTTGTCATTAATACAATACTAGCCTAACAGGCTATACTGACATGTTCAGGTGTCATTAATGCAATACTAGTCTAACAGGCTCTACTGACGTGTTTAGTTGTCATTAATACAATACTAGCCTAACAGGCTCTACTGACATGTACAGGTGTCATTAATACAATACTAGTCTAACAGGTTCTACTGACGTGTCCAGGTGTCATTAATGCAATACTAGCCTAACAGGCTCTACTGACGTGTTTAGTTGTCATTAATACAATACTAGCCTAACAGGCTCTACTGACATGTACAGGTGTCATTAATACAATACTAGTCGAACAGGCTCTACTGACGTGTCCAGGTGTCATTAATGCAATACTAGCCTAACAGGCTCTACTGACGTGTCCAGGTGTCATTAATGCAATACTAGTCTAACAGGCTCTACTGACGTGTTTAGTTGTCATTAATACAATACTAGCCTAACAGGCTCTACTGACATGTACAGGTGTCATTAATACAATACTAGTTGAACAGGCTCTACTGACGTGTCAAGGTGTCATCAATCCAAAATATTTAAAATCATTTTTGAGTTAGAGGCGCTGTTAATACAGTTATACTTACAGAGCAACTAGCCTAAATAAAATTTGTTTGAGCTAAAGTTGATGTGGCATTGGGCTATGTGGAGCTAAGAGAGCCGGTGCTATATAAAGTTCCTTTACAAATACAATGGCTGTTTTTTTAGTCTTTTTTCTGAATTTATTTTAAATTACTAATTGATGCTTGCTTACGAAATTCTAATAATTAATCTAGTAGAAAAGCTTTTTGTTGGAAAACTGGTTCCCGTTCGTATATTTTTGGAAATACTATGTTACAACTGTAAAAAAAAAGGCCAAGATAAACGAATATAGGTCTATATAGTGAAGGCTAGAACGTCAGCCAATCCCCATTCAACCTGAATTGCTTGTTATTCATATGTCAGGAGATATATTGATTACCCGGACTGGAATCTAACTATGGCCATAAGTCAAGCATTCATATTGCCATAATCATTTTCAATATAACCAAACCACTTTGACAAAATTACACAACTCTATGTGCCATGGTTATTAAATTTAACCATCTCCTCACTCAGAAAGGTTTTCTTTTTCTACAATTTTCCGGCTAAGTCTTTCTTGACCAATTACAGCATGACCTTATCTTATAAGCAGCACTATAGTGTACCTCTTCAATTATCTACCTACGAGGTTTAAATATTGACAAATTTAAAACTATATTTATCAAGTAGGAGACAAACAAATGTGCTTACAGTTGAAAAAAAAACTGTTTGAGTCCTTCCTGTCAAAGAAGTCGTGGTTAATTTGAAGGGTTTGTCTAACAAAATTGTGTCCAACCTATTCTGAATGAGAGCAGAATTTATAAGATGTAGAATTTACATGAATACACATTTAAATAGACATATTTACCATAAGTAATAATATACATGCGTGTAATAAAATTCTGAAACTAAACATAATATATTTAGCCTGATAATAATAGGTAATATTTGTGTAACTACTAATAAGTCAATCTGTTTTTATAACTTGCTGGAAAAATATCTGTGAATGTTTATAACTAACATAAAATCATATCTTGATTATAAAACGATTATGCGATAAACTTAATAACATTCGTAGGATAAAATGATTCAAATTGTTAATAACTTAAACATAAAATGTTTGTTATTTCAATTTACTTTACTTAAAGTACTGACCAACAGGCCAGAACCAATTATATTAGTAAATAGATAGAACACACTGAAGTACAGTGATCAAAATCAATAATCAAGGAAACTATTTACATATAATTCAAATAAGAAATAAATAGCGTGTGCATCATAGGTACTTTCTCTTTAATCTTAGAATAAAGATGTTTACTAAGAACTAGTAAAATTTGTGGAACTAAATAATATACACTATTACAGAAACATTGATAAAAGAGGAGCAACTCTCTCCACCAAATAATATAACAATGAATTTCATATAGACTCGCTTCAGTGGCTGCATAATCTAGGGCGCTTATCTCACAATAGACTAGACCACTGAAGATTGGAAGATGTTGGTTCGATCCCGGTTGGATGGACTGAGAATGGTTTCCCCTAAATAGTTTTCTACTCTACCTCCATGCAAATGCGCGTAAACTTCTTCTAAACTCTAACTTCCTAACCCAAGCACACTAGTTTAATTACGTATAACATCAGGCGCGGATTCGGGGAGGGGGGGGGGTCAAAGGGTCAGTTGACCCCCCTGTGAAAGTTATAAAATTAGTACAAAAAACAAAATGAAAGTTCAAATAATAGAAATAAAATACAACACAGATAGATTATACCATTTTTTTAAATATTTTTACGCGCATACACCTCTTAAGCCGGGTCCACACTTGCTTTATATTCGTCCACATTTATTCATTGTTCGATATGACTCACGCAAGTGTGGAAAAAATATTCGTTTTCATGTTTGATTATTTGTCGTGCATACCGAGTAACGAACATTTTCCCGCGTAGAGATGGTAGACTACCACACATCAAAGAAGATTAATAATTGCCTGAGAGCAGTTTATCCACGAATACCGGATATAGATTATGTGTAGATATTAGGAGCGGTGTAACTGAGGGGGACTCTGACCCCCTGGAAATAATTTGCCCCTCCCTGGAATAAATTCACCCCCACACCCCAGATATTTCAAATCCTCTGATATTATCGAATATGAAGCCGAAAGATGGCCTTAAATCAAACTCTAAATGACTTCTAAATGCATTATATTGTTAAAAATTTGCCGGAGAAGACCGCTTCAAATAAATACTAAACTAGAGGCATCTAACTGGCAGAAAAAGTCAGGGGAGGAAATCTCTAAATAGCTTCCAAGGTCATCCAAATTTCAAAAAATTTCAAAGGGAGGACAACTCTGAATAGCTTCTAGATGCATGTCATTGTGAAGAATTTTCAGATGAGGACAACCCCAAATAGCCTAGTTTCTGAAAGAATTAAATTTTCAAAATTTTGTTGGTGGAAGACCACTTCAAAGATTATCTTCTATAGGTATCTAATCATCGTAAGAGATTTAGGTAAGGATTACTTTAAATATCTTTGAGGGGCATTCCAATTCCAAACATTTCTAGGTGAGGAACACTTTAAATGGCTTATAAAAGTATCTAACTAAAAAACATCAAGGCAAAGACTAGTTGTAACTTCTAGATTTAACCATTTTTCAAAAAATTGCTGAAGGAGGGCCAATCCAAATGATTTTTAAAAACTATTTGATTTTAAAAAATTGGCGAGGATGACCACGGTTTAAAACATGTATAAGATCAAATATCAATGAGAAACTATTAAATGGCTTAAAACAGATATCTAACATTGTAAGTAATTATGTTATTTATAACTATGACCCCCCTATGAAAATGATCTGGATGCACCCCTTTATAACATGAACGGGTATTAAAACGTGGTGCCAAAAAAAATTATATTTCTTATTATAGCCCCCCAAACCCTTGATACCCATTTTGAAATTTCCCATTTCTAAATTTTTGGTTATATGGGTGATCCTTCGACCTTTTCTGCCAAACTTAAACTTTCCACTTCATTTTTCAATTTTTTTTTTTTTTTACAAAAACAATGTTTCAACTCTCATTTTATCTACTTGGGGGCGATTTCACAAGAAAACCTTTTTATCGGATGCCTACGACCTGAAAGGAACCTCCCTGCCTAATTTCAAGATTCCAGGTCCAGGGGTTCGGTTGATACGGTGATGAGTCAGTGAGTCGGGGCTTTTATCTTATTAATATAATATATATATATATATATATATATATATATAAGAGGTGGGAGGGGCAGAAAGGTTTACGACTTACTCACTTGGGTTTATGGAATTTTTCCTTTCTGCGGTTGGCAATTCATATGCAGATTTTGGATCCATCATCTTGGATTTTCCAAGTTTATAATGCCTTAATAAATATGGATTACTCCATAAAGTCCATATGAAATATCAGCTCTCAAAGACTCAATTTGTAAGTTTCGTCCAAAATTTTGGATCCACCATCTGGAGTTTTTTAAGTTTCAGCTTTTTTTTTTCATAAACACAACATGCTGAACAGCGTTAACACCAAATTTCAACTATCTAGGATTCTAGTCAGGATTCTAGGGTATCAGGAAGTGGAATAAAGAGCTCTGGAAGGACACACAGCCACCACATGAATTTTATAATTGTATAGATATTAGTTTTTTATATCTTTACTATCATTCTGCATTTTATAAAATGCTTTAATACATTTATAAAAAATTAATACAATAATATTATATATTGTAGCTACAAAAACAATTACACGTTTGACATATATATAATATTTACAAAAACCATTATACAAACACAAACTCAAGGATTTCAGTCTTATAAAAATAAACAATCCAAATAACTAATATTTTAATAAAATTCAATTAAACAAATTTAGAAATAAGGGGAACAGTTAAAATAACATATAGACCCTATCATTTTTACTAAAACGCATAAAATAAAATCTTGTATTACCATTAAAATAATTAATACATAATAAAAACGAATCTATATTCAAAATTAAAAGAAATATACCATATAAATAGGCATATAAAATGTATGTATGAAATAGGTTTAATATTTTAATATCCCTCTCATCAAAATAACTCCCAGCTGTGGTTCTCGAAGATTGGGTCGTAGGTTTGAGGCACTTAAATTTGTGGACTATTAGTTCCTTGAAGCGTCTATCGTGGTAAACTACCAAGCCTTACTAGCGTTATTATTAGCTGAAAATATTTAACCAGGACTTGCTCACTAACCACATGCCAACTATAAACATTTCGATAATTATGACCCACTTTGATGACTGCATAGTCTAAGGCGTTACTCTGGCAGTAGACTAAGCTGCCGATGATGGGGAGATCGAGGTTTTAATATCAGTTGATTGTAATGAAGGTGTTTTTTCCAAAATAGTTTTCCACTCTCCCTCCACGCAAATGAGGGTACACTTCCTCTCAAATACTTCCTTCCTTATCCTAAAAACACTTACGTAATTATTACATAAGCGTATAACCTTAATAAGTTCAAATTTTATTATTATATAATTATTATTATTATAATATTGCCACAATAAGGCTTTATGCATTTAAAATTAAAAATAAAAAACATAAGAAAATCTGTGTTTTAAAATTTGCTCAGTTTAATTTTAAACATTAAAAATTTGTGTTATTATTTTAAAAATTTTTAAATTTTTCCCAGACTATTAGTACCCGCTACAGCTGTACCCATATCACAGTTAGGGCTGGAATGAGAAAAAACAGAGTTTAGAAGAAATATACCTGAATTTTTGTAAAGGCGGGGTGCAAAACCAATCAGAAATAACATCCTCAATATACCCGGTTGGGATTTGACCCACATTATGACAAAATATGACTTAAATATAGCGTGCCCCTGTATGTGAGTAATTTTGTTATGCAGGATAAATACATTACAGTATTTGATTTAAAATATGAGAATTATTGTTTGATAAAAACGCAAGAAACAGGAACATTCCACTAAATTCTGTTAAATTCTGATAGGGGACAAATGTACACAATAAAAACAAACTAATTTTTTATATGTTTAGTGGCTTACATGGTTATGTGTTTTATTTTTGTATTTTAAAATCCATTATTGACTCTTTGTTTTTAAAAAATCGTTAAAATTAATTAAGTTAATTAATTGAAATACTCAGATAAAAACTTCATTTGTATTTAATTAAATCAACCACATATAGCATTCGTTGTCACATTTCTTTTTAAAAATATTGAAAAAAAAACTAATCAACAGTCTCAAATGGACGGAGTCTTTTATGTGACTAAAAAGGGGTTTCTCCAATACAAAGTATGTTTGTGGGTGGCAGCACTGAGAAATCACATTTGATTTTGTAAATGTGGCAGAATCATATATCATGATTATTATATGACGTACACTACTACAAAACAACATACATATCCAAATAATCCTGTCATTTCGGCAGGGGCGTCACGCCGGGGGTGAGGGTGGGGGTGGGAGTAAGTTGGGGAGTGTCAACCCCCCCCCCCCCTTCATGTTGGTTAAAAGCTTTAAAGTTGGGAATTTTGTGAGATTTGAAATCTGGAGTTGAGAAATTCTAGGCTTATTCTGTACCCCATTACTTTCTATTATGAAAGTTCTTAACCACAGACTTGTACTGACAAATTTAAAATTTCCCAACTGTTGATCCTACTCTAAAAAAAAGTCCCAACTTCAAAACTCATCAAACATTGAAAAGAGATGACTTCTGTAATAGATTGTAGAAAACTTAGTTAATCAAGTAGTCTAGTAGCGCCGTTGTCAGTAGACAGAGACAGCGGCCGGTGAGTGTATGCCGAATGAGGTATGGAAACGAATCATAAGGGAACATGAGCTGCCCAGTGGCAAAATTTCACTCAGCCAGAAATTCTTGAAGCCAATGTTTTATTTGTGGTTTAGTGTTTTAAGTTGGGACTTTCGTGGCTGCTAGACTTTCACAGCTAATGCCTTAATTAGGGCTTTATTAAATTTTGAAGGTATAAATACAGTGAATTTTTTCTCATCGAAAGCTCTGACTGATGAAATGAGGACATTGAGGTTAGTGTTAATGTTTGACTTCTGAAATACACACTCATTTTTTCTAGCAAGTATCCACACTAGTTTGAATTGAACTGGTGTATCTTATTTCATTGTTTATTAAAATAGGCTTTCATGAAAGCAATTTAAATAGGTTCGAAGCAACAATGAATGAAGAGGAGTAGTTCGATTTGCATGAAATTTCGTATAGCCATGTTGTTTAGCGTGCTGATTTCGAATTTGCCATTAGTTATTCAATAAAATGTCAGGGGAAGCCCCTTCACCCTAACGCGCTAAATTACAATATGTTTTGAATAGTTTATTGACCTACCAGTATTAACCTTTTAGGGCAACTTCCACGAGGTTATGAAGCAGGACATTGGTAGACAGGTATCAAAATACTGTAGAAATATCGATAAATTACATATTTTATTGCTTTATTTCACAGATTAAAATGTTTTAAAATAAACATGGCCAAATTGTTAATTTTTTGATAAAGTGAAGAGCGAGTTCTACAGCTCAGAGAACTTAATCTTTAAATATTTCTTTCAAGTGTGTAGTAATAAACCAGCAGTTTCCAACCTGGGGGTCGCAGCGTGTTTTGTGTGGGGTCACAATATATAGTTTTTAGCTTTATATTTAAGTATTTTAATGAATATAGGAAGATGCGTAATTCTAATAGAAACGTAAGTTGTTAGAGTGCTAAAAACGACCTAGTTACTGCTTAGGTTCCTTTTGGGCTATTCCATTCTGATAGCTTCTTGCTGACTTGTTTAATGTGGCAGCTTTTTAATGCTGCCAGCATAATATAAAATCATCCCCCAGCCCCGGGCTTGTTGATTCTATTTTACTACATATTAGTCGCATACAATCATTATTATAGGCAATTTATAGTAATTAAAACAAGCATTAATGGACAGGAGGGTTTAATGTCACGCTCTTTTGGTTTGGTTTGTTGGTGAAGGTGAAGTAAGGATTTTAATTCTGGCCAAAGGTAGTTTATCCTAATATCACTCCAAGCAAATAAGGGTACATTTCCTCTAAATTTTACCTATCTCACTGGTGTGGTAAACTGTAGATAGTCCGGGCTGGTATTAATACACAGAGAAAAAAAACCTTAAAGACTGAGAATTGAACGCTTTTAAGTTATCAAAGGGTCGCGATGGCTGCAGAGAGAAAAGTTGTGATCATAAACTACAAAATGTTGGAAACCGCTGTAGAAAAGTCAATTATATTTTTTAATCTAAAATACACGATTTGAATGATATCTGCAAATCTAAATAAATATATTCAGGCTCAATTGGATATTTATCTCAGATGCAGGTAAATGGAAATAAATAATAATTAAAGTTATTTCCTTATGCACTGAAAAATCCTTGTAGCTTTAAAAATCCAGTATGAACAAATACATACATTTAAAAATACAGTTGCCCAAAAGCTTGGTTCAAGGCTTGATTATCAAACCCAAATTTAGAAAAAAAATGGGAGCCACTTGCCCCTTATACTCTCCTTTGCCACTTGGGAATTTTTCTAATTTCGTAATGCTTAGAGTTGGGAAAAACAATGGTTAACCCTCCCCCCAAATATATTTCGTGCAACGCCCCTGCATTTCGGAACACTACAAATTATACATCATAAAAGATTCAAACATTCTAACATTGGTTTCTTAATATCCTCTCACAGCAAATTCCAAACAATATGTTATGCAAGCATTGCCCAATATAAGTTTATTTATCTGACTTTTTAGCAGTTATAAAGAACTATTTTCAAGGAGACATTATGGCTGAATAAGGCATTGCATCACAAGGAGACCGTCTACCCCAATGACAAATGTCACGTAACTTAGATAGATAGGCCTAATACATCCCGAACCACACGTCGCATTGTGATGCGGTTTTCTGTATTCTACTTTTAAAAAATTTGAATTAAAACCATTTGACCATATTTTAAAAGTAGAACACTATAAACTGCTCCCCAATTTCATTGTTGTCAAATTAATAGTGCAGATACCTCACGCTGATGTGATTTTTGGTTAAAGCATGATAATTTGTAAAAAAATTGGCCAGTCGGCCTTAGGATGGGATCTTAGTCAAATTAACTCCCATAAATGAACACTTGACTTATTGGGAAAATGAGCTTCTGATTAATTCTTCAGATTTCTAAAGGCTGGAATATTCTTGAATCTAAACTCAATCATTTTAGATTCATGGTTATACATAAGAGTACTATCCAAATAACTAAGAATTATAAATCCTTTTTAATTTTATTAGTGGGCAATAATGGGCCCTGTTATTAATTGGAGCTACCGCAATAAGTTCTTAACTGCAATATGGAAAGGAACTAATCAGGTAGGTTGTGTCAAGTAAAAGTTTTAATTCACAAGAGATCAGGACAACTTGTTTCGCTTATTCAACCTCAGACTCACTTCACTCCCTTATTTACAACGTCCTTGACTGTCGAAACCATTTTCCCTAATGGTGGGGGTAGCTATTGTCTCCATTACTCTGCGCCGCGATGACTCTGAACAAGCGCAAGACACTGTCAGAGAGAGGAGCATTCCGTTGCTCTCACCGAAGACGAACTTTCTTCATCATGTTGAGAACTTGCATGTTGGGAAAGGGGCAGGAGGGGTAGAAATTGTGACAGCCTGCCCCGTCGACCCCCGCGATCAGCTGACCCATATGGGCCGCGAAGTGATATTTGGACGTCACCTCTGCCGTTACGCTGATACTGGTGTCTCTGCAAGAAAAACAAGAACAAACTGTATGCTTGCAGGACGCAACTTTTGGCTATCAAAACAACAGTGAACTGATGACACTGCCAGTTGTGACATAATGTGTGCTTAATATGGGAGTGATGTTCTAGAAGTATCGGCATAGAGGGTTGCTTGCCTGTACAATATATTTATATTAAGAGTATAATGTTCCGGTAATGTGAGCATAGCTGGATGGTAATATAAGCATAATATGAGCATAGCTGGATGGTAATATGAACACAGTGTTTTGGTGATATGAACATAATGTGTTGGTAATATGACATAGTGTTTTGGTGATATGAACATAATGTGTTGGTAATATGAACATAGTGTTTGGTGATATGAACATAATGTGTTGGTAATATGAGCATAGTGTTTTGGTAATATGAGCATAATGTGTTGGTAATATGAACATAGTGTTTTGGTAATATGAGCATAATGTGTTGGTAATATGAGCATAGTGTTTTGCTGATATGAACATAATGTGTTGCTAATATGAACATAATATGAGCATAGCTGGATGGTAATATGAACACAGTGTTTTTGTGATATGAACATAATGTGTTGGTAATATGAACATAATATGAGCATAGCTGGATCGTAATATGAACACAGTGTTTTGGTGATATGAACATAATGTGTTGGTAATATGAACATAATATGAGCATAGCTGGATGGTAATATGAACACAGTGTTTTGGTGATATGAACATAATGTGAGCATAGCTGGATGGTAATATGAACACAGTGTTTTGGTGATATGAACATAATGTGTTGGTAATATGAACATAATATGAGCATAGCTGGATCGTAATATGAACACAGTGTTTTGGTGATATGAACATAATGTGTTGGTAATATGAACATTGTGTTTTGGTGATATGAACATAATGTGTTGGTATATGAACATAGTGTTTTGGTGATATGAACATATATGTTGGTAATATGAACATAGTGTTTTGGTGATATGAGCATAATGTGTTGGTAATATGAGCATAGTGTTTTGGTAATATGAGCATAATGTGTTAGTAATATGAGCATAATGTTTTGCTGATATGAAAATAATATGAGCATAGCTGGATGGTAATATGAACAGTGTTTTGGTGATATGAACATAATGCGTTGGTAATATGAACATAATATGAGCATAGCTGGATGATAATATGAACACAGTGTTTTGGTGATATGAACATAATGTGTTGGTAATATGAGCATAATGTGCTGGCAATAAGATCGCAGTGTACCGATAGTAAAAGCATAATGTTGCGGTTATATGGAGTATATGACCAATACATCAAATATGAGCGGAATGAGATAACGTAAGGTTTTTAGAGGCAATGCTGTAACCATGATAGACAATTTATAATAAATTAATACTGTCAAAGTCTTACTACTTGTACTAGCTACTCGCTTATATTGTAAGATTGAAGACGATGGAAATATAAAGACAATATAGCAGAATCTGCGTGGAGAGAGATTAGAAAAATTATTTGGGAAGACCAGCCCCCCCCCCCCAATCCACAAATATTCATATTTAATGTCCTCACTGGGAAATGATCCTCATAGCTTCTATGGTCACAACTTTGATATGAATATTATTAGAACGATTAAAATAAAATTATGCTTATATTTATGTAAAATAGGCTGCTACATAATTTGTACTTTAATTTTTCTTAGACTAATTAGATATTATATTTCCTTACTAAGTTTTTTTTTTAAACATGTTAGTAATATTTAGAGGCATAATTCTTGCAGCATCACGTATCATCAAGACCTGTAAGTTAGATATATACATTGCATACTCTCAAACAGTTCTTTTTGAAGGAGCTGAACGCTTCAACGTTATGCGGACAAGGCAGAGTACATGGAGGTGACTACTGATTACAGAAGAGGATATATTTTGTATACCTCTACGTACTCTACCTGTTTATATGTTGGACACGTCGCACATTACAAAATATGCTACCTGTTTGTAAATACAAGTGTTAAACTCGAGAGCGAGCTTACGTGAGATAAAACAAGGAATGTGAACTTTACTAATATGACGAAACGAAATACTATTAAGATGGATTAAATAGCTAAGCTATTATTTGTTAATTACAATTATAGCAGCATCTAAATATCATATTATTTAATTTCAAAAAATGACACCTGGACATAGGAATCGAACCCGGGACCTTTGACTTGCTACGTCAAAGCTCTAACCACTGATATATCCAGGTGTAATCCTTTACATTAAAATAATTTGTTATTTAGATGCGGCTCTAACTGTCGTTATCAAAATATAATAGCTAGTTTATCTAATCCATCATGATCTTTGCATTAGTACAGTTATTAATGTACAGGTGGCAGCATAAAGCTCTCCAGAGTCGAGGGTGGCTGTGTTATCTGATTGCTCGTGATCTTAATTTATCACACATTTGTAGCCATGATTTCTGCACATCCATCACAGACTCTGCCTTTAAATATGAGTGAAGAATGACCTTGAGAACGGGAAGATTCCTGGATAGCTCAGTGTTTAGAGCATTGGCACACTAAGCCAAGGGTCCCGGGTTCAAGTCCCGTATCTAGGTGTCATTTTTAAATTTAAGGGATATTAAAATACTATTAAGTCAATTTTGAAGTTTATTCTGGATCTTACTACCCGTTCGAGTTGAACGCACAAACCCTTCGTCCATCCTATAAGGTAGAGAGCTAGCTTGCAGTATTCTTATGGTATAACTCATGTAACTGAACTAGTGTCATCCGTCAAGGTTATACTGCGACCTTCCAGGCTAAGTGAAGTAAACAATCCACGCTGTTGTGATAGGGATGGGGAAAGGTTGAATTTAGAGGATGTGTACTCACATTTGTTGGGAGATAGTGTAATAACATTTAGGGAAAACCTCCCTCAGAAAACCCAGCCTGGATTTTATAACCTCGAGCAACTCGTCATCTGCATTGAGTATATTGTGAAAATGACACCTTAGACCTTGCGGCCACTGAAGTGGGTAGGTTTGGAGCTAGTTACACCTTTTAACGTGGGGTGGAAGGGAGGGGGAGGTAAGGTATGTACTTTTACAATTTTTATAACTGAATATATATAAAATAATAAAGATACCTTTATTTTATTTTTACTCACATGGTATTCTCATCTGTTAATGAAGATCTGTCAAGGGTATTATGTGGTTTGACCAGTAATATATAGTGATTTAAAAAGTTTATGTTCAAACAAACGCAATTACCATGACAAGTATTCAAGAACTGTTGAGATTGCTATGTCTAGAAAATAAACTAAATATATCTTCTGAAGTAATATTTTTTTTACTAGTCCATGAAAATTCTTGTAAAGAAAACTGCACAAATCGTGAGCTTAGGTCGCGTTGTGTTCCTCCAGCCCACGAAGTTGAATCGAACCAGGATCCACCTCTCCTACGGTTGGCCTCATTAACCAAGTAATTAGCGTGAGTAATCATTGAGGCAATGGTGCAAACAGATTTAAACCACGTTACGAATTACACTAATGTATTAGGGATGAGGAAAAGGAAAGGTACTATCATTGTTTGGAGGGAGAGTGGGGAAAAATTTATGAAAGAGCACCCTTAGCATACTTGGCTTAAATAAAACCCTTACCTCTTCGTACAATGCAAATTGAATTAAATGAACATGACGTTAAGTTAGGCCATGATGGTTTTAGGGCAACTGTGACGTTCTCATAATCGTGAGATGCTTTTGAAAAATGTAGATCTCAAAGGATGAGGATATCCCACATTGATGAACCCGTTGACTAAGGCAGCATTTTAAAACGGGTGTGATGTATTTATAATATGCTGTCCTCATCCATACCCCATTAGCTTACATATTCGGATAACCTCAATGTGCTGTGAGATGAACTGAATTGAATAAAGAATGTAAGAGATGGTCTTGACTGAGGCTTAAAGACAAATGGAAGCACTCATCTTATAAAGAATTGTAAGAGGTGGTCTTGACCGAGACGTACAGCCCAATGGAAGCACTCATCTTATAAAGAATTGTAAGAGGTGGTCTTGACCGAGACGTACAGCCCAATGGAAGCACTCATCTTATAAAGAATTGTAAGAGGTGGTCTTGACCGAGACGTACAGCCCAATGGAAGCACTCACCTTATAAAGAATTGTAAGAGGTGGTCTTGACCGAGACGTACAGCCAATGGAAGCACTCATCTTATAAAGAATTGTAAGAGGTGGTCTTGACCGAGACGTACAGCCCAATGGAAGCACTCATCTTATAAAGAATTGTAAGAGGTGGTCCTACCGAGACTACAGCCCAAAGGAGCACTCACTTATTCAAGAATATGTAAAGGTGCTTGACGAGACGTACAGCCCAATGGAAGCACTCACCTTATAAAGAATTGTAAGAGGTGGTCTTGACCGAACTACAAACAAATGGAAATACTCACTTATAAAGAATGTAAGAGATGGTTTGACTCGTACAACAAATGGAAATACTCACTTATAAAGAATGTAAGAGATGGTTTGACTCGTACAACAAATGGAAGCACTCACCTTATAAAGAATTGTAAGAGGTGGTCTTGACCGAGACGTACAACAAATGGAAATACTCACATTATAAAGAATGTAAGAGGTGGTTTGACTCGTACAGACAAATGGAAATACTCACCTTATAAAGAATGTAAGAGATGGTTTTGACTCGTACAAACAAATGGAATACTCACCTTATAAAGAATGTAAGAGATGGTTTGACTCGTACAAACAAATGGAAGCACTCACCTTATAAAGAATTGTAAGAGGTGGTCTTGACCGAGACGTACAACAAATGGAAATACTCACCTTATAAAGAATGTAAGAGATGGTTTGACTCGTACAGACAAATGGACAGCACTCACCTTATAAAGAATTGTAAGAGTGGTCTTGACCGAGACGTACAACAAATGAAATACTCACATTATAAAGAATGTAAGAGGTGGTTTTGACTCGTTTCAGACAAATGGAAGCACTCACCTTATAAGCGACAGAAGCGATTTCTCCGACTCGGATAGCTTCTCCCTGTACGGTGAGGCGTTCAACTCGCAAATCAGTTTGGGAAGACAGGAGTTCTTAATGGTAGACATGAGCCTTAAGCGAGCAGCCGTGGCTGGAAACAAACAAAAACAAAATTGTTATTCTCACTCCAACACGAGAAGACACTATTGTTGAGTCAGAACAATGAAAACTACTTATAAAGTTATTTATTTTTTAGAGTGCGGTAGATTTGTGATCACAAACTTCAACTTGTATGTTATTGTTTTCTTTACGATTGTTAACAAACTTACAGGGAAGAAAATATGAACAATACTCAGTCTCGGTAATCAGAGAGTTAATAGGTTTTATTAAAAAGTGCCGTACCAAATGGGGAGGGGTGTATTGGGGTTCAACACCCACCCTCCCTTCCATTTAAGGTGGTTTGGTGATAGTACTTACTATACGACTGTGTTACTCTTCCTTAGAGTATACTAATACAACACCTAAAGCAGAGGTGGCGAACCTTGAAGAAAATCTCGAAGACAATCTTTGACGTGAAAACAAATCTTTAGTAACGAGATTGAGTTTAATTTGTGGGTATTCATCATCATTATGAATTATTATATAAGTTAGAATATTATCGTATAATCTATAATGATGATTTTATAATAACTAGCTTATGAATTATAGTTAAATTGTTGCATTTATAAATTATAATAATTGTTGTAGGCTACATTATAATAAACATGTATACCGTTTTTAAACACCTATCTAAGTGATGCTTGTGTAGTGTTATAAAAAAATATCGGTGTAGAAATGACATACCTTCATTAGTTTATAATTATTAAAGAAATACAAAATACATAACTTTGTGACAGTAATTAAGGACTTTAATAACTTTTAAAAACGGGCTTTATTTTATTCGATCGAGAAGAAAAAATGTGAACAACAACGATTACCACGTGTCAAACAGATCTTCCCACGTGCCACTTTGGGCACACGTGACATTGGTTCACCAGCCTTCACCCTCAACCTAATTTTTTTTTTAATTTTTAGTTATTTTAAGAGGTATTTAACGTTCAAATTTATTTAACTAGTGATAACAATATTATATTGGAGAGTAGGATAATAATACAGTCGGGAAATGCATGATATTACTCGGTCAGTAAGTTGTTGACATTTCGCCTCTTTCGAGGAATGTAAGACTCAGGCCGTACAGAGCCGTAATTTTACCGGTTGTTCTATATGGGTGCGAAATGTGGCCTCTTACCCTAAATGACGAAAATAAATTTAGAGTATTCGAAAACAGGGGGCTTAGGAAGGTATTTGGTTTAAAAATTGATGAAGATTAGTGGGGTGTGGAGGAGACTACATAATGATGAAATTCATACCCTGTACTCATAACAGGACATTGGTAATAAAAGGGTAATAAAATCTCGCAGGTAACGGTGTGCAGATCATGTAATGCGAATGGAAGTATCTAGAACCGCGTTCAAGGCTGTGAATAGTAAACCCAATGGGAAGAGACCACTGGGAAGACCCAGACGCCGATGGGAGGATAACATTTGACTAGACCTGACAGAGATAGGGTGTAATGAGATAGACTGGAAATAATTAGCTCAAGATAGGGATAGGTGGCGTACTTTTGTAAGTGTGGTAATGAACTTTCAAGTTCCAAATACCATAGAGTAAGTAAGTAAGAGCATATTCTGTTGGGAAGTTTCCGCATGAACCAAAGCTGACAAAGCTCCTACCCTTACAAATATATCTCGGGGTACGACCCTTTTCTAAAATACTCATAAATCTACATCAAAAGCATAATTTATCTTATGATACCATGATATGCGCAGTGCTGTCATTTATTTGAGGTTATTTTATTTCATACACATAACACTAACCTCAATTTACGTATTATCATTTATAACTGTCCACACATGTATTCAAATATGTAGAAGTACTGAAGAAAATATCTTGTTTTCGTTCAGAGTTGAACAGAAGAGGTGTGTGTGTGTGTCTATTGATAAGTTTATAAAAGTGGTATTTAAAAAATTTAAACACAAAAAAAATCTATTTAAAAGTTTAACTTTTAGAAATAAAATGAGGTATTTCTACACTCGAGCTGTTCACCTCTATTCCAGTGGCAATCGAGGAGCATGCCGTGGTAAAACAATGTGCAGTGAAACTCTCGAGGAGCATGCCGTGGTACAACAATGTGAAGTGAAACTCTCGAGGAGCATGCCGTGGTACAACAATGTGCAGTGAAACTCTCGAGGAGCGTGCCGTGGTACAACAATGTGCAGTGAAACTCTCGAGGAGCTTGCCATGGTACAACAATGTGCAGTGAAACTCTCGAGGAGCATGCCGTGGTACAACAATGTGCAGTCAAACTCTCGAGGAGCATGCCGTGGTACAACAATGTGCAGTCAAACTCTCGAGGAGTATGCCGTGGTACAACAATGTGCAGTAAAACTCTCGAGGAGCTTGCCGTGGTACAACAATGTGCAGTGAAACACTCGAGGAGCATGCCCTGGTACATCAATGTGCAGTGAAACTCTCGAGGAGCATGCCGTGGTACATCAATGTGCAGTGAAACTCTCGAGGAGCATGCCGTGGTACATCAATGTGCAGTGAAACTCTCGAGGAGCATGCCGTGGTACAATGTGCAGTGAAACTCTCGAAGAGCATGCCGTGGTACTATGTGCAGTGAAACTCTCGAGGAGCATGCCGTGGTACAATGTGCAGTGAAACTCTCGAAGAGCATGCCGTGGTGCAACAATGTGCAGTAAAACTCTTGAAAGATTCACAAACTTACGTTGAAGGAGAGCGGGAAATCATTTAGGAAAACCACCTCAGTTCAACCAACAAAGATTCAAACCCATACTTCTTCATCACAGGTAAACCAGACCAGACAAGACTGGCGTCTTTTTCCGCGTGTCCACCAGTGAGAGTAAGTTAATACAATCTCTACTAAAGGTAAAGTAGTTTTAGCGAATATATTTCCCACGGGTGTCGCTAGTGGGGAGGAGGGGGGATGCAGAGGGTGAAAACTCCCCTCCCCCAATAATCTTCTAAAATCGAAACCTCTTAGTACCGTAAAATAAACAGTGAATTGCTTTATCCAGAAAATTGAACATTCAATTTGAAGCAATGCATAAATGATTAATAAAATGTTTTTGTGACACTTCCGTTAATATATATTATTTGTTATTCATTTGGTTGGAAATAATCTTTATTTTATAATTTAAGTATAGAATTGGTTCGACGCCTCCCCCTACAATAATTAAGACCTAGCTACAATTAAGATGCTTCCTCAAGTCAATTTAATGCATATGCATAACTGGTATGCATTGTTAATGATCAAAATATGTTAATACAAGGCCGTAGCCAGCCAATAATTTCAGGGGGGTTTGGTGGGCACATCCCCCAATTGCCGGAAGCTAGAAAAAATTTATATATGATAAATAGTTCTAGAATATATTTGAAGTGTTTTTTTAAGGCAACATAGCCCCCTAGCTACCGAAGAATAGGATAATTTCCAAATATTAAACACCTCTAGAAGTTATCTGAAGTGCTTTTTATGGTAACAAAGCTGCCTAAATTGTACTTGTATTTTAATTTTGATATTGTTTGATCCATAAATAAAGCCGTATATATTTTTTTCATGAAATTTCATGGGGGGTTTAAACCCCTAAAACCTCTCCCTGGCTATGACCTTGTGTTAATAAGACAATGTCCATTATCAATGGCTTAAAATATAAGACTGTATTGAAAATGATGTGGTGAGAGCATGGTTTCTATGAAGGCACGGAGCTGAAAAGGAAATAGTGTTCCAAGGCTGAATTATCCGAGAGTGCAGCACGTTTTTTGTGAATACAAAGTACATCTACGTGACCTGAATCTAATTAAGTCTAGCATGAACATGACAGTCAACCACAGTATGACAAGAATTTCGTCAAATCCAAGTCCATGTTACAGATTTAATAGCCTTAGCCACTCGAGAATTCACCAATATATCGATCGATAAATTTATGCCCACTCGAGTAGCCAGCCATATGGTTCAAGAAAGCAGGCCGGCAATTGTTAGGATTACTGGTGATAAGGTTATAAAGGTTCGAATCTCAACCGAGTGGACTTTGGGTAGATTTTCCATTATTTTCTCCTCAAGATACAATTACTCTCTCCCTTTTTAGCTCTATTAATCCATCCATTAGAAACAGAACCCTTAGTAACCTTAAACTAACAGCTAAAAAACTATTAGTAACTACTTGCTTACTAACTCTCTGAGATTAGGTACTTTATAAAGCTCATTGCTGCAATTGTAAAGGAACGCCAATCATCTCTATCTTGAGCTAAATATATTCAGTCCACCTCATTACATGCTATCCCTATCTTGAGTCAGTTCTATCCAGTCCACCTCATTACAACCTATCTTAAGAATGCTCTATCCAGTTCACCTTATTAGCTCTATCGGTTTTTTGAGTTAGTTCTATAGAGTCCACCTCATTACACACAACCTCTTACAGGTATATCTATGGTTCTGGTTTCTTTCATTTACACTGCATGTCCTGCCTGTCGAAGCCTGTGAGATTTGAATGCCCTAACAAATCTGGTGAAGAGTAAAGGGTATGTAACTCATACTTATATAACCTCCTCCACTCCATATTATCTTTTTCTCATTTTTAACCAAATATTTTACTTATTACCTGGTTTTCCAGCATCCTAAATTTCTTTACGTTATGTCAGGTAAGAAACCATGTTCCACAACCATAAAGAACAACCGATAACATTTTGTTTGATACATTCTGAGTTTTACATTTCTTGACCACAGGTGGGATGTTGATGGCTTATTGGCCGAGTGATAGCTAGCTGTCCCGTTGACCACAGGTGGGTTGGCCGGGTAATAGCAAGCTGTCCCGTTGACCACAGGTGGGATGTTGATGGCTTATTGGCCGGGTAATAGCTAGCTGTCCCGTTGACTACAGGTGGGTTGGCCGGGTAATAGCAAGCTGTCCCGTTGACCACAGGTGGGATGTTGATGGCTTATTGGCCGGGTAGTAGCTAACTCTCCTGTTGACGCATCCTGTCCCAATTTGAAATGACAGTTATCAACTGCATTCTTTAGATTTTATAAGTGTGATTTGCTCAGAAAAACTGAGGAATCGTTTGATGAAATTTTGACTTAATTATTGCTATTTATAGAGCGTATTTGTATTACCCAATTCAAATTAAATACTTTTACTTGGAATAAATAAATTTAAAATCGTTAGAGTAAAACTTGAGAAATTTCTATACAAAAACTATAGTTTTTCTCAAATTACTGATTTCGCTTCTAATATTTAGGAAACCAGATCATGTTTGACACATAATCGGTCTGAAAGATTTAATTTTAAAAGATAATTATTACTTTTTTTTTTTAGATCTCCAGAAATCACTATTTAAATATACTTATCCACGTTTTATTTATATAGATTCACTATGTTATTTGAAAATCGTTGCTTACTTATAATCATTATTTTGTTTGAATCTTCACCGTAAATAAATAAGTTTTCATATAATTATATACACGAATGTGTTGAAAAATGACACCATGTCACGGGAATCACACTAGAACCATAAATTTTTTTGTACTAGGTTTTGAAATATGAAAAATATGTGTCCTTAGTGGGGGTAATGTGTTAAAATTAGGTTTTGTTTTGGCAAGTGCATAATTTTATTTCAATATAAAGAAACGTTGTTATGTTTAAAAGTTTAAGAAACTTAATTTTATATTTATCTTCAGATGTACTCTTAACAAATATAGTTTCGAAATTGGGAAGACATAGACACTGATGGGAGGATAACATTAGAATGGACCTAAAAGAGATGAGTGTAATAAAGTGGTTTGGCTAGAATTAGCTCAAGATGGTGGCGTATTTTTTTTAAAGTGTGGCAATCAACTTTCAAGTTCCCAGTACCACAGAGTAAGTTCCCAATCTATATTCGTAAATCAAGTCATATGATCTTAAACTGTCGCTTTTTTAAGATAAGATCTATGAAATATTACTTATTATTATTATTATTATTATTATAATTAGCACCGCGTCTTACTACCCGTTCAGGTTATACGCACTTACGCTAATGTGTAATGGTAGGGTGATTGTGAGATGAAATGGAGGACCTACAGTTTACGTGGAATCCGAACCACGTATAGGCCTGGCATTCCTCACATTCACAAGTTGTGATTAATCACGTCTTGTCAGAGGTGAAGGAAGGTTTGGCAATCAGATAAATCTGTGCCGGACCGAGGATTGAGCCCGGACCCTCAACAAGAAGTCTGACACCTTACCCTAGACCACCAGGTCACCGAAATATTACTAATAGTAAAGTAGAATATTAAAATGTTGACTGAAAACATATATTTCTTATAGTTTTTTTTAAAGTTCCTTCTTACTAAAATAAATATAATCTAGCTAAATTTATATTAGTTAAAAACACATAAAACCTCTCTTATCACATTTATAAAGAAATATTACTGTCGTAGTTCGATCATAAGGAGGGAAGGGCGAGTGATGTAGCCCATGCATTGTTATTCCTTCTTTATCAAATAACATTGTGATGCAATAAATTAAATACAGCTTCAGTAGATACATTATTTTATTTTTATTTTTTACACAAAGTATTCTGAACAGTTCTTAATAAAATTTGCATATTTTTTAAAAACTTTTTATCTTCATTTAAAAAGTTTCCCATCAAATTCCATTATGTTCATGACAGTTATTCAACAACTGTTGAGATTATTATGTAAATATTAAACCAAACTTATCTACTCAACCACTATTTTAATTAATTTTTCAAAAATAAATTTGTTGATAAAAAAAACTGAATAAATACTGACTGGCCTTAGCTCGTGTCCCCCGTTCCCTTAAAAACTCAAAATCTACTAATTGCATTTTAATAAAGAAGAAAAAACATTCCGGAGGGTCAAACGGGGTAAGGAAGTGATTGAGCTGGTTCCAATTCAGAGATAAACGCTACTAGGGCCAGACCAGGCTACACAGATCTTACCTCCGCAACAGGTAACAAGGCCCAAGGAACCAGTTCCCCTCCCCCTTTCAAACCTTGCCTCTACGCACGGTGACGTCACGCGCCAAGGTCGCGTGGTCCAACAATGGTCGATCTTGTGTTTTAACATCCATCGCATGGAAGGCTGTATAACTCACCAACACCTTGCCTGCTCTTAACCTCGCTATTGTTCGGTGACAGACGAACTGTTTGTTTGTTGATTTATGAGATCGAAGTGATTGTAACAAACATTCGAAAAACAATACCTATGTTTATATTTTCACGCTCTATTGTAGGGGCGGATTCGGGGAAGGGGTGCGGAGGAGGATCCCCCTCAAGACTTTTTAAAAGTTAGAATTACAATAATAATTAAAACATTAAACCAATTAAATGTATGTTATGGTCACCACTAGTTGTATTGTCAGGTAATATCTCACAAGTCAGTTGTTTAGCGTGTCAATCACTATCCATAATAATAATAATTATTATTATTATTAGCACCGCGTCTTACTACCCGTTCGGGCTATACGCACTTACGCTAATGTGTAATGGTAGGGTGATTGTGACATGAAATGGAGGACCTACAGTTTAACGTGGAATCCGAACCACGGTGGAGGCCTGGCATTCCACACATTCACAAGTTGTGATTAATACACATCTTGTCAGAGGTGAAGGAAGGGTTTGGCAATCAGATAAAGCTGTGCCGGGACCGAGAATTGAGCCCCGGACCCATAGCACAGAAGTCTGACACCTTACCCCTAGACCACCAGGTCACCCAATGTCAATAATTGATTTACATTTTTAACATAGTTTAATTAAGCAAACTAACAAAATAACATTAATAAGCATTGAAGTTATATGTAACCAGTATTTTATTTTTCTTAGTGATAATTGAGTAGTTAACAAATGTATTGTGTGTTATAAATATACCTAGTGAGGTATTATTAAGTTTAAAATATGAACGTTAAAACTAATAATAAAATTACAAATCGTCCATGAAACGGCAGCATGACCTGACCCACCATTTTACACAGGATAGAACACACTATGATGTGAGCCTGGTTTCAGCTGTATTACTTATTAAAATAAGTGTTATCTATTTTTATTTTTTGCTTATGGCATCTCTGACCAGGAGAGATATTATATCAACAGTAGCCCCATGGCTTCTTTGGTGCTTGACTGACAGTTAACAGCTGACTTCTGACAGTCAACAGTTAGGTATATACCTAAGTTTTGACTGTCAGAAGTGACAGCTGCTAAAAACACGTTTTTTGCAGATCATATGGTTCGGCGTAGGGATACATAATTTGGTCTGGTAGCTTTTCAAAGCTGTCAGTCAGCACCAAAGAAGCCATGGGGCTACTGCAGTTCAGCCACTGGTGTGTGTGTGTGTGGACTTTTATCCACTCTGGTGGCACAGAACGTTGACCTAGGGTACATCTATGAAGGTGTCTACACGTCGTAACCACAATGATGTTACCTATGATAGCTATTATGAAGTTGTGGAGCCAAAAGAGATATTAAACCTAACTTAAACCAAATTAACAAAACCCTGGTGACTGTTTGAATAGTTCCCCTTTGGGGAAGATTACCCATACCATACCAGTCGGGAATTGAGCCCGGGCCCTCTAGGTGCATCGACATCTATACCCCGGGGCCGGTTATCTAAGGGATGGGTTAATACATGCTCTTTGACCCATTTATAACAACCATATTATCTACTGACAAAGTGCCAACAGCTTCAACAATTATTATTAGTGACAATAATGGGTCCATGGCTCACATCTCGACAAGTCTCACCGGGAATGTTTTTATTTCATTTTAAAATTAATGCTTTAGCTTCTTTCTATCTCCTGGAGGAGTTTCCGTAGAACTCAGTTTTCTGAAAATGTGTCCTTAGGTTAATTTAAGGTATATTATATTCCACCCGTTTTGGTGATCACGTGGTTTAAGTCATCACTATGATGTCTGTCGATGATAAAGAAATCGGATTTTGAATCTCGTTCGAATGTACTGAGAGTGGTTTTTACTTAACGGTTTTCCACTCTCTCTCTCTCTCTCTATCTATCTATCTATCTATCTATCTATCTATCTATCTTCATGCAAATGAGGTTACACTACCTATAAACTCAACCTCCCTAAGCCCCAATACATTATTGTAATTAGTACATATGAGTACAACACGAACGGGTAGTAAGACATGTGCTATCGAATGTATACATATTTGTTGTATCTAAAACTTAGTAAGTTATACATTAGGTGGGAAAGCCGATGATCTTAGAACGACTTACCTTCCATAGTTTATTTTAGGCCATTGCTCCACTTCTCGACTAAGATTACAGAGATAAGATGTGAAAATATCAGCTATGTGGGCCAAGAACCTGGACGGGAATGTTGCATTGTGGGGACTCAGCGAGCCGCTAGGACGCAAAGATAAATATATATGAGACTGTACCCGGCGTTGTTTCAAACAGTCAGAAAAATATATGTCTTCAGTTAATTTCTTCCTACCCAGTTTTTAATACATAAAAAAAAATCAAATCAAAAATTAAAAATTCCAGTTTCGAGATGCACATGTTTGTGCACAGAGGCAAATAATTTTAAAATTTCATCCCTTGTAGTGCGGTAGATACCGCGCAACGCTCGTGACAGGATAACTCTTCCTTTTATTAATCTAGAAAAGTAAAGATGGGACGCTTGATTGTTCGATTATTCGAATCCTTCGAATCTCATAGAATCATATAGTTGGGAGAGTAACAAGATTACAAAAAAAATAGTAAATTTTATTTATACAATTAATTTACTAAAGTGTTCTCTTTGTTATTAATGAGACAATAGACATGGCAAACCAAAACAAAATGAAGATATTAAATAATGTACCAACGTTATTTAATAGATCATAACATGAGCATATAAGACACTTTATAAAGTGAAACTCAAAATAATACAAGTCAAAATATTCGTTTGGAATGTACAGGTACAATGGAGTAAACCATTAACTCCATCAGAAATGTAACGTAACAAATGTACAGCAAGTTTGATGAGATAGTTTCACCCGCATCGTGGGGCATGCGAACTAAACTCCACGCTCATTTAATCTGGATTGGCTGTAATGGTAGGGTCGTGGCTCAGATCCAGGTGGGGGATCATAGAGAATTTTATTCCTCTAATTATTTCCTACTCTCCCTCCAACAAAAATATGGGGGGGTTTCCTCAAAATCATACTTTTCTCATTTCTACCCTGTTAACGTTATTTCCCTCCCCGACCTACCAAAGAGCCTCTCATGTCCAAGGGATTTACGCCTTTTAACTAAACAAGGAGGGAGGAGGGAGAGTGGGGAGGAGAATAGGAAAGTAGAATTTTAAAAGAATTATATTCCTATTTTTGTGAAGATATTGTGGGAGGCCCCACAGAAAAATAAAACATTACACGCTAACAGGATTACAAGCCCGACCTCCTGATCACAAATAAATAAGATTGGATGAGTCACATCGATGTGGGTACTAGTTATTAAAATGTATCTATTACTTACATGTATTAATACAGGGTGGGAAATAATAAATAACAATTTTAGTGTAATTTTATTTCAACTGATATGGACATCAATCAATTTATAAAGCAGTCAATTGACAACTATTGAGAAGCATTTAAATAACAGTTAACTATTTTATAAAATTAAGAAACACACCATTTGTATTTTATTTTGAGATGCGATAGCCCCAAAGTAGGTCACACTAGTGGCAAAATATTTCGGTTGATACTAAATAAAGATTATAGTTAAATAGCATTACGAAGCGAATTATTTCCCCGATTACAGGTTGATTTACTAATTGAGATCTCTAACCATTCGCGCATAGCTGTATCCCAAGTATCCATCAAGAGTCAACAAGTCCAATTTTACAATTATTAAAACAAAAAAACTTATAAATCTCAGTGGATTAAAAAGTAGGACAATAAAAGGGTTGTGCTTTATATATCAGGTGTTCATTTGAGAATTTTTACCAAAATATCTCGAAAACAACGCATTGCAGGGAAAAAGTTTTAAATAAAAGAAGTTTGGTTCCGAGGGGAAAGTAAGTTAGTAAGGCTGGTATGACATGGTGGCGTTCCTAAGGTGACGTTAAAGTCACTTTGATTTTTTTTAAATGAGACTTTCTATTTTTTATTACACATTTCTGTGGATCAATTAGTGCCATATTAAAAATTATGGTTCTAAGCTTTTTAAAGTAAAAGATACCACAAGAAATTATCCTCACAAGTTTCTGAGCCGCCGGCATCGGGCGCGGCATTAGAGTTTGTCCTATTCAAACATAGCTCAGGAAGGTAAAATTGTTTGTGTGCTGTGTGCTCGCACACGTGTGTTTGTTTACATTAATGTGTATTTGTAAAATAATGATTGAGAAAAACACTTTTTTAATTTTAAGTTTAAAGGAAGTTTCGAAATGCTCTTCATTTTGAGCTAAACAATTATAAAGTTTATTTTCGAACTCACTTCTGACGTTTCATAGGGTTGCTTTTATAATACTTATATATGCAATTGCCATCCTATATATATTTTTAACTAGTCGATATTTTCTGGTTTAGTCCCATAAATAGTGGACTTTAAATGTTACCATAAAAAAATCTAGGGGAGTTAAATCAGGTGACTCAATGGCCACTCAATTGGTCCTCTTCTAACAATCCATTGTCCATCAAATATGTTGTCTAACCATTGACAAACGAGTAGTGTATGGTGAGGGGGGCTCCATCTTGCTGAAATTGTAAAATATCTCCATCAAGCTCCATGTTTCCATGATTGTCTAGTTGATTTTCTAGGGCATGCACTATGAGAGGATGAATTGCTTTTTCAAGCATTTCCAAGTATTTTTCCCCTGTAAAATTTCCGTCAGTAAATATCGGACCAATAATCGTGTCACCTAATATAGCTTGCCAAACTTTTATATTTTCTGGTCAATGTGTTTGTCCATCAGTAAAAAATATGAGGATTTTGATCACTTCAATAACGACCGTTGTGTTTATTTACAAAACCACCTAAGGAAAAAGTACACTCATCAGAAAAGCAGATACATTCTAATAACAATGGATTCGCATTCAATAATTTGATAATTTTTCGCAAAACTGTACTTGCCTATCAGGATCATATTCACGTAGCGTTTGATGTACCTCCATTTTATACGGATGAAACATATTTAATTTTAATGTCTTACTAACAGAACCAATTGATACACCAACACTGAACACTTTGGGATTTGCCACATAAGTGCCCAAAATTTCCATTTGAGTTAATTCATTTAATACTGTACGCACAGTTCGTTTTGGTTTGTGATAGATTCAGTTTATTAAATTTTGAAACAAGATCCAAAACATAACTATGTGATACGTTTTGAACCTGTTGCTGCCTTTCTTCGAGCACATTGAACCTTGGCTCATACAGAAAAATCAATTCTGTTCTCTCTTCCAGACTGTAAGCCATTTTTCAAGATTGGATTTTAAAAGTAAAAAGCAAATCGAAATAACTAATGGATTTGTAACTGGCATTGATAGTAAAAACAATGTTTTACTTACGATCTTACACACAAACATTTGTACCTTCCAAAACTATATTTGATTAGATCAAATTCTAATTCCGCGCCCGGTGCCGGCGGCTTAGAAACTTGCGAGGATAATTTCTCGTGATATACTTTACCTTAAAAACTTAAAACCATAATTTTCAAAATGGAATTAATTGATCTACAGAAATATGTAATAAAAAATAGGGAGTCTCATTTAAAAAAAAATCAAAGTGACCTTAACGTCACCTTAGCAACGCCACCCAAGGCCATACCAGACTTACACCATACTTCCCTTTCAGAACTAAATATATTTGGGTTTAGAACATTTTTTCTGCAATGCGTTGTTTTCGAGATATTTTTGTGGAAAGTTTTCAAATAAACACCCGATATATTTTTATTAATTGCCCGCTTGGGTTGCCTGAGTTTAATTAAACTATGAGGACAAGTTAGAAGAAATGTAAACGAATCTGCGTGGAGAGAGAGAGAGAATGAAAAGCTATCTAGAAAAAAACTCAGTACATCCAGCTAATAATTTAGCTCTGACCTCCATATCATCTGTTAACCTAGATTAGATTAACTTGGCGTCTAGTCCGCTTGACCACATATGCAGGTAGATTTTTATTTTAGTTACAATGATATCATAACTACTAATAACATCAATTTCACTAGTTTGGCATCAGATATAGCACACATATTATCTCTAAGAATATAGATTTTACTGATGCTATAGCATGTTGGTTACGACTCTCAATAAAATATGTGGTTTTATTTTGTTCTTAAAAGTAAACATCCCTCTCTCATAATGTGAATTGTTTCCTTATTAATGTTCAAAATTTCCGTTTGATACCAATTTGAATGTTATTGACCTTAGCTCTTGGGATGTTTGGTGATCTCGTGAGAACAGGCGTATTTGACTTAGTCGTGGTTGGAGACAGTAAAGAGATCCAGTATGGTAAGAGTGATTTTATATTTAACGTGTCTTACTACCATCCTGTCAATCAGCATATAACTATACCAATGAGGTAAGGATAAGTATGACAGGGTTTAAATCAAAGTATCCACATTTGTGTGGAAGAAATATCATGAATACTACCAGTCAGAGTTTGAACCTCGACCTCCCCGTCACCAACAAACCATACTACACGAACTTGACGTCTTCTTCGCACGACATCGATGTGTGTAAAATTAGACTACAAATAAAACCTTAAGTATTATTAACCTAATCACGGCTGCTATGGAATCAGTGTTATCGATAAAATATATATTCGATGCCATGCAAGCTTTTTTTTTTTTTCAAATTCACATTGTGATTTTATGTTAGCCTGAAAACAAACTCCACCAGCTTATTATTTTAGTTTTTCCTTAATTGTACGCCAATATATTTTAATTTGATACACATTTTATTAATATAGCTCCTGTCTCATCGGTTGTAGGGTGACCTCTGGAAGGTACATGTATCGACTATCAAGTAGAACCGAGAGGAGAGATCAAGTTTGACGGGAAGGGCCTCATCTGATAGAGAGAAAAGTTACTATATCTACTTTCACATATCCATACGTCAAGACATGTTATCTGCTAAGGACAGGCTACACGGAGCCGCACCACACCGCATTTTTCCGGTGGAATGCTATCCATGTTTTTAAATGCAAGTGGCTACACGACCGGCGCGGATGAATCGTCGAGAGAGCATTGCTCCGCATTTTTGCGGTGCTGTGTGGTGCAGACCATTTAGCCACCTACCACCGGAAATAAATGTTCAGGAGCTTCCGAACTTTGTTTTCATGGTAAAACTAGGCATCTCTTTCACATCCGTTGCACGTGTGACGCTGTAGTCATTGTTTACATTACGTACAAGATAAACAATATTAGGCCTATTTACAACAACTTATTCAACAACAAACATTCTTCTTATTAATCATTAGCTAACTTAAAACTTTATTTTTCGTAATTAATAGTTAACTTAATTTTATGAAAATAAGTGGAAATCTATGCAAGTAAAAATAAAAATACAAACTTATTTTGTAATAGAACTCAGTCTATAAGGAGTAAAAATTGTTAGAAAATTTGGTGCGGTGCGGTGCGGGTCGCTGTCACTTTTTATATATAGTATCAATATCTATAAAATAATGCTAATGCTATATTAGCATGTCATCAATGTCGGCCACAAAGAACATAATTTGGTTGTTTTCTAAGACTTTTACTGTGAGAATTGGGCCGTATTCAGTAAGGAGTCTTCCAGAACCATGTCGTCTCAAGTACTGATTACTTACTCAGACGTGTAAAAGGCTTGAGAGAACACAGGATTTAAAAAAAAAATTACAAGTTTCTCCGCGTTACCGTGTAAAGCTCTAATTGTCACAACCTTTTTCACGCTGAGACAACTCGAGTTTTGAGCTTCAACTTTCTCCTGAGCGTCCGTGTGATTCTCAGCGGCTGTTTCTGTAGCAAATGTTCTTGTTGGGTTGCTGGCGTCTGAGACCTCCTCGTTAAAATAAAACTATCAGGAATCGGACACAAATCCCCCGAAATACTCTCAATGCCCATTTAGACTGATTCACGCAAGACCCTTTCTTGAACTTTAAATGAATGATAGATTTTATATTTTATACGTCATTTAAGATCAAGGCTACCCGCTTCAGTGGCCGCATGATCTAACGCGTCGCTCTCACAGTAGGCTACACTACCGATGATGGGGAGATCGAGGTTCGAATCTTGGTTGGGTGTACTGATGATTTTTTTTTTCAAAATAGTTTTCCACTCTCCCTCCACACAAATGCGGGTATAGGCTACTTCCTATAAAATGTATAACCCTCCTCATCATTAATACCACTAGAGTAATTCGTACACACGCGTATAACCCAAACGGATAGTAAGTAGCAGTGCAAAAAAGACTGAGAAAATTATATAAAGACGCAATTTTTATAAATTTACTAGAACGAATACAAAGATGCATGTCAAAAATAATCTTTATAAATAAGCTATCCTTTTACTCTTGTACATTTCCTCTAACCCGTAAGGTAGCAAGTTCACCTTTCTCTTTACATTATGCTGCATCTCATAACCATAGCGGAACCTGTCAAGGTAAGACAGTAAGCTCTGGAGTGTACCTCCCAACTTGATTACTTGAGTGCAATGATAATAGAAAACTTTATTTTAGCATAGGTGACCTTGTGGTCTAGGGGTAAGGTGTCAGGCTTCTGTGCTGGGGATCCGGGGTTCAATCCTCGATCCCGGCACAGATTTATCTGATAGCCAAACCCTTCCTTCACCTCTGACAAGACGTGTATTAATCACAACTTGTGAATGTGTGGAATGCCAGGCCTCCACCGTGGTTCGGATTCCACGTTAAACTGTAGGTCCTCCATTTCATCTCACAATCACCCTACCATTACACATTAGCGTAAGTGCGTACAACCCGAACGGGTAGTAAGACGCGGTGCTAATAATAATAATAAGTTTATTTTACTGTCCCGTTCTTTTCTTCTTTCATTGCACCGCGTTTAATGTATCGGCACTTAACGGTAAAGAGATGAGGATGGTCTTATAGGAAATGTATCCACATTCTTTGGGAGGAGAGAGAGTTACAAACCATTTATATATATAAAAAAAAAGCTTGTGTACACCCAGCCAGGATTTGAATCCCACAGAAAGTGCTGGTGATAATCACATGCGGGAAACTAACCTTAGTCTACCTGACCTAAATTTCGAACCTTGACGACCTTCTGTCACCTGAAATACAGTATTTTGCGAGTTTGACACCTTAAGGTCATCTGACTTCAGCCAATGGTAGGGTAGTTTACAGAAAGATTTGTTAACATTAGACTCATGTTTAAGGATACTAACGTCAATATCTAAAGCTCAACGTTTCCTGAAATATTTGCTAAGTTTTGTGCAAATCGATTCCAATTCATATGAAAATAAATATTAGAGAGGTCTGTTTGTGAAATTTGCATGGGTGGGCACGCGGGCTAACCAGTCTGACTCGCCCGTGGCGAGGCGATTGGGGCTTTAGTCTCCTGGTACGATATACTCAAGATGGGGTTTTTAAAAGGTTTTCCATTCTCTCTCCACGCGAATGCTGGCATATTTACTCTAACTCCTACATTCATAATCCTTACTCCAGCAGCGTAGCCAGAATTCATATAATTATACCAGACGGTTAGTAAGATGCGGGGAAATTTATCTTTCCTTTTTTTAAATTATTACTTTTATAATATTAAGTAATCACTATTGTGTCTCTTAATAAGTTTTAATGGCGTAATTATGCTATAAATGGGGTTTCTCGGGGGGCTCAAATATATGTAGAGCTATGTGTAAATATTTAAATATTGTGAACTTAAAAGTTTATCTCTGAGATTTTACTTAAACTTGAACTAGTTCGCTATTTTTAGAATCTTATCTCACACTGATAAAATGAATTAGGTTTGTTAAAAATTAATTGAAAAGTGTAGTTCTAAATTTCTTGGATAGTAAATGCTAGTTTCCTAATTTATAGAAAGTATGTTAATGTTTGATATCGAGATTATGATGAATGTTGACGTTTGATGTGCCCCCAAACCTAAAAAAGTAGTTCTTAAGATTCTGTCTATCTGTTCCTGGGGTTAGTGCCGAAACATTCCAATGGATTTGGTTCAAACTTGATATTTATATGTTTGTTTTTTAATCATAGCTGGAGGCGAAATTGTTTATTTTAATTCTACCTATTAAATTCAGGCTAGTAAGGTCATAGTATCTAGAATGGTCGATTTTAAATAAATTGAAACTATTGTTTGAAAATAGGAATTTACTTCAAATATGTGGAGTGTCTTATTTTATAAATAACAGTGAGTACCCTAGTAGTTTTCAGAGAAAATTTGATTTAAGTGTAGTGAAACAATGACAAATTTTTAGAAATTTGGGTCCAAATAATAATAATAATAATAGGATATATAGGGCAGAACAAATATTAATATTAATTAATTATTATTATTTAAATAGTTTTCTTAGGGTAAAAACATGGTTTTTAAGATATGAGGATTGCTTTAGAGATTTGCAAGTTTCCATACCGTATTTTCTTTAAGGGATACTGCAGTGTCAGGACATTTTTCTTCAAGCAGATGGAATCCTAAAGTGGATGTTTAGTTATTTTATGAAGACTGTAAGATTATCAAAAGGCACTCTGAGCTTCTACAAGTAGTTATATTCTCGTACACATTAGGAACCATTCGGGAGACTTGGCAGGTATGCTACTATAATTTCTATAAAAAAGGAGAGCAAAGGTTTTCGTCAATCACCAGAGCTATATCAATCACAATGAATGATTATCCTGTCTGAAACTGATCCAAGAGTCCAGGGCTCTAAAACCTTCACTTTGCCTTCCTGTTTGCTCAAAAGCTTCTCAGAAGATGTTCCGTATGTATCTGCCTAGATAATAATGTTTTAATAATTTTGATTCAAATTACATCACTTGTTGACAAGACATATTCGTGAGGAAAATGAATCCAGAGTTGTTTTTAGATAACTTTCATCTGTCATGAATGGCTAAAATCACCATGAAAGGATCACTCTTAGATAATTGCAGGGTTAGCTTTATTAGCGAACTAGAGTTCGACACAGGAGATAGCTGTTTTTCCTACAAAAGGGTGATTTCTACCTGTCAGCGTTAACTACTTACTTATACCCCAGTTCTCTTATGTATGGACATTTCTGATAGCTATAAAAAGCTAGTAGATCTACTTTTACGTATTAATGGGTCGAGTCAGGAAATCTGCAGATGTCACTTTTGATGGATACCATCAATACCTATTAAATAATACTATTAGCATAGTAGAATTTTATGAATGTTGTCTACAAAAAAAACCTTTGCATTTTTTAAAAGGTGCTTCAAATGTTCATTTATAGTAAAATCAAGCAAGGTACACAATAAAGGGATAGGGATGTTGAAGGTAGAATTTAGAGGTAAAGTATCCAATTGGCGTGGAGGGAGAGAAGGAGACTATATAAACATAAGCACTCCACTACACCCAGCAAAGATTCAACATTCCCGTCAACGGAAAACTGGATCAGAGGGGAATTGGTCCACCGGTGAGAAGTTACAGTGGGAAAATGAATTTTGGTGCATTTTCTTAAAAAATAGCCTTACTATTCTGGTCCCCTTAAGTTAAATATAGCGACACAATTGGTACTATAGCTTTGTGCTTGAAAACACCCATAAATGTTAGAATAACATAAATCCCGTCTTAAACTAGGAAGATTATTGTTGGATCCCAAATGCAATCCTTGATTTAGAAGGGTTTATCCAAGGCCGTAGCCAGGGAGGGACTTTGGGGGCTCAAACCCCCCGCGAAATTTTATGGACAAAATATAATATATGACTTTATTTATGGTTCAAACAATATTAAAATTAAGATACAAATACAACATAGGGGGCTGTGTTACCATTAAAAGCACTTCAGAGAACTTTTAGAGGGGTTAAATATTTAGAAATTTTCCTAGCCTTCGGCAATTAGTGAGCTCTTTTACCATAAAAAAAAAAAAACACTTCAGAGAGCTTCTAGAACTGTTTATCATTTAGAATTTTTTTCTAGCTTCCAGCAATTGGGGGATGTGCCCACCAAACCCCCCCTGAAATTATTGGCTGGCTACGGCCTTGGGTTTATCAACCTGTTTTCAACATTTGTTCAGGTAAATCCCAGTACAGCTCTCTTAGACTCGTCTATTTAAACTTTATATTTAAGATAATGTCGTTAATAGCCTCGTAGTTGTAGCAATAAAATAAAATGAAGTGTCAGGAAAACCTTAAGAGCGACAACATATTGAAAACGTCAAAGATGTTCGAATATATTATTGACTATTCAAGGTAAAAGGAACACACACATGAGATACAAACAAGCTATATAAGTTCATCACCCCTTAGAGAATAGACACAGGAGTATGTAAATATGACTGGCAGAGCATGAATAGGTGAATGTTTAAATTAGAATATAGCGCAACGTACAGCCCAAACAATACAAACTAGCCAAACGATGTTACTTATGCCATACTGGGGAGCTGTTGAAATTTTAACAATGGGCTTGAAGGTTGAAAAAAAAAGTACCTACACACAGGTGTTCAAAAAAATGCAGATCTGTAAAAAAAATATCATTTCAAACATATTCTGGTCTCATAATGATTATAACGATATGAATGTTATGACAGACGCATGTAAGAACAAAAAGAAACTTATTATCTAAAACAAAATTACAAAGATAACTAGCGTATAAAATAATATTTAATTATCAAAAAAGGAAAACTATGCCAAAAGCTATATAATAATATATATATATACACCATAGTGACATATATATATACCATAGTGACATATATATATAACATAGTGATATATATATATACATACCATAATGACATATTCGCCTTTCTATATAGTATATAAATACGCGAACATGTTAACATTGGGCTCATGCAAGCTCATCTTATCCTTCTAGTAGCAGCATAGCAAAATAAAGTTTCGTTTTAACTCACTGAGTTTTCTGACATTGTCAGGAAAACCAAAAACACAAATTAATGTTAGAAATAAATCTCTGGACAGCGTTACAAATTTTAATTAGATTTTTATCTAAAAACGTACACGTTATTCATTAAAATTACCAAACGATATTTTTCTGAGAGCACTGGAATAAAAAAAACTGTTAAAGAACATTATAAAGTTTAATTAAAATAATAAAAAAACATCACAGTATTAAAAGTTAAAAAGCAGCTCAGCAAACAATAAACTAAGTATTAGTATTAGTATATCTCAGGTAAACAAGCAGCATAGCAGGGTCAACTACACATCGCCTGACGTTATAGTTAGGGGAGGGAGCGCTCAGGTCCTCAGAGTAGAGGATTTCAAAGGCTGTGACTTGAGAAACATCCTAAATGCCCACTATAGACTCAAAAAAAGAGCTAAATGATAAAAACTACGTTTTTTAAATGGTAATCTAAGCCTTTTGTTTATTATGTTATTGTCAAAATAAATAGCACCATGTTTTCAACGAGAGCATTTGATGGTTTGAGTGTAATTTTTCTTAACACCAGATGGAAACAATTTTAGAAGCCAAAGATATTCCAATACTTGTTTATGTAACAGCTTTACCTTGAATAACATACTAAACTAATTATCTAAATACTACCACGTAATTATTATAGAACGAGCAATAGACAAAACAAAGGAATATTTTTTGATATAATTACATCTTTTTATCAGACGTATGAGAGTCTACTTGTATAATTAAAAGTACCTGGTTTAATTCTCGAAAGTGGCAAGCATTCATTATTTAGAAAATTATCTTGTTCTAAGTGATACTTTTTTTTATAATCGTGTCTTACTTCCCCTGTCGGGCTATACACCAATGTGCTAAGTACGCTAATGGCTATAGGGATTTGGAAGGTTGTATTTATAGGAAGTGTACCTGCATTTGTGTGGAGGAATAGTGAAAAACCATTTTGGTAAAACCACCCTCATTACACCTGACTAAGATTCGAACCTCGATCTTCCCGCTATCAGCAGTCTAGTCTACTGTGATAGTAGCGCCTTAGACCATGAGTCCACCGAAGTGCATTAGTGATAAATTAAAGATCTAGACGCTAAGTGCTGTGTTTGTTTTAAAACATTGGTCAATGTGAGTATCCAATATGGATAGCTATGGTACTTAAGGCTGAAAATCATGATCAGCAGTGGAAATAGAACCATGAATACTTTCTAATTACTAATTGGTATCTCCATCCACTGAACTATGCGCTTAGAAGGAGAAAACAGCCAGCGTAGTGATACGAAGTGAACTCACATAAGATCTGTAGCGTCTCGTCGGCGTCATCCCCTGTAGGAGGCACCTTGGAGGCGTCGCGAGTCTTCTTGACGGCGACCCTGTTGCTGGGAGGGTCCTCCCCGCCTAGGAGCTGGTAGATCTGTCCGAATATCGAGGTATAATCGCCTGTTAATAGGAAGAACAACACCAGGAGCAACACAAGCCTAAGGAAACTCGTCTCCATGTTGGATTGCGCGCACTGGCTACAGTCACAACACTGGGTCAGTGGTGGAGGATTGGTCCCTCCGCTGCCTGAGTTCCCCTCCATCCCCCCACACCCCCTCAATCGGCCTACTTGCCGGCCTCGGCAGCTCGGTTGAGCTCTCGCTGACATTACATGAGTGAAAGTGAATGGCTTTTCAACAGAAACACTTTCAGTTACCTCCAGTGGCGTCGGAAGCTTTACTGAAAGGGAGGTAGTGAAAACAATACATCCTCTCAGCTGTCACAAGAATACATTTAGAAAATGTGTAAAATATATTTTAAATGTTTTTTTTTAATATATATATATATATATAAAGATTTACTGTCAAACCTAAATTGAATAATTAAGATGTATATTCATTTTCGCTATGGGTACATTTATCAATTGATACTAAATATAGTTGAAAGCAAAAGTACACCTGATCATGAGAATCAAACCCGATACCTTTAGACCAAAGATCCCGGATTAAATTCTCATGTCCAAGTGTAGTTTTTCAACTATTTGTTTTTTTTATTTATTTAAAAGAGATTGAGTAGTTAAATTCACCAGCGTACCATGTTTTACAGGATAGTATCATGTACCCTTTCTCTGGGGTCAAAAGGGGTACATTGTACCCCTTATCCCCATCACAATAAGCCTATAAGGCAGGGTCGGCAACCAGTCACTACTACAGTGTCATCTTTGAGTCTTCTAAACTCGCCATTATACCAAGTACTATCAAATAATATTTGAATAACCAAATCAACCTTGATCAGCCATAATCGGTTATATTATATGAACAATATTTAAGTTTAATATGAACGTGTACATTTTATTTATTTATTTTTCCTAGAAAGAAAGGGACATAAGTATTTGTGGAAATATTAACTTTAAGTAAGAAATATAAGAGTTATGAACATACAAAAAAAAAAAAGCAATAGTAGAGTGAACAAATGATGAGTGATCGCGGCACCTTTGATAAGTTAATAAGTCAATATGTGTCAAAAATTATGTGTGATCGCGGCACTTTGATAAGTTAATAAGTCAATATGTGTCCAAATGTTTGGCGAGACCCCTGTGTTTAAAGCCAGTGATTTCTTGTCATGTGTAGTGTATGATCATCAACGGAGTTGAAAGAGTTTATAAAACTTTAAACATTTAAAATTACTTAGGTTGAACTAAAAATATAGATTTTGTGGTTCTTTAAATACTAACGTTACACAAAAGAGTGAAGAGTATATAAAAAATACATGCGATTAGTGAAACGTATTTGTATAATATTTCTTTAAATTTAACTTAGAGTAGGTTTTTCTCACGAGACACCCTTTTAGTGACTAAGTTAATTCAAATTAATCGCAGACGATTCCCGGCTCTGCTAGGAACATTATTTAACTCCGAAATAAAAACTAAAGTCCTGGTGAAGTTATAGAATTTGTGTACGATATTTACCATCTATGTACCAAGCATACAGTACACATGATATGTGATATAAATGGTACGAATTTTAATAACCTTAAAAATGATCCAAACTGGACCTTTACTATACCATCACTCCACACCAGGGCCGTAGCCAGCCAATAATTTCAGGGGAGGTTTGGTGGACCCATCCCCCAATTGACGGAGGCTAGAAAAAATTATAAATAAAAAACTGTTCTAGAAGCTATCTAAAGTGTGTTTTTATGGCGGCACTACCCCCAACTATCGGAGGCTAGGACAAATTCTAATTATTAAACAGATCTAGAAGCTCTCTTAAGTGCTTTTTTATTGGTACCATAACCCCATAAATGCCGGAGGATATAGGAAAAATCTCTATATCTAAACAACTCTAGAAGCTCTTTAAGGTGTTTTATGGTAACATAACCCCCTAACTGCGGAGGTAGGAAAATGCTATATATTTAAACACCTCTAGTTGCTCTCTAAACATTTTTTTTATAGTAGCATAGCTGTTGAAGTTAAGGAAAAATTATAAATATTAAACACCTCTAGAAGCTATCTGAAGTGTCTTTTATGGCACCATAACATCCTAAATGCCGAGGGCTGGGAAAATTTCTAAATATTAAACACCTCTAGAAGTTATCTGAAGTGTTTTTTATGGCAACATAACCCCCTAAACGCCAAAAATAGGAACAATTCTCAATATTAAGCACCTCTAAAAGCTATCTGAAAATTTTTTTTACTACAACATAACACCATAACTGCCGAAGGCTAGAAAAAATTCTAAATAATAAAACACCTCTGGAAGCTCTCTGAAGTGCTTTTTATGGTAACACAGCCCCCTAATTTATACTTGTACCTTAATTTTGATATTGTTTGAACCATAAATAAAGCCATATATATTTTGTTCATAAAATTTTGGGGGGGGGGGGGAGTTGAACCCCGAACCCCCACCCCCCCGACTACGGCCTTGCTCCACACCCAGCCTCATTCTTATATACCACCCATGAAACTCAAATTTTACTGTAATCAGCAAATCCAAGACTTCCATAATAACATGTTAATTGGGAATAAACAACATATATGAAATAAAAATATTGATCAGTGATCAGAAGAACTGGTGTGTTCTCATACTCCAGCGTTGAAGCCTATTGAAAGGGTAATCAAAACTATTTCTAAATAGTACTTGTAACTTATTATCATCCCTTAGTTGAATATTTATTGGTCAGCTATTAACATGCGTAGATTTACTTGTAATTATTTTATATATTATTATTATTATTATTATGGTATAGGGATAAGTAAGGAAGCATTTAGAGGTAATTACTGACACTTGCGTGGAGAGAGAGTGGTAAATCATTACACTTGCGTGGAGGGAGAGTGGTAAACCATTTTAGTAAAAACCACCATCAGTATACCTTGCCGAGATTCTAATCCCAACCTCACTATCATCACTCATAAGCAGTCCAATATAGCACGAGAATGACGCCTTACACCATTCGGCCACTCAAGTGGGTCATTTTCTTTTTAAATGCGTATTTTTCTTTCCCCGCATCTTCGTATTTAATTGGGCTGTACGCATATATTAATTAAGCTAATGTGATAGGTATAAAGAAGAAGGAATCCAAGTGGAAATGAACCTGAATTTTCTTAAAGGGAAAGCGGGAAAACATTTAATAAAAATAACCTCTCGATATACCTTTTTGGGATTTGAGCCCTGAACTCCCCACCAGTAAATTGGACTAAACATGCCTACCAAAATGACGTGTGTGAGAATATTACAAATTGTATTTATATTCTTAACTCATTTAATTAATAATGTAAAGATAAATTATACAGTAATTCAGAAGGGAGTAATATTAGAAGCTCTTGGCAAATCGTTAAATTAACTTTTTAGTTAATTAATCAAACAAATCATTTTTTTCCATGCTAAATTTGAGTGACTTTTATTCATTGTTGGTGGTCGAAAGTGGGCCTCCAATGAAAATCGAGTATTATGTGTGCAAGAGCCATTGAATGGCCAAATAGGAATCAGTTGAGAGAGAACATTTAACAGATCCATTTTTAACAATCCCTCCCTACCATGGCACGCCACTTAGACTTTCCACTCGTTTAGCAAGTTGTGTGTAGTCAGCCTTGAGGGAAAGAGTCCATGCTACACGCTGTGGAGCAGGGTCAGCAGCATGTCAGTGCCGCGATCATACAAAGCTATTCTCTCTGCTAGTGTGTCTGACTCTGACACGAGCTAATCCCGAGTGGTCGCTAGAACTAACAAGGCCGCAATCACAGACAAGGTATACACCAGACCCGTGCTGGGAGGTAGCGAGGTGAAACCACAGTCTAGTATATACAGTCGCGAAGATCCGGGCAAATATTTGCAGCCAGTGCGATGGCAGCGCTTATAGCGGCCAGCAAGCAACACTCTTCTGCCGACAAACATTCCATTAGTAGTGTATTCACTATGTTGATTGTTAGTCGTCCGTAACAAGATGTATTTGAGAAGTGGATAAGTTAATTAATATTATTATAATGGCTACAAAGAGAGGCGATGTGTGCAGTGCTATAAGTATTAGTAACAATAAGAAAAGAAACCTGATATTTCATTTTTTATATTTCCTAAAGACAGTGAAAGAAGCATAAAATAGTTAGTCAACAGCCAACGGTACGATTTATTCAAGAAAGATGTGCGATATTTGTATAATAACATTAAGATTTGTGCATTTCATCTTGAATATTCACAATTTATGAACTAGAAGAAAAATAAATTAATATGGAATGCGATTCCAACTCTCTTTGATGTTCCAAATAAACCTGCAAGACTGTGACATTGAAACAGAAATTACCAACTAAATGTAAAGAATCGGCTCCAAAGAAAAATAAAGTTAGTGCTACTTCTGTGGAAACTTTACTTAATATGGGTGATGTAAATAAAGTAACTGTAAATGAAAAAATTTCAACAAACGTTCCAGACACTTCGACAAGTCAAGACGTAAATGAAATACAACAATTGAAGAAAGTTATTGGATATTAAAAAGAATCTTGTAAAAAGAAAAGTGCAGAAATCTCTAGATTATGGAAAAAACATAAGGAACTTAAGATATGTTCTTGCCATATTAATGTCATGGGCAAAATAAAAATAAATCGGGATAGTGTGGAAAACTTTTTTTTCAGTAATTAGCACAAAGGGGGATTCCAAAGTGATCCATCTCCAAATAATTTTATTTTGTCCTTTAATAGTGTAACGTTGAGTAAGCTACTCAATTGTGACAACACCACAACTGGAAATTGTGAAAATGTGGACTGAGGACAATTGATTTTGGACATAATATCTGCACATAGGCCTACACTTAGAGTTTCTTCATTATTGAAGCCTGAAAATGAAAGCTGTGCATTAGAGACAATCATTAATAGCAATGATTTCTCAAAAAAGATTTGGGTGAGCTTAATAGCATGCGCTATGTATTTGGGTGTATTTAAAAAAGTTTTTTCAGTACACAAATGTGATAAATGCAGATCATCTTTAACTGAGAACGACAGTATTGTTGACGAAAGCAAAAATAAAATGTATACTCATTCCAAAAACTATGATAACAGTGATGAATTTGGAAGCTTAGTGATTTGCAAAAAATAATGTTTTTACATTTTTGGAAAATTGGGAAAATCAGTTGCCATGAGATTTTGATTAGTTTGCTCATAAAAATAAATGTGGGGTAGTGTTTGTCAAATCACTGATGAATGTTCCTGGATTTCCAGGTGAATGCTGCCAAGATACAAAACTTTCTCTCATTAAACTGTTTGTAAAGATTAGGCTATTTACGCTCTGAAATTTAGGAACGAAATACTTCAGTCCAAGCAAAGAAAAGATAAAAAAAAATACCTAACATTTAACCATTTGGGGAGCTGACTTTAATAAAAGTGTGCTCATGACTATACACAGAAATAAAATTTAATTTTTAATTATTATTTTTTTGGTGTTAAAGTTTGCTACCTTTGTTTAAGTTTTGTTATGTGTTTAAGTTTTGTTATGTATTTAAGTTAACTTAATAACAACATATTTTATGTAAAGTAAATATATTAATCAAATTAAAATTCATCTTATTATCAATTTGTATTTTCATTGTCGTCCTTATGCACAATTTTTTACTATTTTGCTACTTCAATTAATAGTTTTGATGTAGCATTTAAACATAAAAAAATATTACTGTCTTCATTAGTTTATAGGCCTATATAATATTTTGTAAAGTTACACATTATAGATCCGTTATAATTTTGAATGAAATTGGAGGATTTAATAGTAATGTTCTTAAAAGGCTCAACACGATTGTTGTAATTAATTTAACGCTCAACAAATATTAAATGCTATGCATTATCTTCCTAGTGATTTGTAAATCCTTCAATTAAAGTTTCCTTATCATAGACATTTAATATATCTGAATAAATAACGTTTTAAACTGATGTTCTAAGTGCAGAGCTATACAACTCAATGGACAGGTCCATGCATCTGCCTGCAGGCCACTTGAAGCGCTAGCGTTGCGCCGGGTTGCACTTTTCACCACTAGTAGGCTTCGCGGCTGTATATAGTAGACTGTGGTGAAACCGTCCGACCCCTAAAACTCATCCGTTCCTGCGCATGACTTCAGCTTAGCATTGCGCGCTGGCCACTTGAAGCGCTAGCGTCGCGCCGGGTTGCACTTTTCACCACTAGTAAGCTTCGCGGCTGTATATAGTAGATTGTGGTGAAAGCGTCCGACCCCTAAAACTCATCCGTTCCTGAGCATGACGTCAGCTTAGCATTGCGCGCTGTGGCACGTTCTCAAGTAAACTTTGGGTTTCAACAATATGTCTCATATAAATCACTACATAATAATGTAGAAGTATATAGAGATCTTTTAGAATATTTGTAGCAAGTATAATATGGGTGTGAAATAATGAAACTACGTATACTTTAACATTACTATTCAAAGTGAACGAACTTATTAAATTCATCAAACAAGGAAAATAAAAACAATAGATTCATATTTTACTAATCAAAATATTATGATGCACACGTTAAAGAACATTTGATTCAATAACTCTAATCAATATTAAATTATATTATGGATTTTAAACAAAATCCTTGACTTGAACCAATAAAACCAAGAAAAACTACTGTTATTTACAACAACAAAAAACACAAAATATAATATGTAACTATGAAAAGCAAAATACATTTAAAATATTTTAAACATTTATAAACACCTATTTTATAGCTGCAATATTAAGGCCACATCTTTTTTTTTTTTCATCTCTGATTGGAAATCACTGTTTTTACTTTCTCATATAAATATAAAATCATAACCGTAAAAATTTTCAACCTTGAAATTTTGATGAATCTTTGCGTTTAATATACTAAACCCAAAAAAAAGTGCAGCTTACAATTATGTATGTCCAGGGTACTTTATCCTAAAATATTAATGAATTTATTTAAACTTGAAATTTATATTTAATATGGCTATAACTTAGAATTTTTAAACAGACACTAGCTCTTAAATATGAGACATTTTCTGAAAATTAATTTGTTTAAATTTTAATTTTTTTACAGGTCACCTTAATGATTTTGTTTAAAATTGATATTTTAGGAGTGTTTTACCTGACAATATAAACTGTATACTTGTTTTTCGGGTAAAAATTCATTTATGGGCAGTTTACTAATGCTTATTGACTAATTTCTTCCACATGGCTTCATCCTTCTGCATTTTTGTGGAGAATATAGTAAAATACGATATTGCAAAGACTTCTGGAAATCTTCTTTAGCAAAATTATCAGAACAGATTGTGGCTGGATGGAAATGTTATAATTAGCTTAGAAGAAATGGTTTAATTTAAGGAAGAAATAATTTTGTAAATATAAAAATAAAAATGGATATGAATAAGGAAAAATTATTAAATTATTTTAAATATTTCAACAAGATTCTTAAAAATCATGTAAAATATTAATTTAGAATTTTACATTCTTATTTTTCCTCCACGTCCATCTGGCTATATGCATCTATTTACACAAAATAATATGATATGAGAAATGTAAATTTAAAAGAAATATACCTTCATTTAAATATGAAGGGGAAGAAACCATTTCATGAAAACCCACCTTATCACACTCAGCTGAAATCGAATCCCGACCTCGCTGATCACTAGCAAACAGTAGATTAGCTTGATGATTAGGCTAAGTCCACGTGATAATCTAGCGTGTCAAAACTAAACAATCAAATCCTTGGTACTTTCTATGACAGGAGTTACCAACTTAAATATGCCAGGTCACAGTCACTCACAGTTGAATCCCCGAGCTATTGGCGGATCGCAACATATCAGCTAATTTTTGTCAATTTATGCAAAAATGAGAAAAGGTATTTAATATGAATGAAATAATAAAGTGATAGTTTAAACATGTTTAATTACATACAAAACGAATTATCCGACAAAAATATAATCTTTGCTAAGCCAAATAATACAGCAAATGTGGAGAAGAAATTATTTGAGCTTTCATGAATTTAATCCCCCTTGTCAAAAGCTTTCGTTTCTCGGATAAAAACAACAAATTTTACTACAGTAGATTACTTTCGCAAGAAAAATGTGGACCACCAGTTGGGAACCCCGATTAGAGCAATAATTAATATTGTTGAAATATTTATAAAGGAAAACCATGTAAATTTGCTCATTATAAGCGTAATTATTTTAAAAGTCTTAATTATAATATATATACATTGTTGGAAAAACGAATTATTAAATTACACGTCCAAGATTTTAAAATACTGACAACTAAAATATACAGATTGTAACAATGGCAGAAAAACACAAAAAAATTAAAAGACAAAGTAGAGAAATTCCTATTAATAAAATACAGCTACACTTTAATAATAAATTTGCAGTTTAAACTGATCTTTTTGTCACTTTTATAAAAAAAAAGCATAAAAAATATCTATCCCCCCGCATCGTCGGGAACGTGTAGGCTACAACGTCAACATTCTTATCTAGTTCGGTTTGTTGGTGACGGGGAGATTGGGGTTCAAATACCGACCGGGTTTACTTACGTTGTTTCCTAAATGATTATCCATCCTCCCTCCAAGTCAGTTCCTACCTTATTAGTATAAATATGCGACTGCCTGAACAGTAAAAAGACAAGCTCAATATTTTTTTTAAAATACAGGTCACTAATGCTAATAAATAGAACTACGCAAAAATAACAAAATTAATCAATAATATACCCACTTTAGTTGTCAAATTCCTGGAAGTGGGCCTATTACCTAATGGTTTTCCACTCTCCCTCTACGCAAATAAGGATACACTCCTATAAATTCAACCATATTCACCCCTAGAATATTTGCGTTGGTTAAATATGCGTATACTCAAAAGGGTAAAAATACAATGGTGACAAAAACACATTATTTAAAAATAGCTTCTGCTATGATTTTAGATTTTGATTCTGATTGACGGCGATTATAAGTCTTAAGACCTTGTAGTGCAGTTATATTACTATTAAATTATATATAATATTTTAATGAATGTTTGTATAATTTATCTATAAAGCATCAACCGTTGCAATATTATATTTGGTATTATAGTCAGATAAATGACTTAAAAGTTTTCAGATTAAATTTGTCTTCCCTCTTACATGCTACTACCACTTTATTTTATTAAGTTCATCCTTCGGAGAGCTATGATAAGAGTGCTGTCAATCTGGAATTGATTCCTGATTTGTAAAAACTTTTAAACAACTAAATAGTGGTATATTTGCCTGGTTTCCCTCAAGTTGTCCCTTCTTCAGCTATCTTACTCCTCGAAGCTGACGTCACGACAAGAAGGAAGGGTGGGAGAACATGCGCACGGTTTCACTTTATTTCTTCCCACCGCGCACCAGAACCAACAAGTCCGCAGCCACAGACAAGGAATAACACCATAACCAACAAGGCCGCAGCCACAGACAAGGAATCACAATAGACCCACAACAAGGCCGCAGCCACAAAACAAGGTATTCACTAGACCCAACAAGGCCACAGCCACAGACAAGGTATACACTAGACCCAACAAGGCCCAGCCACAGACAAGGTATACAACCCAGACCCAACAAGGCCACAGCCACAGACAAGGTATTCACTAGACCCAACAAGGCCACAGCCACAGACAAGGTATTCCACAGACCCAACAAGGCCACAGCACAGACAAGGTATACACAGACCCAACAAGGCAAAGCCACAGACAAGGTATACACTAGACCCAACAAGGCCGCAGCCACAGACAAGGTATACACTAGACCCAACAAGAGCCGAGCCACAGACAAGTATACACTAGAACCCAACAAGGCCACAGCCACAGACAGGTATACACTAGGCCCCAGTTTCCAGGTTAAAATTGCTGCACTCATTGGGAGAGATTGAGTCCCTCAAATGGGGATCGTAGGGGATTGAACCTAGGACCTCTGGACCTGTAGCCAGGAACTCTAACCCTAAATATGTATGAGCACATATATTTATATGTATATGCATGGATTAATTGATAGATACCTATATGCATACAAAAACCATACGGCCTATTATAATTATATATATGAAACATGTGGGACCCACTTCAGCGGTAAACAGAAGACACAAAAACCATGACAAAAGTTCGTATACGTATTGGGAAAAAACAACACTAAACACCAAATTTAGCGTTACTTAACTTAAAAATAATGGTTATATTTAGATATTTATAGAAGAGTAGTTCATAGGCTTTACTCGGAAAAAACACAAAGTATTCTTGAGATAGTTAATTATTAGATATTTGAATAGAAACATTTATTTCTCAATAACTTGGGTACAAAACATATCTTGAAATTAGACTTTTTATAGTAGTTTAAAATTATTATTTTAATGTTTCATTAGCAAAATAGTTGTTGGCAAATTTTAAAATAATACTTAGTCCAATTATGACCTTTCCGCTATATTTTCTTTACTGTTTGGTTAGTCACCTGAAAAAAAAAAAAGAATTGACCAATTAAAATATTTAAGTTATCAATTAATTGAGCTAAAGCTAAATGAATCGCCGAGTGGTTTTTCATAATGGTTTCCTCCAACTTAATCTCCTTGTCGATGATGATGGATTTCCTATGAAAAAACCTAAACTCTACTCCATTTCAGGGGTCTTCCATAATCTAGCCTACGTAGTGTTGTTCTGTGCATGGGATTACATGAAGGAGAGGGTGTTACGTCATTAGTGTTACGTAATACAGATCTTATAATTTCTAATGTTTAAAAAGCTATATTATTGTTCTTAGTACTTAGTTCTTACATAATATAATAAACGCTCAATAAGTGTTTCAGTGAAACCCACACTGGTGCCAACACAATTCAAGACGTCAGTCTCACAATATATTTGATATTCTGTAACGGGGTAGTCAAGGCTTTGTGTTTCAGCTGGGTGCATTGGGATTAGTTTTCCGCTAGAATTTTTCCAATATAATTTAAATTTCCCTCCCCTCTTCCCCAACCTGTCAAATTTTAAATGTAGATATACCACCGTTTTGCACCTTTTCACACCCAAGTATTGAGTTTTGCACCCTAACCCCAAAGACGGTATAGCCGTTTATGCTTAGGGGGGACCAAGTTAAATGAAGCCCCCTCTAAATTAAATAGTTGTTTTATTTCATGCTAATTTAAAATTAGTTTAGTTAGAAGAAAAAAATAACAAAGAGAAAAAGTAGAAGATCAAAGCCAATCATTTTAGTTTATCTTCTAACTATATAAACTCTTAGTTTTACCCCAAGTTCAACATTATTATGACCCGCCTCGGTGGCGTAGTTGGCTAACGCGCTAGTCGTGTTGAGCTCGACCGCCGAGGACGGGGAGATCGAGGTTCGAATCTCGCTCGGGTGAACTGAGGGTGGTTTTTCCTAAATGGTTTTCCACTCTCCCTCCACGCAAATGCGGGTTCACTTCCTCTAAATTCAACCCTCCCAACTCCTATTCGATTAAAGTAATTAGTACTTAAGAGTATAACTCGAACGGGTAGTAAGACGCGGTGCTAAAATATTATTTAACATTATTATGGTGTGTTTCACCTTTATTGTTTTTAAAATAAGAATACTTAAAATTAAATAAGGCTTATAGATCAATAAAACCGTAGTTCCCCTCCCTTCCACCCCCCTCCCCCAAATGGTCTTACTGTTTCTGGAGTTAAAGTTTAAAACACAATACTTTTGTTCAATTTTGACTCCCTTAAACCAAAATGGGTTTACCATCTCTTGGTTGGGGGTGCAAAACAGAGGTATATCTACATTTTAAATTTTACGGTGGGGTGGTTTTGGGGGGGGGGGGTGCAGCTTGAGTGATCTGTTTTTCCGTGCACTGTCCACGTTAATACTGGTCTCCTTCATTATCCTTAACATTTTGACTTTGTTGGAAATGGAACCAGTGTTATTAATTGTCTTAATAGCTTAGAGATAAACCGATGCTGATGAGGTATTGGAGAAGTTGCCAGTTATAGTTCAGCTTTCATATGAAAAACCCCATCTGACTGTTAGCAGAAATACAAAAGCATTCCCATACCTATTTTAGCCCCAGCTGCTACTTCTAATAGACATTATTAATACCTTTGAAATAAAAACAGTAATAATTATATCGTAAATGCTTATCAATTTGGACTACAGATAAATGTGTTTGTATTTCGATAAATACTGTCGACTTTGGTGGTCTTGGGGTTCAGAACTCGATGATCGTGAGTTCAAAACAGACGGGGTCAACAAATTTTTACTTGGTTATAAAAATCCGCAGCACAGCTTCCTTCAGAGGGGAAATAAATCTGTCGGTTCCATGTCAGTTATGGAATGTAAAATAACCCTGGAAGGTATGTGAAAAAACCTTTCCTGGAAAAAATTGGTAGTCTCTTTTGCTTTGGCTCACAGAAATTCTCGTATGCTTAATTAGTCGGTTTATTAAGTGCACATTAAATACCTAAAAAAAAGCTTTTCCCATGAAAGTTAGACTGTACCACATGGGTTATAATATGTGTGTTACTTGGGGGTCAGGGTTCCATACCCAACTAAGCTAGATGTGGAAATTCTCTTCCAGAGAAAGCTTCCCATCCTTTTTATGAATAGTGTTTTTAGTTTTGGGGGTTTGTGAAGATGCATTATTATGTTTCATTTTGCTATCAATAATTTGTGTTCATGGTGGTGATCATTTTTCTTACAATGTACCATGATGTGACACTTTTATATTTATATTATTTTTTATTACATTAAGTTTATTTAAGAAATTGTAATTTTTTTAACCTTACCTCTTACTATCCATCCGGAAAAACGCTTATGTACTAATTACACTAATGTGGTCAATATTAGGAAGGTTCAATTTAGAATAAGTGTGCCCACATTTGCGCCAAGGTAGGGGTGAAAAAACATTTAGGGAAAGCCACTCTCAGTACACCCAACCAACATCAAACCCCGCTCTCCCAGTCTTCGGCAGTATACTCTATTGCGTGAGTAGTGCCTTAAACTATGCGGCCATCAAAGCGTGTCTTTACATACTGCCTGTTCAGTTTTGTTTATTGGTTCAGTGAATATATTACTGATTACTTATATAGTTTTTGTATAAATGTTAATTCTAAGATTTTGATCGTGCATTTCACTAATATTCACCCTCCACAACCTTTTTCTTGAGAGTAAAGAATTTAAGTCAACAAACACAAGGACGCAAAAACATTCTTTTATAATTTGAAACGCAGCAAATGTTTACATTCTCTGTTTTATGCCGTAGTTTTTTGAAATAGTTAGATAAGTTGATACTGCAGATACATGGGGTGTTGTTTTTTTTCCGGAGAAATGTGAGGGACATTTTACCCTACTAGCAAATATAGATTATATATATTTTTTTCTCATGGGGATATCAACAACTGTTTAATATCTGTCAAGGGTGTCCTGGAATTTAATGACAATTTTTTTTCCTAATTTAAATGTTTGTTATCTAATGCCGCTATGCTCATGACAGATATTCAACAACTGTCGATAACACAATTTAAAGAAAATTAAACTTAACGTTTATACTGAAGCAATATTGTATTTATTTTGCCCAAACAAATGTTTTGTTATAAAAACTGCAAAAGCACTGTCCTTTTCTCTCGTTTCCTTCATCCCCAACCTTAAAATGGAGTGGAAGGGAACCAGAAAAAAAAATTGTGGCTAAATAAATACTATATTTCTCCAGTGAGTTTAATTTCCTATGGATAGTGATCTCAACATTTATTTAATATTGGTTAGGGCCATTATGGAATTTAACTAGGACTCTTTCTTCTCATTTAAAATGTTTCTGTTCTGACGTGACTATGCTCATGGTAAACATGAAAGAACTGTGAATATTACAATGTGTAGAAAAATAAACCAAACAATTATCTACTACTGACGTAATATTTTATTTTGTCAAAAAAGTTTTTGCTATAAAAAACTGTTAGATTTGTCCATTCACACGCAATACCTCCACCTTCTCACCTTGATACCAACCGCTAATACTAAACAAAATACACCCCGTGTAGCGTGTAGCGTATACCTTGCACAGAACATACAACCTACTCCTCCATGTCCATGAAGAGGGTGGAACTGTCATGATCCAACTCCAGGAACAATGTATCATCATCTTCCTCGTCCTCATCGTTTGATGTGATGCCGTCCCAGTCCAGGTTGTTGTTGTGGTCCAGCACTGTGGCTCTGGTGGCCTCTGTAGTCGTGCCACGTCCCGGACAATTGTTCACATCCAGCCCTGCGTCCAACTCGCCCTGCGACAAGAGAATCTCTACACACTGGAGTGTCTTCAATGATTCTAGCAGAGTGAATATATTTATTATTTTGAAAATAGTACGCGCATCGGTGGAAACGAGGCGTAAACTCCAGGCTCTTTTGGTTAGGTTTGCCAGTGACAGGGCTCGAATTCCTGCCCGTTGTGCTAGGGGTGTTTTATCCTAAATATTCTCCAACTATCCCTTCACGCAAAGGGATCTAGCTATATTTACTTTTAGACTTTTACTTCCTTAGTTCAACCCCATTTGTGTAGCTAATTATGGGTAACTTGGACGGGTGTAGAAAAAAAAGAGGAAAATGTGTTTGCGCATTCTCTCCCATTGGAAGTACCCCTCAGAAGCACCCACATCATCGGTCATTTAGCTTAGAAGCAGTCATGAACCTCGCAATAGACTGGGTTGCCTGTTTTGAAGCCCATTAATAATATACTTAAATGTTTCTTATTAAATTTTCAGCTCTTAGCATTGAGTTAATCACCATCTTACTAAATTAAGGTGGACAGCTCCGAAGTTATGCTTAAAAAGTCTCTGAGAATTAGCTAATGTCACTTTTTTCCATTAATAAAACTCAAGCTAAAGGGTTGTTAAGGAAAAAGACCCCTTTTTGCATCTTACCGCTTTATTATGGTATGAGCCATATTTGGAAATAGCTTATTGTAAATGTAGATATTGCTATAAATCTGAGCGTCTGCGTGGCAGTTTCTCACTTACCAAGGCGTCCCCCTTAACTATTGGTGACTCCTTGAGCCAGAATTGTAGACCACATAGTAATAAATTTGACAAATCAGAAATGTTAGTGAAATTATGCATATTCTCATTTCATTTCATCATATATACGGAACAAATGCATTAATCCAAAATGGTAAATAACATTCTTGTGACGTTTCGTGTAAATATAAGACAAATAAATAAAGAGAGCCATTCCTTACCAATGGCTGGTGGCCGTTTGACACCACATTCTCAATCTTGGAAATGTTTGTGCTCAACCGGGTGGTCTCACAGTCCTCTTGGTGAGGATGCAAATTTTCTGCAGAATTGATCGGCGTCATCATAGTGTTTTCAAATACTTCATCGATGTCTGAAAACTCATCAGCTTCCCTGTTAGTTTCACATTCCTCTTGGTGAGAATCCAAATTTGCTTCAGTATCAATCGGCGTCATCATAGTGTTTTCAAACACTTCATCGATGTCTGAAAACTCATCAGCTTCCCTGTTAGTTTCACATTTCAATTGGTGAGGATCCAGATTTGCTTCCGTATCAATCGGCGTCATCATAGTGTTTTCAAACACTTCATCGATGTCTGAAAACTCATCAGCCCGTTTCCCGATGTTAGTATCACTCATTTCCACTCATTCCTCTATGGTTGCATGGAAATCCAAATTTGCTTCGTACAATCGGCATCATCATAGTGTTTTCAAACACTTCATCGAGGGTTTGGAAAGCTCTTCGCCTCCCCAGGAGGTTCACATACCCCTTGATGAATATCCAGGTTTATGACAACGGCCGGTGTACACTCAATGTTCCTCAGACACATACTAATATCTGAAAAATCCCCCATTCTCCGCGATGGATTCACGGCCCTCTTGGTACTGACTCAGAGTTGTGTTTCTATCAGCTTTAATGCAGTTTCTTTAGACACATCCATAAAATCTGTAACTTCACTACTCTCCCACTTGATCTCACGTTCTACTTTGTGCTGATTCAGAGTTTTTTTTCTCTAGCTTCAACATAGTGATTCCTAACGTGTGTACCTTCTTGCTTTCCCAAGTCTCTTCACATTCCATTGGTGAGACTCTGAGTTGTGGATTAGTAGGTTTCATCATGGTGTCTTCAGACATATTTCTGACGTCTGAAGATTTATACTTAACCCAGTAGTTTCACAGTTCCCTTGGTGCAGACCAAGAGTTACAGTGTCTATCATGTCAACATAATGTCTTCAGACACATTCCTGACTTCTGAAACCTCTTTTATCTCCAGGTAGGCCCATGATCCTCTTGGTATGGACCAAAGTTACAGTGTTATCATAGTCATCATAGTGTCTTCAGACACATCCCTATCCTCTGAATCCCCTCTGCAACACTGGTAGCCTCATGACCCTCTTGGTATGGACCCAAGCTACAAGTGTCTATCATAAGTGTCTTCAGACACATCTCCTCTGAATCCCTCTGAAAAGTACATGACCTTGATGACCAGATTACAATGTCTATCAATTCATTATATGTTTCAACGATCCTATCCTCTGAAACCTCTATCCCCCAATTGTTCACGGTTGCTGTGCTGGTAGATCAGAATTGAGGTAGTGGTGTAGTGGTAGTGGTGGTATTGGTGGTGGTGGTGGTATTGGTGGTGGTGGTGGTATGGTGGTGGTGGTGTAGTGCCTCTCAGGTCAAGCCATTGTCTCCAGATGCATCACCGTTTGGTCGCACCCTTCCAGATGTGAGGGGAATCCTGTTTTTTCGCCACTGAAATAACTTCTGTACAACAGAAAACAGCTGCTTATTAATACTCTCATTAGTCAGCCTAGTACAAGAAAGTAGTTAATAGTCAAAATAGGAACTGCCAGTATTATAAAGCTAGGTGCACATTATAACATATCACACCGACCCGTGTCTCCCTGCATTGACAGTGAGAATATTTTCGATTGGGGATTTCTCAAATTATCACTATTTTTATAGAAAATAATTTAGTTTAGTGCTGACCTTATTAAAAAAGAGAATGCATCTATAAAAGATTTATATAAAATAGTTTTATCTCTTAGAGGTTTGAACGATTATGTTAAAGAGGGTAGCGGGCCTGGCTTATTATTGAGCGAGAAAATAATTTCCATAGCGATGCTGTTACGATTCGGTCAACTTTGAGCAGCCTCCCAGATATTACCGCGACTGCTGTACGTCCTGTAGTATTCCCTATAACCTTAAACTACACTTCATGGTCAAATTTACCACAAAAACCATGAAAATTAATGAAGATAACCTGATTTTATTTAAGACACAGTCAAACGCTGTTGATCCGGTAGCTTAATTGAAGGCTATATTTTGTTAATCTAATTTTGGTAAAACAATCTCCAAAATTCAGTTATCTTTATCAAACTCATCCTGAAGTATTCATAAAGTTATTGTTCACTAAAATTAGCGCAAGCACAAGATCTTTCCACAGCTTTTATATGAAACGCTTCCTTATTTATTTTTAGCAACTGTTGCAGCAAATACAAGTGCAATTATTATAAAACTTCATTAAACATGGCTGCTACTAGTATTGAGCAGAAATATCAAATCAGGGCATCAAATTCGAAATGAAAGGAGTTGATTGGATGTGAGTCAGATGAGTTGTGCACCAATATAAAAAAAATACGTACTGAGTCAATGCTTTGCGATACAAATAATATTTTGCCAACCTTAATACTATTAAACCAACAAGATTTAATTGCGGACAACACTGGGAGTATCATCCTCAAATAGCGGCCTCTGTTTTTACAATATTTCATTATTCTATTTTAATCATTAGGTCACAGAGTTATTTGTAAATTTTGGTTCCATGCACCTATGAAAATATCCATACTTCGGATTATGATGGCTTAACTAGCTTAGCTTAGATAGCTTAGTTTTGGTATATATACACACACACACACACACACACACACCACACACACACACACACACATACACACACACATACACACACACTTGTAAAATTTTTGTTTAGGATTATGATTATTATTTAGAATAGAAAAGTTGAATAGTTTAAAAAATTATCTAAGCCTTCAAAGCATAATATGGATTTGTTTTTCTTACCTCTGATAGTTTCCTTTCAATTTCCTCTAAAATGTTGGATAATTCCTCCAATCTAATATTAATACGGACCACCTATAAGGGTAATAGACATTTAATAATAATGTACAAAGCAAAAGATTTATATTTTTTAAATAATTAGAAGCTAACCAAATTTTTAGGACAGAGGATCTTAGGAAGAAGAAGGATCCAAAATATTGGATGACTTGAAGGAAAGAATATTCTTGGGGCTGGAAGATGAGACAGAGGACAGGGTGCTTTGGTAACCTAAGTTTACTGACAAAAGTAATGGACCTGTCGTAAGACAGAGCACCTAATAAGAAATAATTATCAATAATATTAATGTGTCAAATTACACTATTTATACATATATATATATGTCAAAGCTGTTAAATTATGTCTTACGCAATGCCTACAATATTTTTCTGGGCACTTTATGAGAAAAAAGGTAATGGTACACTAAATATGTGTTTAACAACAATTATCATAATAGCGATTACCAATTACTTGTGTGTATTAATCAATGGCAACCATCTTAACAGATAAAAACTAAATTAAAATGGCTACTAGTTTACCTTTTAATAGCCACCAACTTAACAGCTAATAATGACATAGGATATCTGTATTTTGTTGATCACAACTCAACGGCTAACAACTACACTTGAATGGCGTATAATTGAAATATTAATGACTACAAACTTTAGTGTAATTGTAATCTGTTAATATGATAGCCCTTAATAGTTTAATTAGTAGCCATCAAAGTGTAACTCCTAACCATTAAATCGGTGAAATATAATATAAACTAATATAGTGTAGACCTAATTAGTAATCGTTACTATGGCAGATGTTGTTATTCACAACATTAGTGTAAATGGATGTGTAATGGATAGTGTAATGGATGACATAAAATTGATCATAGAGGCCCAGAAACATATAATTTACAATTCGGTAATTAGTTTTTAATTCAATCAAACTTGCCAATAATACTTTTATAGCCTACCTCATTTTCCAAGCTACCGGTATCAATGGATTGCCACACAGCCTGCAGAAAATTAAAGATTAAAAACAGTGGAACAGCGAAAGTGTGATTGAAAAAATCGAGTAAATCAGATATAACAAAATTAATAATAGCATTTATTTATAGAGAAAGTTGGGATTAAATAATTAAAAATATGTATGTAATATGTTACTGGACTTAGTATAATTCCAGCCGCGAGTAGTAACTAATTTTCTCAGATGATTTGAGTGATATATTGCTTTCATTCTGACTCATTGAATGTTTAGGAATGTGTTGGATATGTAAAAAATGATGAAATATTAAATTAGCATCAATAATAATTATATCTGTACATTAAAAAGAATACATTTATATATTTTGGAAAAGGATAATGTGTTGTCATAACAAGTACTACTTTGAATACTACATTCTAATTCTTTTTCACCCCAACTAATATCAAAAGTATATTTTAAGTATTCATTTAATATTGCTCATTTCAATTCTAAATATAGTGTCTAGTTTTCAAAACTGTGAAAAAATTGAGTTTTATAAAATTGTATTTAATTACTTCTGTACAAAAACAGTAGTTTTTTCTTTCGTGTTGCATGGCTGGTTTCGAAAATATTGTCATTTAAGACTTCATTATTAAAATATCCCAGGTGTTAACGGGAAGTCTTCTACAGTCCAATTGTCATAGGAAGGGCTTTTTATAAAACACAAGCATTTCCTGCCAGCATTTTAATATTCCGTAGGTATTTTTAATATCTACTAAAAGGAACCTCTGCAAATAACATGACTTGAAGTAAGTATGAATAGATGAAAGTATATTTAGTAACGCTTTCTAGCTGTCAGGTATGGAAAGCACCTTCCTAAGAAAATTGGACTGTATTAACGAACTCTTTTAACTGAGGCCACTCACCTTGTTCTCTGAGTTCTCAAAGGCCTCCTCTTTCTGAAGCTGCAACTTCTCAATTAGTTCCAAGGTTGAGATCAATAACTTGACCTCACCATCTAGCCTGTTGGTCTGTAGCACATAGCTCCTCAACATCTGAAATATTACCAACATGAAATATTTACCACTTCTCAATTGGGAATGTAGCTATTTTTTTTAAATAACTAGTGTTATAATATAGTGCATGGCGTCTTACTACCCGACTGAGCTGCCACTTTTTTGCTTCTGCTTACATGTATATGTGTTAATTACGCTAATGTGTGAGGGATAGGGAATAATTAATTTCGAGGAAGTTTACTCGAAATTACGTGGAGGGAGAGTGGAAAACTATTTATGAAAAAAGACACCTTAAGTAGGGTCTGCAGCCCACAATAATTAGAGCCCTTTCCTCACCATCGTCAGGGAACCAGTCTCGATGATATTTTAGAGAATCGGGTTCAATTTCTGGCACGGACAAAAAAATCTATCATTGGCGAATTGTGGGTTTCTCCTTTCTCAATACATAATGAATTAACATCTGTAGAGCTGAATAATGTGTCTTTCCCAGATTTAAGCTATTTTATAAGTTGTGTTCTAATATATTACTTTGGTTCAGAAAGTATTGGTTAAATACCTAAAAAAATAAATGGTACGGCACACCGCACAGACTTTCTCTCTCTTTCTATAAACTCCTAAGATTTCTGAACGGAATAATGTACATTGTATCATCACCACTCCACACAAGAACACGCATAAAATAATATACAATGATATAGAATCAATGAGAAAAGAGGCGCATCTTTGTCCACCTAAGAGCATTTCAAACAGTTTAATGTCTTCCACAAGGGTCAACACTTCGTATTAAAATTTCGATTTCTGGTTAAAATTTTAACATTTTATAAGGTGTTGCAGATCTTCAAGTCATCGCATTGATATTTAATTATTCATTTATACATTTTGACCAATAAAAAATGTAAATATTGACTATTGAGTCTAAAATGGAGATAGATCATTGCTATGCAAACATTTCTCCTAAGAGATTTAAGGAAAAATAACATACTTTTTTTAGATACTTACTTATATTTAATTACTCTATGGCATTGGAGTATTATTGCGTTAAGACTTAAGTAGTATATGTTTACAACTAAAGCTCACAAAATTGTATTAATATATTTGCAAATATCTCAGAAACTGCTGCTTTTATAAAAATATATGTCAAATAAATTTTTTTATTTCTGATAGTCCTACAATTTTGCAATGATAAGTTGTTTAGTTTCTCCAATAGTTGTGGAGATAAGGAAATTAACGCTTCTGTAAAGTACCCTAAAAATCATTTTCATAGGAAAATGAAAATAGCCAGTTTATTTATAATCTTAATCAACGCCTAGATACGAATTTTAATCAAAATCGTTTGAGTAGATTTTGAGAAAACCAAATTTTTCTCTTTTCGCCCTTCAGTAAACTACCCTTAATTTTAAGTTTTTATAGACACACAGACAGACGGCATTGCAAAGACTATTTTTTAGGGTTCGGGGGGTCATGAGACGTCGACATCCATCAACATTTCAGGTTAGTTTTTTTTACGGTCGCAATACTTAAACTTTAATGTCCAAAAAGTTAAAAAAATTCATGTATAATTGCGTATAGATTGAAAGTTATTGATTTTATAAAAATATGTTTCGGATAAAATATCTGTATTATAAATATATATACATATTTGTAATGCTAAGTAATTTCATATCTCAAATAGTTTCGGAGCTATTTAAAAAAATGTTAATAGACGCATCAGACCGGAGCCCTTAAAGCCATTTTGCCGAAATATTGAGGGTAGCCATTTTGTTTGGAATATTTATCAATGTTTATAAATGAAGTTTAATCAAAATCGTTTGAGCCGATTTTGAGAAAATCGACTTTTTCTCTTTTTGCCCTTCGGTAAACTACCCTTAATTTTAAGTTTTAATAGACACACAGACAGACGGCATTGCAAAGACTATTTTTTAGGGTTCGGGGGGTCATGAGACGTCGAAATCCATCAACATTTCAGGTTAGTTTTTTCTACGATCGCAATACTTAAGCTTTAATGTCCAAAAAGTTAAAAATATATATATAATTGCGTATAGATAAAAAATTATTGATTTTATAAAAATATGTTTCGAATAAAATATTTGTATTATAAATATATATACATATTTGTAATGCTAAGTAATTTCATATCTCAAATAGTTTCGGAGCTATTATAAAAAATGTTAATTTACGCATCAGACCAGAGCCCTTAAAGCGATTTTGCCGAAATATTGAGGGTAGCCATTTTGTTTTTAATATTTATTAATGTTTATAAATGAAATTTAATAAAAATCGTTAGAGCCGATTTTGAGAAAATCGACTTATTCTGTTTTTTCCCTTCAGTAAACTACCCTTAATTTTAGGGGTAGATGTCCAATTCCAAAAATCCTTCGGGGCAACTCTATGAAAACCCTAGATATCAAGTTTCAGCTCAATCGGTAAAATAGTTTAGGCTCTAGTTGGAGGTACAGACAGACAGACAGACAGACAGACGGAAATTCAAAAACCACTTTTTCGGATTCAGGAAGTCATGAAACGTCAAAATTCATCAAAATCTCGACTTCGATTTTTTTGACGATCACCATACTTTCTCTACCTGTAAGATAGAGAGAAAGTAAAAGAAGGGCTACGTACCCACCTATGTGGTTTTGTTGATAACCACTACTTACTAGCCGTTCAGGTTATACGTCTATGTACTAATTGCGCTAATGGTGTTAGGGATAAGGAAGACTATAGTTATTGGAAATGTGCCTGTATTTCCGTGGAGGAAGGGTGGAAAATTATTTTGGAGGAACCGCCCTCATTACACCCGACCAAGATTCGAGCCTCGATCTCCCCGTCATTGGAAGTCTATTCTACTGCGAACTTAAGTCCTTTGACCATGTGGCCACCAAAGCGGGTGTTGTGGTTTATTATTAAATTTTACACAATGCTCATTTAAAACTTAATTTAAAGGGTGGTGGTGATAAGGACAGTTTAAGATAAAGTGCACCCACAGCAACGTGTAGATTAGTAAGAGAAACCACAGTGATAGGTCATATGCTGAAAACCATTCATAGCACATTTAACAGGGATTTGAACCCAGACCTCTCCTTCACCAGCAACTCAGTCCATTATATTAGATCCAAGTTAAGCCATGGGACCACCGGTTAGGATTAATAAGCTCAACTGTGATAGATCGACTCTCATATCGTGGACCTTTCTGCAATATCTGTATATTTTAATAAAAATAAGCTACATTTTAAGTGGGCTTATAAATAAATACATATCATAACTTAAATAGTTAAAATTGTCTCTAAAATTGGAAAACTTTAGAAATATATCTCACATTTCTACCAAAACTTAATAAACTAAACTAAAACTGAGCCAAAAGCGCAATAACTATCCAAGGTTTGCAATGAAACTATACAAAATTCTGGACTAGGGAGTGAAAATCTGTACTAGGGAATGTCTCATTTCATCCTTTAGGATATTCCTCTACATCGAGTGTTGGGTGGTCTACACTTTGCTGGAATGAAGTGAAGGTTTAGTTTAGTTAGAGTGTTTAGTATAACATAATACTAGTGGATCATTCCAGCGTTGACTGCAGTTCACTACTCTAGAATATACCCTAAACTTTTTATCAAGCAGTAGAAGATTTTGAATGAGCCCTCACTTGAACTTTATATTTTACTCGTTAAAATCTTGTCAGTTACCAAATATTTAGAACAATCAATCTTGAATTTGAGGTAAAACGCAAAGTTTTCCTCGCCACCCGACAGTAAACAGTAGCATGGCGTGGCATGTTATCAGGGCAAGCAGATGTCATAGCTTGCAGCCTTAAGTAATCTAGAGTATGCGAGAATGGCGTAGGCCTAAGAACTCACACTGTCCACTTTCCTGAATCAGCAGTCACATATTCATATTAGATCGTGTTTTTAAAAACAGAGATTGTTTTGCCAATTAGCATAACACAGAGTATTGTAAAAACTACTAACTTAGGGGATACACCCCTCCTTTTTGGTATATAACAGTGAGTTCTTAGATCTTTTGGAGTGAGGGGGGATGGGACTAGGGCACCAGTTGCTAGTGGGGCTAGTCCAAAGTGCTCTACATATTCATCCACCAAGTTTAACCAACTTGTGAGGAGAATATCCTGCAGCTTCAGTCCCTCTTCAGTACGGAGAACGCCCCAACCCATATTGGAAGTCAGAGTTAGATAGCAACAGCATTGCGCTGGGCGGTCGTGTGTTCGATAATAGCTAGAGTCTTAGCACCGGAGCTAGATCAGGGCATGGACTGCTGAATAGGGACATTGGTATTACAAGTACCTTTTTCTAAAATTGCAATTAGTTCTAAATCCTAAATCGCATTATACACTAGTAGCGTGATTGGTCTATTTTAATAAACAAGATCAAGATCAAAACAAACCTTACTATTAATGGCCACAGCCTTCTCATCCCACTAGGCCCATCCTGACACATAGGCCCACGGGACGCGGGGGTAGCGACACAGATCTAGTCTCAACTTTACTATTGTTATTTTCACTCAGTAGAACAATCATTGGTCGGGTATCAATCAACATACATTATCATAAGAGTTATGTAGAGCAAAGTCTGTGCGTGATTGATACAAAGCGGGCCAAGTGGGGGATAACCTTTCACAAGTACAGTTTTAACAATCTATGCTTCACCTTGCAAACACGCTACGCCACGCCACTGACTGTAAAGCATTAAAATGATATTTCAGTTCCCTATCTCTATCCAAGATCTATAAACTTCATGGGGACGGCTCGTAATATTAATATTTTAGTCAAATATATTATGTTTTATTAAATATTTAGTTTAAATTGGTATTATTTTAATTTGAAGGATAAATACATAATGGTAATTGAAAAAAATGTATAAAACTCTAATAAAGATGAATAGAAATTATTTATTTCAGTCAAAGGGCCAGTTTCATAGTCGGACTTAGTGAGCCTAAAGTGCGAGTCGATACTAAATACAGGACCAAAATGGAATGGGCCAGTTTCGCATATGAAACTGGCCCATTCCATTCAATTTCAGGAAGGTGACGTCTTGTATTTAGTATAGCGCCGCACTTGAGGCGTACTAAATCTGACTATGAAACTGGCCCTTAATGTCTTACTTATAGCTTGGTTTTGGTGTTGAATGTATTTTTCGACTTATCTTGAAATGTTGGAACTTACATGTAAACCGACATAGAGAAAGACGAGGTAGATGACGTAGACCCAGGGATGAGAAACGTCTGAGTTGAGGATGGTCCACACTGAATTTGATAAAGTTGAAGGTAGGTTCACAGACCAAAGAAACACCTCATCCAACTGTAAAAGTATCAAGATTATAATATGTGCAAGAAACACCTCATCCAACTGTAAATGTAAGAGGATTACGTTATTTGCAAGAAACCCCTAATCCAACTGTAAAAGTAACAATATTATCTTATGTGTAAGAAACATCTCACCCAACTGTGAAAGTAACAAGATTACCTTGTGTGCATGGAAAAAACTGTTAGGTTGATATCATAATAGTTATTTATAAAACTTTTTAGAAGTACAAAAATTAAGTAATGAAATTTATAAATTAATAATTATATTTCAGTTTTACATTAATAATAATCTGTAAATAATAATTTTATGTTGATCCTTTTATTTTATGGTAACTCACTATTTTATCTAATTAAAACTAAATAAACCAGAATCTACTTAATGAGAGGCTATAAACCCCCTTTGTGTAAAATCATTTATTCCCCATTTTGAAAACAAAATGACATCTTAAATTCCCAGATCAAAGTCTGACACGCCGGTCTAACATACTTGCACTGTTGGTGATAAATACTAATGAAGTATTGTTTCAAGATAAGGAAGGTGGGAGAGAGTGGATGAAAAAAGAGATGCATCCAAGTCTTCTCAAAATTATTGTCTAATAAATCTTAAAATGGGCCTACTTGCTACTTTATTTGTATGTTTTTTCACTTCATTGATATTATGTATTCCATAGTTATAGGTTTCTTTCTAATATTAAAGTTGAAGCTTAAATAAAAGTTCTAACTTCTATAGGCCTGTCTAGATGGTGATTTTGATCATATTTGACAGTCTTCTTGATTCTACATTCATTCCTTACCACTTGAAATATATGTTGGGAAGCAAAATCTCCCCAGCTTGGCGGGACGTCTGTAAAAAGGAGAAGTTTAATTTTGAATCAATTATATACTTATACTTGAGTAGTGCTTATTATATTTTAGCTCAAAATTAATCTATTTAAATGATAACCAATAATTTACAAGAGGATTATACTATAGGGTGGGATGGAAACAATTAGACGATCTGTGCTTAGGAAAGAGATGGACAACGTGCTGAGGTTTGTCTTACGTCCGGTGGAGCTCACCTGAGTGACATTATCTTCTAAAATAAAAAATTGTAGTATGTAGTTTGCAATTATTTAGATAGTGAATATTAACGTTTCAACTAAAGTGTTAGTTTTCAAGTTACTATGATTGTCTCGACCTAATACTGTACTCACTTAAATGCCACTTAAAATAAATGGTTTTATTTTACTTCTAGAGAAGAAAAATGTTTAAACTTATACCGACTAAACCTTTGACGTTTGATGCTATAATATGTTGGGGTGGTTGGGATAAAAAAAAGAGTAAGTTCTATTCAATATAATACTAACAAGCATCACACAAAAAAGAAATAGTGTGAGAAATTATATTTTATTATTATTTTATCCTTAGGTTATATACAGTACTAGAGGGATAATTATTATATTACAGTTTTAATATGAAAAAGTGCAAATAAAAATAATACTAAAGGCAATCTACTATTGATCACTGTGACAGTACAAAATATGTAAACTAGCTCAATTTTTTCTAGACAAATATTTTAGAGAAACCCTCATTCAACGGAATTTTAGCACATTATAGTTGTGCCAATTTTGTAAAAAGAATATAGCTTCAAGCCAAATTTTTAAACTTTTATTCAATAAATATTTTTTCAAATAAGTCACAACATCTGATGTATACTTATCTAAAATACGTTTATCTTGGTAAATGATAGGTAAAGTTACCGTAGCCAAGGTAGTATCGCACAGACTTCCAGGGGGTGAGAACAGCAGTGTCCCAAAACGTCATGCTGAGCCCTAAATCAAACACAGGCGTACCATTATAATTATAACTGCATTCTTTTTCCGAACGCACTATAGCTACATAAATGTATAATTCTCTCTTCTATACGAAGACTGTTGATATACTTTTTGAGTTGATAACCCATATAAGTACTTATATGTAAGGGCTCGTAAATGCTTACATTTCAGCATGTAGTATTAATGCATTCCTATCTATAATTGGCTTATATATAAATCTATAATTGGATCATTATATATATTTATAATGGTCCCTAAGATTGAGATATGTTAACTAAGAAATTTCTAACTGGCCTACGACTTACCAAAGTCCCACAATTTCCAACTGAATAGGAGGGTTCGAATCCTGGTAGAGTGTGCTAAGGGTAGTTTTTACTAAATGGTTTTCCACTCTCCTACCACGCTAATACAAGTAGTTTACCTCTAGATGGCTTCCTTCCTCATCCCTACCCAATTAGAATAATGGTCATATGTGCGAGTAAACTAAACAGGTATTAAGACGCGGTGATGTACAATGGACTATAGCTAATGTTTATAACATACACTCACAACTTGTGAATGTGAGGAATGCCAGGCCTCTACCGTGGTTCGGATAGCACGTTAAACTGTAGGTCCTCCATTTCATCTCACAATCACCCTACCATCACACATTAGCGTAAGTGCGTATAACCCGAATGGGTAGTAAGACGCGGTGCTAATAATAATTAATAATAATAATAATAATAATAATAATAAAACACACGTTTACAAATCTTAGATATAAACCATTGACAATTCATCCGAAGGCAAAACAAAATAAAAAATTCACATAACAAAGATGGAAGCTTTTCTAATTTTTTTAGCACCACGTATTACTTACTACCCGTTCGGATTATACGCCTATGTACTGATTACGCTAGTTGTTTTAGGGATTATAAAGGTTATATTCAGAGAAAATGTACCTGCATGTACGGGAGGTAGGGTGGAAAGGCATTTTGGAATAACCACCCTCAGTACACTTGACTGAGATTTGAATCTCGATCCCCGGTCATCGGCAGTCTAAGTCTACTGCGAGTGTACTGAATGTGTGTACCGAGCGTGTATGTACAGCTTGTGTGTACAGAGTGTGTACTGAATGTGTGTACTGAGCGCGTGTGTACAGTGTGTGTACAGAGTGTATATACTGCTTATGTGATCTGAATGTGTGTATAATTAAATTAGTGTGTGTACTGAGTATTTGTATGAGCACATGTGTACAGCGTGTGTGTACAGAGTGTGTACTGAATGTGTGTACTGAGCGCGTGTGTACAGAGTGTGTACAGAGCGATATACTGCTTATGTGATCTGAGTGTTTGAATAATTAGTGGTGTACTGAGTGTGTGTACCGAGTGTTTGTGTACTGAGTGCGTGGCCATGTGACTGCGTTAAATACACAACTGGAACAGTCGGCCAGCTACTTACTACAGGGGATGGTGGCGTGAACATAAAGGATGGAGAGTAGAACCACTTATTATATTATTTTTATGTTGTTTATCACCACGTATTACTACCCGCTCAGTCTATACGCCCGTAATATATTTAGACTAAATATTTGATAAAGCGCCAAACCAATTGAAGTTTGTAATAAGTATTATTTATGTAATACTTTTTGCTGAGTTTTTACTATTAGTTGTGCTAACGAGGCTGCCTGTATGCCAAGTTATAAAATCTTCTTGTTTCTTCTTAAAATACACTACCTTAGATTTTTGGGTAGTTAGTGAAACATGGCTGTATTCCTACTTTTAGCAAAAATACTTTATAAATGGTTGACATCTACAGTACTGACTATTAAACGAGTATAAAATAAATATATGAAGGGAAGTCACACAAATATTTGACTTGTTGGATTTTATTTGATGTCTACTAATTTAAATGGAATTTTGTTTTCCATGGAAATAGGCTAAATGCCAACAATAGCATTTGATTATCTTACGAAAAGATACACAAAAAAAATAGGACGGTACTTCAAAATCATAAATACGTTTACGCATAGTATTTTATAGTTTGGAATAAAATTTTCAAAAATAGTTTATCAGATAGTCAACCTTAGATATTCCTCAGAAGAACCAAATTTATATTATGCTACCCAAAAGAGAAACTCTTTACTGAACCGAAAATTTAAAGTATATTTTTTTAAATTCATATTAAAAAATAGTCATTAATTAACTAACCCTGAGTTATTTTATTAAAAAAACAAGCTAGTTTCAGGTAGCGGCCCACCCTTCCCATAAGTAAACTTCACAAATGAGTTCACTCAGACCACAAATTACAAAGCAAACCTCGAATACAATTGTAATTTGTTCAAGTGAATGCTTGCAAAGTGTAAAGATATAAACAATTTTCAAACACCATCGACCAGTAGTTGTGAGGCGGGGTGGGGTGGGTTCTGACACCTGAACTATCGTGTTTGGACCACCACCCCTTCACAACAAACAATTTGAAAGTGAGTTGTTCCACTTGTAAGTGCTGTTACCATTGAGAACTGCAACTAGCTCTCACCAGTGCTGTAGAAACTGGGAGGCCCCAAAATTAAACAATTTGGTCTCAACGCTTTGACAGTACAATAATTATTTACCAAACTAACTGTTAAAAACATAAATGTTAAAGATAATATTTAGTTAAAGACATATTTTCATAGTTTTGAATTAAATTTGTTTGGGAAAAAAATATTGTATATTTCATCTGTTTTAGTTTTTCTTGAAATAAGTAAATAAAATAATGTCTAAACTTTGAAAATAAGAGTGTTTTTTAAATTTTATGTCCAAAAATAGCAAGTCAATTTTTATAAAACTGGCCAAAAGAGAAATAACTTTTCTATTGCAACAGTTTGCGGGGATCTGCTTCGGTGGCCAAATGGTCTAAGGCTTCACTCTCGCACAGACTATTAATAGACTGCCGATGGCAGTGAGATCGGGGTTCTAATCCTGGTCGGGTGCACTGAGGGTGGTTTTTCCATCATGGTTTTTCACCATCTTTCATTAGCATAATTAGTAACTTACAATGCGTATAACCTGAACAGGTAGTAAATCATGGTGCTAGAAAAAATATATAAGTTCGGGATAGGGCCAATTTTTAACCAAATTAAATCGGTCACAAAACACACACATACATTAGGTATGTTACTTTAAATATTCAAAGACTATAATTTACCGGTAAATATTAACATGACCAACATTGGGTGCTAAAAGTCCGAAATATTTTATAAAAGTGTACATTTTGAGCTTTATCCAGTTCTCATCAAAAAATACTAGCATTTACCGACGTGTCTTGGTAACAGTAATAGTAACTATTATTTTAGTTTTACCACCAAGCATATTTATTCCAAGTTTAGGTTAGGTTAGCTTAGGTCAAGCTAGGTTAGGTTAGGATAGTTTTGGCTTGGTTTACCGTTGTGAGCTGGTCAGAGTTAGAACGAGGGAATCCCTATCTTAACTGATTCTATCATGCAGGCTCTAACATTTTCCTGAACCACACTTTGTGTTCGCGTGTTGCTGTGGCTCAGGACCAACCTAACCTAACCTAACCTAACCTAACCTAACCTAACCTAACCTAACCTAACCTATCTTATTGGAATTAAAATGATGGTCGCTAAAACAAAAAAGGTTAGCTAAAATAAATCATTTAATTAATTATAATGATACTTATGTTTACTTTTAACAAGACATGTCAGTAAATGCTAGAATTTATTTCAGACTTTTAGCGCCTGATATTGGTAATATTAAGATTAACAGGTAGATTATAAGATTTACTGCTATCAGAACTCTAACAGTATATATATATATTCCCATTAGAAAAAAAGTGTGTATTGTAATCTATTTAATTATATATATATATATATATATCTTGTCCTGTTGATTATATACTTATTTTTGGTAAAATAATGTTGTACAGTCACCTGAGACGAGATGGAGTAATAAAACCACTTTGGAACTAAACAAATTCCATCGTATAATCCACACCTCAATAACAGTCTACAGTAACAAGACATTCAAATTACTCTTATTTTAAAAGGAAGAACTCCAAACTGTTTTATTATTTAGATGGTCTGGATGGGGGGAAAATATTTATGATTTTAGTTCCTTCAAGCTATTTGTCAAAATCAAGAGACCTTTCTTCTTTCCTTTTCTTCCCCCCTCTCCCCACTCTAAAAAAAACAAAAACAAAGTATAAACGTGAGCGAATAAGTTTCACTACTGATGCCTTTGGCTTCTGTGACAGGAGGTTTTCAGAAAGGCTGGGAGTAAAAACAGAACATATGAGTGGGAAAATGTATTAGATTCATGAAAATGTTGTGAGATACAAAATTACAAATTGTAGTAAAAGTTTATCATAGTTATTTTTTTAAATTAAATATAAAAACTCCTAAAGGTTCAAAAATGTAGCAAAATCATAAAAATAACCACGTAACTAAGTTTATTATTATTATTATTATTATTATTATTATTATTATTATTATTATTATTATTATTATTATTATTATTATTATTATGTGGCATACCACAGGGGTCTAATTTAGGTCCTCTTCTCTTTAATGTGTTTATTGATGACATTGGTAAATATTTGAACTCTTCTAGTTATTTACTCTTTGCTGATGATGTAAAATTATTTAAAACTATCAAATCAATTGCAGATTGTATAGATTTACAAAATGATGTAAATGGTATTCTACAATGGTCTTTGGAAAATGGAATGTCTATCAATAAATCTAAGACCAAATCTATATCTTTCACTAGGAAAACTAATCCTTTCTTTTTTACTTATAAATTGGGCAGTGATAACATAGTTCGCACCCTTTGTATTAATGATCTTGGTGTCCTCCTGGATAACAAACTTTATTTCCACTATCATGTTGACCATGTCATTTCCCAGTCATTGAAACTACTTGGGCTTATTAAATTTATTACTTCATCATTTAAGAAAGTTGACTGTTTTTTATGTCTGTATTATTCCCTGGTTAGATCTAAGTTAGAATATGCTACTGTTGCTTGGAATTCCATTACCTTAACTGACTCTCTTAGGTTAGAAAACGTTCAAAGAAAATTTGTTGCTGCATGCTATGATAAATACTTTAGTAACCGGATTTATTATGATTATGATAGAATTCGAAACCTATTAGGGCTCCAAACTCTCTTCTCGCGTAGACTTTATTGTGATGCCCTTTTTGTTTTTAATATTTTCAATAACATAATTTCTTGCAAATTTGCCCTTGATCATGTAGGCGTTCTTATCCCTTCTCGGGCTTCTCGTAATCAAAAATTATTTTTTCTTAATAGGTCTTACAAGGTAAGCCTATAGGTCGTTGTGTCCATAGTGTTAATTCTAGATTTGTTGAATTCGACTTTTATCATAAAAGGAAAGCTAAACTCAGAGAGTTATTTAAGGATATCCCGTATCAATAATTTATCTTGTAGAGGTTCTGCCTATATTATTTAATACTATTTAAGTTTACATTGTTTAAGTTTACAATATTCTGATTTATTTTTTGCATTATGTTACTGCTTTTAACCACTATTTGGTTATTTATTTTTAATGTTACTTTTATTCTTATCATTATTAACTACCTTTTTGTCTCGTGGTTGTTTATCGGTATATGGCATTATTTGGCCATTTTTTGTCTATCATGTTTTCTTATGTAAATGTATGTATTGTAGGGTATGTACTTGTGTGCTTTTCAGTGCTGGCCTGTTATAGGTCTTACGACTGTTGGCCGGCACTATAATAAAGGAAATTGAAATTGAATTGAAATTATTATTATTATTATTATTATTATTATTATTATTATTATTATTATTATTAGCACCGCGTCTTACTACCCGTTTGGGTTGCACGCACTTACGCTAATGTGTAATGGTAGGGTGATTGTGAGATGAAATGGAGGACCTACAGTTTAACGTGGGATCCGAACCACGGTGGAGGCCTGGCATTCCACACATTCACAAGTTGTGATTAATACACGTCTTGTCAGAGATGAAGGAAGGGTTTGGCAATCAGATAAATCTGTACCGGGACCGAGAATTGAACCCGGACCTTCAGCACAGAAGTCTGACACCTTACCCCTAGACCACTAGGTCACCTCTGTAACTAAGTTGTTTAGCTTCCTAAAAAATATAAGGAATGTAAAAGGGCTCGTCAAATACATTTGCAATATATACCGCCTTAACAACACTAATTAAAATTTGTACTTCATTTGAGCCGCTGCCAAATAAATACAACAAAAACATATGTGTATAAAAAATACCTTCAACGGACAGTATATTGCTGATATCACATATATGTGGGATATTTTACAAATACAATGGAAGTGATACCAAAAAGACTATGTATGCCAAAGTTATTCATATTTCGAAGAAAAATTTAATAATTAGCTCAGCACACCACCCACAAAAAACAATTACACACTTATTAAAAATTATATATCAAATAAAGATACGGCTGCGGTTTTATTTTAATCTTATGCATGAAATACTTTACGAATACAAATTAATTTATATGATGAGGCCAAGGCAGGTATAATTAATTTATGTTAAAGAAAATTAAATACCTAAGAATTGTTTTACAGTCGATGTAAGCTGTGCAAAAAATATTAATTTTTTTTAGTAGTTTTAAATACAGATACACAAAATATTTAATTCAAAAAAGTATCTATAGTAAACAAATTACAAGTAAATGAACAAATTCTACATGTAGGCCTAAATATTAACACAACCTGTCTTAAAATTATTTTTGGCAGGTATGCTTTCTTAATACTTGGTGTCTTTTTTTATATAAAAATGTAATAAAGTACCTGTGTAATACTAGCTTTTTTTATGTAACAGCGAAAATAAAACAACAAAGACTTAATTTTATATTTAATGTTGGGTATTAATATTTCATTAATTATAATTTTAAAAAGTTATTCTGTAGTAGAATAGCTAGATTTTATTCAATCATTTAAAAATAGTTTCAAAATTACACCTGGACATGGGAACAGAACCCAATACCTTTGACTTAGCATGCCAAAACAAACACGATATTTAATGTATTTATCATTACGTCTCATTAAGCGTTCGGGTTTAATTGTAAATGAATTAATTCCGTTAGTATGTTAGAGATGAGTAAGGTTAAATTAAGATAAGATACGCCCGTAATTACGTAGAGACAGAGTGGACAACCATTTTGGGTGAAATACTCATCTCCCTGTCAATATTAGTCCAGTATATTGGGAGAGATACACCTTAGACCGTTCAACCACCAAAGAGGGTTCACTAATTTATTATTTCTACGTTTGTACAAGTATTTAAATAAAACAAAATCGTGTGAGTTATAATTTGAATGAATTGTATTTGGTTACATAAGACTTGTTCTAACACTTGCCATCCATATGAGAGTTTTACTGTCCAACAAACTTTAATACAGGTACAGTACATGGACACCATTCAAACACTTCCGCCCGGACAACTGGTCACACCGCTAAGAAAGGCGCCACAAGGAGAGAAGAGACGCCCAACCAGAAGGTGTTGACGCCAAGAGACGCTGTGGACTTGATATTACCGTCCATGACGCCACGTATCCAGGGCAAGTAGGAGTCCACCCTGCTGTAAACCCCCGGGGTGTTGGGCCTCGCACACCCTAGCCCCCACGACACGATGCCCACCTGCACACCATCACACAGCAGAGGTCCTCCGGAGTCTCCCTGGAACACACCCGGGATATGGTTGTAGGAAGAGTCTCATTTACAACCAGAGAAGCTATTATTACTCTACTAGTCACCCTGACAATAAACTGGACTGTAAATCACGGGGTGATTGAAGTTCTAATCCCAGTCGGGGATATCGAGGCTGTTTTTAAAGAATGGTTTCCCACTATTTCTCCATGAAAATTGGGTACACTTCCACTAAATTCAACCTTTTTAATTCCATACACATTGGCGTCATTAGTAAGTATGCTCACAACGTGGAAAAATATCAAAATGTGGTAAAAAATTGGGCGCAAACAAAAAAGTTGTGTATATTTTCTAAAAGTCCATTTCAATAAAAGTTTGACTTTAAGCGCTTAATGTTATTAACGTCATAGGGCCGATCTCATTAAGGACTTGGCCATAAAATATGTTAATTAATTATAGATGCGTATTTTTATTTATTGCTTCTTGGCATCCATTAAACGTAGACTATATATATATATATATTTAATTCTCTCTCTCTCTCTCTCAATGCATACAGGATTTTTTTATTAATTACGCTAATATTTAAATATTTTAATCACGATTATATAATATAATCAATATAATATATAATTATATTAATCACGCTAATGGGGTAGTGATGAGTAAGATAGAGTTTAGGAAATGTACCCTCAATGAGTGGAGGTAAGAGTGGAGAACCTTTTAGGGAAAAAGCACCCTCATTAGACTCAGCTGGGATTCTAACCCAAATATTCTCATCAGCGCAGACCAGAAAAATAACCTTTACATTTAGGACCATTTTTAGTTGAGATTTGAACGTTGGCCAGTTCTCCATTCATCACAGGGACTGGCTGTGTATTGATTGTTATTACTAGTATCGTTCATACCTCTTAAACCTTGATATATTTTATCGAAGCTCTAAATGAGACTGAGACAGATAAATGAAAGTAACAATTTCCTTTAGCCCAGTGGTATTCAACCTCTTTTGTTCGCGTACGCCCAGATATAATTATTTATATTCATCTTTGTACCCACAAAGTTGTTGGTGCATAACATTAGTTGTACATATTCTGTAATCTACATCAAGACGATCGAGAAAAAAAGAGTGGCATTTACAGATTGTAAATCCTTACATCCGGGTGTATTTTGGCTAACCCTAAATCTGTCCTCATTATTAAGTGTTTATCATTAATATAATATAAGTTATATATATTTACATTTTATGCACCCCTTAAGCTATCTTCGCGTACTCTTAGGGGTACGCATATCACAGGTTGAGTGACTCCGCTCTAGCCCGTACCAGATAATCTAGTGCACCATATTTTAATAGAGATCAACCTAGACTAGACATTATATATAATATTATGTATCGTTGGTTATGTATATATAATTGTAAGTATTATAATATATATACTTGTATATATATAATTGTATGTTATATATCTATATATAACTAAATATAGTCGTGGGATTCATATAAAACAAATAACTCTATTCAAATGATGTTGCTAAATTTTAAAAGGGAGAGTGAAAGGTTGACAAACTATGTATGTGACGAGGAAGGATTCTATTTGTGTTTTTGTCGTTGAAGATGGGCGATTTATTGCTATGATAGGGTAGTAATACTCAGCCCTTAGGCTCTGTGTTTGGTAAATGGTGCCTTTTCCATTTTATAACACATTTTGGATTGTGAGCTTAAGACTACTCCTTGGTGTTCTCTGTATTATGCATGGTGACTTTCCTCAAACTTCTGGTGAATATTGAGATAGTCTGGGTGATATGTTGCCAAGGCCGTAGCTAGGGGAGTGTTTGAAGGTTCCACACCCACCACCCAAAATTTGAAAAAAAAAATTAATATCGTTTCATTATGGTTTAAGAAAAACAACAGAAAATACGAGTATTTTGCTTGTCGCCACCATTGTGATATAAAAGTAAATCTTTATAAATAGTTTGTTATTGTGTTCATTAGTCAGACAAAAAAAGTGTGAACTTCTACTACGAAATACTGACAAGGGAAATAGGAAGTATTTGTGAGTATCGGGAAAACGATGGAAACAACAAAACCTTTCAGCTGAAAACTACTCTGACTATCTCTGAGAGCACTTCACGAATGAAACAGCAAAGAAAGAAGAGTGGGCGGGGTTAGAGAAGGGGGAATGGGGCTCAGATATCAGACACCCCCCCCCCCTTTCTGAACTACTTCTAGTTTGCGAAAATATAAAGAATGACAGTTTTAAAACAGCCTTCCTGAAGATAAGTACGTGCTTTAAATAAGGTGTTGTCTGAATTATTTTAAGAATAGTTGGAAAAATATAATTCATTATAATTTGAATAAATACTTTTGAAATAATTGAAAATGATTATGTAATATGTGTAGAGCATAAAACATTCATAACATATTGACCCAAGCTGATATTATAACTTATAGGCAGTACATTATATTTGAAAGCATTGATACGACCAAAGGAAAAAACTATGGAAATTATTAATTTTACAGTAAATATTTGAAATTTAATAAAAACAGGTATAACATGTTATGATACAACATCCAAAATAGTTTATAATTTGGAGTTTTAAAACATCATATGTTGTTGAGTTAAAGTCAAAAGGAGAAAGAATGTATCATGATTTGAGCAAATTGAATTGAAAGATTATAAAATATTGAGAAATATGGTTTTCTTAGCTGAGTTTTGATAATTAAAAGCCAAAGCTATTATTTATGCTTTTAGTGGAAGTTACTCCATCTAGATATCATATTCTGAAAATTGAAAATGACACCTGGACACGGGAATCGAACTCCGGACCTTTGGCTTATAACACCAAAGCTCTAACCACTGAGCTATCCAGATTCGTCCCGTGTCGACGATTTCCGCTAAGTCCATCATAGACTCTGCCTTAAAATATGAGTGAAGAATGACCCTGTACACAGGACGAATCCTGGATAGCTCAGTGGTTAGAGCTTGGTGTTATAAGCCAAAGGTCCGGAGTTCGATTCCCGTGTCCAGGTGTCATTTTTCATTTCAGAATATAAGTTTTGATACCTTATTCTATAATACTGGCCACTTTCGCTGCACAATAAGTAATGCTGTGGCCCCCAAAGCACCCTTGAAATGTCCTCCTTACTCTTGCTGGTCTAGTCTGGTAGTTGCTGGTAGTACAGTTAAAACACCGGTAGATTGAACTCGTCAATTTATCCCCAGGGTGACGTGCTGTAGGGGGTTGGAGAAGTTTTGTGGTCAGTCTGGTTCGTCTAGTCCTGGAGCTGGAGTAGTCAATTAAGGTGAAATTTAGTGGAAATATACAAACCCAACGTAGAGGGATGGTGGGAAACTCTTAACGAGGAACTTCACTCATTACAGCCAACAGGGACTCAAACCCCAACCTTCTCTTCACCATAAAAACCAGACTAGATAAGAACATATTTGTACAGTTCCCATCGGTTCGATACCAAACTATAATAATGATTGCAGTTTATCTGACTGTTGGACCTACGTCACAAGCGTCTAGTCCATTGGAGCTGTAAGTGCAGAGGTTCTTGTAGACCACGACGGAAAGCCTGTCATACAACTCTCGACATCTCTCTGTTGCAATAAGAGGCAGGCTTACTTTTTGCAACACGTTAGGCCTCTTGATGTGAGGAAAATTCCGGACCTGTCAAATTACCGAGAACCAGGTACAACCTTAACCTCATGAGCGCCTTACGCCTTGTTCAACCTGAACTGCTTTTTATTCCTTTGTTGGGAGATTGTTTGACCCCTGACTTGACGGTCCTTAGAAACAAGACGACGTCTCAATTTTATGCCAATATTTCTGTTTTCACTGTGTCTTGAGATAGGTAGGCTACTCAAAAATTAATTTTTCTATCATTATAGAACAAATAATCAAACTTCTCCAGCGTCGATGTTCAACAGATACGCAGGCATTTATTATTAGTTAAATTTTCATATGTTCATTCATGTTCTAAAGGTCTAATAAATGTTAGTAATTATCCACATCGGTAGTTAAATCGTCTAAGATGTCAATCCCCCAATAGACTGGACTTTAAGTGTCAAGGAGATTGGGTTCAAAGCTCGGAATGTTGCACTATTAATGTTTTACACAAGTGATTTTACCCACTCCCATAACACTCTAATGCGGATATATTTGATCAAATAATCTAACTTATTCTTGCACCATGAATTAAACCACTAAATAACCCTTGTAAAAGAAGTATACACAAAAAAATGTTAGTAATTATAAAGGTACATATGAGAGAAGACTCGCAGAATCACATTGGTCTTACTTCCAGCAAGAATCTTTTGCCCGTGATGCATAAGGCTTTAGATTGTAGTTGATGGCATCTTCTCTTCGTTTGGGTGACATGGATCCCCAGCCTACCACCGTGCAAGGATCTTTGGGTACAAGTCAACGAACAAATACTGCATCTTGGGCAAGGTCACCAACTTAACATGGTCTACCAGTTTGAAAGGATGTCTGAACTGGAAAGAGTAATACATACCGGTAATTAGAATCACTAACGTGGTAATAGAAAAACCAGTAAAAAGTTAGAACAAACCAGACATATCAAGTTTGCTTCCCAATCCAAGATTTGGTCCTCCTTTCTGATGAACCAAAATACAATGCAACCCGATACTTCCTTTTTTTTAAATGTATAAATATACCAGTTGGGATAATGATATTTAGAGATTTGGGGTAATCTAGCCAGTAGAATTGATGTACCGAGATTTAAGTCTTTATTCGTCAGAGATCAATTTCCATAAATAGTTATATTATATTTTCGCACCAAATATATGTAATGTTTGGCAGCACTGAACCAGTTTGTTCTCTTACGAAAAGGAACAAACCACTGAAAGAAAATGGCTGACAGACACGCATTTGTCATCGATTTTGAAATTAACTCATTGCTCCAAATAAAAGGTTTCACATTCTTAGTAAAATAAATAGATCTTAAGTCTTCACATTATATTTGATCTTAATTTTCTTTTCGCAATAGTGAAAATATTAAAATTGAATTTGTTTTAACTTTAGAGCGTGACAATTAATTAACTTATATAATGATGGTGTGGTTTAACCTTTAAGCTTGTTCTAAATTGTATCATACTCATTAAATCAGATCCAAACTAATGATATCCCACACAAATACTGCTATAACGTTTATACATACATATTAATTTAATGTAAAAAGTGTTAAGCGTAGTTAAATGACCTCAGCTTACAGAGAGGAGTGAAATGTCGTTAACAAGCGTTGCTTTCTCGAACTCCGAGTGGACGAATATATGAATTGGGTGTCTTATTTGTGTTCTGGATGGGTTGTAGAGGGACGTCAAACTCCGGCGATCCAGTTTCATTATTCCGGCCACTACCAGCAGCTCTTTTGGACTTATCTTTGGAATTTCCCTGAAACCAACAGGCCACTGCTGGTAATTCTATTAAGGATAATTCTGACAATTCGAGCGACAATCGACCGTTCTGCAGGGAGTAAGAATGGAGTTTCTATTAAACAAACAGGTCTTTAAAGCTATTTATTTCAATACAAACGACTTCAAACAGTTCTTTTGAGATTAGGAATGGAGTTTCTCTGAAATAAACATGTGACTTTTAATGATAGTAAATTAATGTCATGACTATATTTAAATCTTAATTATTCTGTTATAAATAATCTGGTATAGTGGTTATGATTGTTACGTAATATCACAATAGCCACGCATGAGAATATCGAGCAGATTTAATAAAATAAGTTATTTTGGTAATCTACTCCAAGTATTTATCCAGTCTAATTGGGACAATTCCAATTTCAGCATCATATTGTTTATGTCCAATATATGAAAAGCCCAAAGGCACCCGCGTCTTGCTACCCATCCCGCATTTAGTTACACTAATGGGGTAGGGATGAGGATGGAGGCATTAAATTTGTCCACATTATCTTGAAGGGAGAGCAGGAAACCATTCAGTAAAAAAGAAAACCCCTTAGTAGACCCTGCACGGATTTTGAGACGATAGTTCTTCGTAACCGGAAAACGAAACCAGAAGAGGCTGATGTATAGTTAGCTTGCCCACTGGTTCGTGTTAACCATCTGGACATGCAAGAATGAAGCTGATGGGCAGTAGTGTGAGTGGAGCAGTAACGGTTTCGATTTGCTTTCATTTTCCCTGGAAGGTGTGTGAAAATACCTTTCCCGGCAAAAGTATTTCTCTCTCGCTCATAAAATTTCTCGTGTGCTGATATAATCAGTCGGTTCAGAAAGTTCACGGTCATGTGGACAACAAATGTAATGGATTTAAACTTATTGGTGTAAATTGCTCACCAAATAGTTCGCTCACAAAACCTAAGGATGGAACAAATAATATTTTTCATTTTACTTTTTCATTGCTTTACTTTAACTTTTATTTAACTTCAACAAAACAATTAATATATTTTGATACATAAAAAAATCAGAAATTCAGGTTTTAATAAAGGATGAGTCTAATCAATCTTGTTCGATGTTACTGGTTGCGAGAATCATTGGTAAATTGTTAATTGTAAGAAAATGGAATTCGGGGGAAGAGGGTACCAATGCTTGTTATTCCCTTGATTTTGTACACACATTTTAATTCCACTGAAATGCGAGCCAAAAATCGAATCTCAAAGGTAATTGGAAATCTTTTATAGGCAATGACGCCGATACGGTTTCCCCATAGCGTGACTCCATGTATATTTACAAATTCATAAAAAGTAGATAAAAATTAGTCAAATATTCAAGTTTTCACATATTTAATCAATAACTAACCCTAGGTCACTAAGCTCTGCGGAAAGAAAAAAGATTGAGATAAGTGGAGAAGGGAAGAAGTTACATAATAGTGAGCTATATATACTGTAATCATCACCAACCATTGTTAGGGCTATCAAATTTAGCAGGTTACGGTGGGCAAGACATGAAGGTGTGAATAAACTAAACTAGAACCGCGTTCAAGGAATTGACTGGCAACATTAATGGGAAGATACCATTGGGAAGACCTAAGAGTAGACTAACAGGTGGACTAGATAGAATTAACTCAAGTTAGGGATAGGTTGTAATGAGATGGATGATAGAACTAGCTCAAGATAAGGATAGGTGTAATGAGGTGGACTGGATTAGAACTAGGTCAAGAATAGGGATAGAATATAATTAGGTGGACTGGATAGAACTAGATCAAGTTAGTGATAGGTGTATTAGGTGGACTGGATAGACTAACTCAAGATAAGGATAGAATTAAATTGGTGGACTGGATAGAAAATATCTCAGATAGGGATAGGGTTAATGAGGTGGACTGGATTGGAACTAGCTCAAGTTTAGAGATAAGGTGTAATTGATGGACTGGATAGAACTAGGTCAAGATAGAGATAAGTGTAATGAAGTGATGGATAGAACTAGCTCAAGATAGAGATGGGTGTAATGAAGTGACTGGATTGAACTAGGCAATATAGAGATAGGGTGTAATGAGGTGGACTGGATAGAACTAGCTCAAGATAAGGATAGAATGTAATTAGGTGGACTGTATAGAACTAGCTTAAGATAGAGATAGGATGTAATGAGGTGGACTGGATAGAACTAGTCAAGATAGGGATAGAGTGTAATGAGTGGATTTGATAGAACTAGCTCAAGATAGAGATAGGGTGTAATGAAGTGGACTGGATAGAACTAGCTATGATAGAGAAGGGTGTAATGAGGTGGACTGGATAGAACTAGCTTATGATAGGGATAGGTGTAATGAGGTGGACTGGATAGAACTACTTATGATAGGGATAGGGTGTAATGAGGTGGACTGGATAGAACATGCTAAAGATAAGGTAGAATTAATTAGGTGGACTGTATAGAACTAGCTTAAGATAGATATAGGTGTATGAGGTGACTGGATAGAACTAGCTTATGATAGGAGGGTGTAATGAGGTGGACTGGATAGAACTAGCTCAAGATAAGGATAGAATGTAATTAGGTGGACTGGATAGAACTAACTCAAGATAAAGATATATGACGTACGATGTAAAATCTTATTGGAAGGAGCTAAATAATAATATTAATATTTGTATGAAAGCGAGTACGTATTGACATAAGGGAATTGGGGTGTTTTTCCCGATTAAACGTTATATCATTAATTGCCTTTCTAAAAACTATAGTCAGGTTATTTTATTTTTGGCTTAGCCTAGAAATCATTGTTTGTGTATGTGTATGCTCAAATTATTATTAAAAAGTTTCGTTTTAATGTAGTTTTATATTAATCTAGTTTTTTATTTAGCACCGCGTTGTACTATCCGTTCGGGTTATATGCTTTTGTACTAGTTACATCAATGGGTTATAAATTTGGGAAGGTGAATATAGAGGAGCGAACCCCCATTTGCGTGGAGGGAGAGTGGAAAACCATTTAGGGAAACTACCTCCAGTTCACCCGACCGAAATTCGTACCTCGATCTCCCCGTTCTCAACAGTCCAGCTCAACACGATACTAGCGCGTTAGCAAAATACACCACCGAGGTGGGTATTAATAATCTAGTTGCAATCGTCATTTATTTAATATTTGGTCGTGAGGTGTGAACCAAAATAAGTGAATAATGTATTCACTAGAGGAACAACCGTCGTCTAAAGTAAATATTAAATTAATAATACCTAAAGCGAAAACAATTTCATCCAACATTTCAGTCCTCCCTTTTTAAAGCCTTTTTTTCACGCCATGAAGCCCAGCAACTTTTGTCAACCTATTTTGTTTGATGTTGATGAAATATACGTGATAACTGTAAAACTACCTGGCTCAAACGAAAACATAAAATATCATAATATATCTCAGATAACAAGAGAAACACGGAAACAAGTTTTGTGTTAAAATACAAACATAAAATTTATTGACGCACACCGATCCATCTAGCCTTAAAAGTTTACAATGACATTCAAAAATGTTTATTTTAGCTATAAATTTAAATATACTTAATCCTGTAGTCAACTTCAACGGCTCAGTGGTCTAGGGGTATGATTCCTGCTTTGGGTGCAGGAGGTCCCGGGTTCAAATCCCGGCTGAGCCCTCTATTTTTTTTTAATTTTCACTAAACATGCCGATAAAGTACAAGAACATTTTGAATATCTTTTTCATGTGTTTTCCCGTTAATTTACATTCATAAATTCAATCTTAATTTGTTCGTTTCAACAAAAATATCAGTAGGCCGGCAGTAAAACGCTTGATCAAGTATGAAAGTATAAGAATGAGATATTGAGATAAAATAAAATAATACAGTAATAATGTAGAGGTAAACAGTAATAATTATGTACTACAGTAAAATATAAAATAATACCTTAAATTATTATGTTGTGTATTTTTTCTTCTTTAATAATAACTTTGTTTTTGCAACAGTTTAACATTTTTGTAACTTTTTTAAATAAAAAGTACAAAAAAAAATATTATTCAAATACTTATTTAATAATATTGCTTCAATAATAATAATATATGTATTAAATTATGTGAGTTTTATTATTATTTAGATCATTGTAGAACGTTGCATAAAATGCAAGGACGCCAGTCCTCATGTTTTTTTTTTTTTTTTAGCGCCAGTCGCAGAAGGACGAGAGTGAACTTTCTTAGTGGTGGTTGCCGTATACAACCTTTACCACGAGGCAGTAGCAAAGGACTGACACCTTGGTGGTTGCCGTATACAACCTTTACATGAGGCCGTAGCAAAGGACTGACACCTTGGTGGTTGCCGTATACAACCTTTACCACGAGGCCGTAGCAAAGGACTGACATCTTGGTGGTTGCCGTATACAACCTTTACCACGAGGCCGTAGCAAAGGACTGACATCTTGGTGGTTGCCGTATACAACCTTTACCACGAGGCCGTAACAAAGGACTGACACCTTGGTGGTTGCCGTATACAACCTTTACCACGAGGCCGTAGCAAAGGACTGACATCTTGGTGGTTGCCGTATACAACCTTTACCACGAGGCCGTAGCAAAGGTCAAACACCTTGGTGGTTGCCGTATACAACCTTTACCACGAGGCCGTAGCAAAGGACTGACATCTTGGTGGTTGCCGTATACAACCTTTACCACGAGGCCGTAGCAAAGGTCAAACACCTTGGTGGTTGCCGTATACAACCTTTACCACGAGGCCGTAGCAAAGGACTGACACCTTGGTGGTTGCCGTATACTACCTTTACCACGAGGCCGTAGCAAAGGACTGACACCTTAGTGGTTGCCGTATACAACCTTTACCACGAGGCCGTAGCAAAGGACTGACACCTTAGTGGTTGCCGTATACAACCTTTACCACGAGGCCGTAGCAAAGGCCTGACACCTTGGTTGCACTTCAAAATAATTTATTAACAGGTCACGTTGCTCGCCAACATATTATACAGCCATCACAACCATACTACTCTGAGAACAGTTATGTTGCAGTCTAACAAACTATAACTATAGTTGGGTTTATTGTAAAGTGGCTTAACATAACTGATTCATAAGGATTTCTTACGGCAAATATCGATTTGTGTTACTGAGTGCTGGAACTATAGTCCGGTGCTGTGGACTGACATAAATATAACTAGTTTATACAGACATAGATGTGTGTTACTGAGTGCTGGAACTATAGTTCAGTGCTGTGGACTGACATAAATATAACTAGTTTATACAGACATAGATGTGTGTTACTGAGTGCTGGAACTATAGTTCAGTGCTGTGGACTGACATAAATATAACTTGTTTATACAGACATAGATGTGTGTTACTGAGTGCTGGAACTATAGTCCGGTGCTGTGGACTGACATAAATATAACGAGTTTATACAGACATAGATGTGTGTTACTGAGTGCTGGAACTATAGTCCGGTGCTGTGGACTGACATAAATATAACTAGTTTATACAGACATAGATGTGTGTTACTGAGTGCTGGAACTATAGTTCAGTGCTGTGGACTGACATAAATATAACTAGTTTATACAGACATAGATGTGTGTTACTGAGTGCTGGAACTATAGTTCAGTGCTGTGGACTGACATAAATATAACTTGTTTATACAGACATAGATGTGTGTTACTGAGTGCTGGAACTATAGTCCGGTGCTGTGGACTGACATAAATATAACGAGTTTATACAGACATAGATGTGTGTTACTGAGTGCTGGAACTATAGTCCGGTGCTGTGGACTGACATAAATATAACTAGTTTATACAGACATAGATGTGTGTTACTGAGTGCTGGAACTATAGTTCAGTGCTGTGGACTGACATAAATATAACTAGTTTATACAGACATAGATGTGTGTTACTGAGTGCTGGAACTATAGTCCGGTGCTGTGGACTGACATAAATATAACTAGTTTATACAGACATAGATGTGTGTTACTGAGTGCTGGAACTATAGTCTGGTGCTGTGGACTGACATAAATATAACTAGTTTATACAGACATAGATGTGTGTTATTGAGTGCTGGAACTATAGTCCGGTGCTGTAGACTGACATAAATATAACTAGTTTATACAGACATAGATGTGTGTTACTGAGTGCTGGAACTATAGTCCGGTGCTGTGGACTGACATAAATATAACTAGTTTATACAGACATAGATGTGTGTTACTGAGTGCTGGAACTATAGTTCAGTGCTGTGGACTGACATAAATATAACTTGTTTATACAGACATAGATGTGTGTTACTGAGTGCTGGAACTATAGTTCAGTGCTGTGGACTGACATAAATATAACTAGTTTATACAGTCATAGATGTGTGTTACTGAGTGCTGGAACTATAGTTCAGTGCTGTGGACTGACATAAATATAACTAGTTTATACAGACATAGATGTGTGTTACTGAGTGCTGGAACTATAGTTCAGTGCTGTGGACTGACATAAATATAACTTGTTTATACAGACATAGATGTGTGTTACTGAGTGCTGGAACTATAGTCCGGTGCTGTGGACTGACATAAATATAACTAGTTTATACAGACATAGATGTGTGTTACTGAGTGCTGGAACTATAGTCCGGTGCTGTGGACTGACATAAATATAACTAGTTTATACAGACATAGATGTGTGTAAATTTAATCTTATTAGGCTAGGCATGAATATTTAGTAAAGGGTTTGCACTGTAGCTCATTTAAGGGATGATGCAAATGTAGATGATAATGTTTGGACACACTTATGTATGAGTATGTTAAGGAGGCTTAGATCTATCATGTGTTCTTGAGGGAAACTGTATGTACTCACATCTGCTCCCAATGGAACATGCAATGGGCTGCCGATAACACCCATATGGGGGAAATAAGTGACCCCCCGCAGTGATGCATGTTGTTCACCTTCTTCTGTAGAGACACCTTGCAACAGAGACCTCTCCTATATATTATATACATAACACACTCTCATTCAGATAGGAAGGAGCATTGGCAGTTAGAAAAGTTAGTAAAACCATTTTCATATATTCAAACGTTAAGTAAAGTGAGCTGCAGATGGTATCCATATCGTTGAAATAATACTAACGGGTTGGTAAAATTTTTATTAATACACAGCGAAAACTAATATGTTTGTAATTTATTTAAGTTTCTAAATTACTACTATAGTTTTGGATGGACCAATATTAAAAAGAGTTTATTAATTATTTATTTAAATAAATAAGCCTATTCTTATATACCGTATAAAAATTGCTGAGATCAAGTAGAACTAATATAGTAGGCCTATTATCTATTTCAGTGTCTGATCCAAACATGTGGGTAGCCAGTGGAAGATAGAAAATTGTAACCTATTCGAACAAATATTATTTATTCATATTTTACAACCCGTATTGATTGAAGATGGAGATTGACTGATTTTATAATAATAAAATAAATATTAAAACTAAATATTCCATAAGGTACTTGAAAGGAACGTAGCATAATATTTAACTTACTTCAAATCCGGCACCTTAGCTCATACGACAGTGTACTTAAACAAGGGTCCCAGGTTCGATAGCTGGCATGGTCAACAAAATTATAATGAATATCAACACACGGGTTGCAAATCATTGTAAATACGACATGTCTCATAATGGAGGGGACCACATTTAAATTAATTTAAATTAGTTAAAAATGACAAATGGACATGTGAGTCGAACCCGGTACTTTGGTTTAGCGCGCCAATGCTCTATCAGAGAGCTATCCAGGATAATTATTATTCACTCATAGTTTAATATCGTCAGGTATATTATAGTGAACAATAGTAGTATTGTATAATTTTTACTATGATCAATATTACTACTTTATTCAATGAGAACTGCTATAATATACCTACATATTATTGCTACCAGTGCAGTTAAAAAAAATATATTTATTGGAAAATAGGGTGGTAATCTTAAATCATGAGATAGGAATAGCAAGGAGATAGGTATGGCTTATTTCCACCAGTGTTAGATTCGACTAAACTATTATCGAATAACATTTATCAAAAACTATATCTATTGTCCAAACAATAATATACAATATTTTTCTGTTTCATTAAATAACCGTAAATTATTATTTATTCCCTACAGTCAAATGTTTTGAATTTGTTTACGGTAGTTAGACCCTGTATTAAAATTATTACTAAATTAAATAAAACATCAATGGATAACCTTTAAAAATAAATTTAAAACAGATCATGTTGTTCAAACGCCGCACTGTATGTATGTGTGTGTGAGAGAAAGAAATACCCGAAAATGTCCTTCTCTCCTGGCAGGCATACTATTTAAATAAGTACTATAACTTGTTACTTACAACGAATGGATACTCGCTAGTGCTGCTTGGTCTACCGCCAATTATACGGGTGTTATTTTGACTGTCCCCAAAGCAACCTAGGGGGGGAATCAAGATTTATATTCACAAAATTGAAAAAAAGTTACATAAAAATGATACTTTTTTAAAATGCACTTAAGAATAAATTGTTAAGCCTTTATGAAATAAAACAATTAAATTGTTGCATGGCATATTATTGCCTTTCTTGGCTATCCACATTTTTAATAATCACACGAAGGGGGTAGTAATAAGGAAGGGAGATCTTAGAGGAAATGTACCCGAATTTGCTTGGAGAAAAGGATAAAACATTTACTGAAAACTATCCTAAGAACACCCTCCCGGAATCCGAAGCTTACTTCCCAGTCAATGACAAATACATTTAACAATCTTTATTCTTAATCCACGAGCCCATTTATAGGGCTTTAAGACAATTACAGCTGAACTTGGTTATAATGAGCCAAATTACCCAAATTCCCGACGGAAGGGTGTATCAAAAATACCTCTTATTCTTTCGTAACTAGTTTTAATTATTAAAGTTACCATTTATATATTTAAATAATTTAAAGTTGGATTGTTACGACGGTTATAGAACTAAGCAAGAAGTTCACGTCAATTACTACGAGAAAATGCTACAATTTAAAAATTGTATACATTAAAAGAAAGGTTCAGAAGATCCATCGTTATATCAAAACCCTTTTTTTTTTCAAGATTACGATGAGGATTCACATTGCCATTTTCTCACCTTCCCTACATGCCCACCTTTACATTACAAGTTAAATATTTGTCTGGTTTTAAAATCAAAAACTTTTACTGGAAGCTGGAGCTGTTAGCGGACATGCTGATACTGGCTGTCACGTGACACTATCGAGTCTCGAGAAGAGAAATTCAACAATCGACCAAAAGCCGTCATAGATTCAATAATCGATTTTAGAAGATATATCGATATTGGCCGTTACATCGATATTTAGTTGACTGTGTTCGTCACTATTTTTTTGAATGTTTACTTTTCTATATAATGCTGCTAATACTATTTAAAATTGTATTATTATCACATCTTATTATTAATAATAATATTTTCCATCCCTTTGTTGTGTCTCGTTTTCTAAACTAGCGAAAAATATTTTTATCTTATGGCTTCCCAAAGATAAATGTTTTAGTGATTAGTCCTCTTTGTTTTGGAAGGAAATTGTGTTTTGTTATCTTTGAAAGAAACAAATAGCTCACCGACGTCCTTAAAGGAGAAAGACAAAAATATATTTTGTGAATTAAATATCGTTTTCCCTCAAGTGCAAGCCAAGAGTACTTGCGCAAACATATCAAAAGTGAGGCTGAAAGCCTGTTTATCAATAGCATGAATGGATGCTCAGGAATAGTTTGCAAGAGGAATTAATAATATCAATTTGCTAGAAGGCTAGGCCATCAATTTATCGGTTGAGAGGATTTTGATTTATTGTCTGGCTGTTTATTGTAATAATTATACAAAGGATAGGGAAGAAATAACCACTAATAAACTGTAAACATTAAAATTCTTTAGATTTGTAATTATTGCGCGCACGATAGACAGGTCATGGTTCAAGATTTTATTATTAAATATTAAAAACAAATCATTAATCCTACACGCTGCCTCAAGATATTATTTAAAGTAAATACCCTTAATTTTAGTCAATATAAATAGTTTTTTTAATTTCTTATGAATAGTGAATAATAGTAATTTGTTAATGAATTAGGTTAATCTAAATTTAATTATTCTCTATCGGTTTCTAATGGTCGAGAGAGAGAGAGAGAGATCAATATTTGATTTTTGATTTTATATATTCTAGAGAGCCTGAGGGGTTAGTTTCAAATTGATGTTATGGTTGTGGCAGTGTTTGGGTTAAGTGGAGGAACAAGGTCGACAAATAGACACTGTGGAGGTAAGCGAGGGAGGACGTTCCCGAAGGAATTCCTGGAGTAGACCAAAATTAAAGGAGCGATCGAGCACCTATGACAGCTCGCAGCAGACTACGGGCAGGCTTATGACCTGCAGGTAACCCAATGCAGATGTTCATAAAACCTAAGTAACTCCCTTCATTTTAGTATATTTCAAGAATTGGGTAGTTCCAACTGCCTGAGCATTTAAAAAAGTTTTTAAGTTTTCGCAACTATCAAAATGTATGTGTAGTACTCTCCTTATGAAAATGAGTGATTGTTTGGGAATACGCGTAGAGTAAACTTGATATGGGTTCTTGATCGCTACAACCGTGATCTCGTAATATCCGTGCTCGTTACAACCAAGTTCAATTATAGTATGACTCTTAAGTTGGATTTCAAGGAAGGTTGTCAGGCATTCGTATTACAGTAACGATCTGTTGCGTCATAATAGTATTAATCCGGATTACTAATGGAATATTAAAACAAAATACTAGGTTAATCAGTGGGACCTAGCAACCATTACCTTTAGACCCTACTCAAGAGTCTATTGACAAATCATGTCCTAATTCACCGGGGTAGATTTACCCAAATAGGATTTTTAGATATTTATTTTCAGACAAACACTTAAAGCATTTCCTTGAAATTAATTAATTTTGATCATTCCCTGATGTTTGGACAGTTTATATTACATGTTGTTGGACCTGCCATTAGAGCATAGGGTTTAAAAAATAAATTAAAATAATATTACTAAACTTACATTCAAGTATAATGTAGAAAATGAATAGAATACTGGGCAACATTACTCGTAGATTTCGTTTAAATAAACCTATCCACCCCAATATTTTTATTTATACTGCATATGCATTTTTTTAAATTAAACACTTTATAATAAACATAGTCGTGGTGTGTTTCTATGGAAATAAAAACATAGTTTCAATTCAAAATAAACAATAAACTAATTAAATCAACTCATCGACAAGTATTTTCAACTAACAAGACAGTTCATTTAAGTTGTTAACCTGAACGAGTATGAAGACGCGGTGCTAAAAACACTAAATTGATTCATTAAGTTGTTTTTAGTGAATATTTTACTTTATTATATTTATAAATATAGATAAACTATTGTTATATCGTGTAACGGCAATAATTTTATAATAGGGGCCTATTCCTAGATATATTCTTTATGCATGTATCATTTTACACATCTTACTAGCTGTTCTGTCTTTACACATTTTAACTATTCTAATGTGGTAGGGATGATGAGGGTGTATTTTATATAAATGTACCCACATCTGTGTGGACTAAGATTAAGAACCCATTTAGAAAACAATATAATACACCTGTCTGAAAATAGATAGATATATACTTATGTCACCAGCACACTAGACTAGATGAGACTGACACCTAGTCCGCGTGTCCATCAATGTTGATCGATACATTGATAGTGTAATCAGCACTTAGCCTTAATGACTCATTAGTTTGTACAGAGGAACAACTCTGCCCATTTCTAACAGCACTAATGAATATGAGGTTAAAGCGTAGTCTTATTCTATTAAAATTAACCGGTGACAATCAAAGCTAAATTATCATTACACTCAAACAGGATTCATTCAAGCTATTGAATCCACAATTTTTGATGTCACTTTATTCACTGATCTGACGCAAGTATCTAATCTTTGAGTTAGAAATCTTTTTATTTATATAACTAAAGATCTTATAGCTACGTCCAGAATAAAAAGCGGAAGACCACTGGAGTATTCTAGGCCTACTAAAACTCTAAAAGAACAAAGCCAACCCTAAATATAAAAATGTTGGAATTACTTCATTTTTTTGTGTAAGCTGCCGCTTCCTTGTTTCTTCTTTCTCTGTTTCTTCCCTCTTCAGGCCGATATAACACCGCCGCTCCGCGTCACTCGGAGTAGTTTTATGACTTGAGGATGGCTGTCGTAAAAACACACGCTTGGTCTCGTCAAGAATCATACCCGGGCCTGACATGCACCAGTCGATTAATCGATTTCATCTCGAATGGATGAGGTGGATGTTACCGCTCCAAGTACCGGCAGAAGTTGGACCGCCGGATACGAAGGGGGAGAGAGGCTAGTGGGGGAGGGGGGTTTTAGGGAGTGAAATGATGACATCTCCATCACTGGGAAGAAGATATGTGTAGGGTCGTTACTGGCGGGATGCTGTGATCTTATGCGAGAGGAAAGGATAGAGCCAGAGAGAAATGAACCCTAAAAGATGTAAAAAAACAAACAATTTTCTTAAAATAATGATAATATTTGTTTAAGTTTTGAGAATTTGAGCTATCTATGAACAGTTCAAATTTCATTATGAAGAAATTTATCTGAAAGTTAGAAAGACTACTAGATCCACTTTTACGTTTCTTATCAATCCGTTAATTCATGTGAGCTGCAAATGGAACTTTTGATAGACAATATCAATAAAATAGCACTAATAAGAATATTTTTACCATCAACTTTGACCGAAAAAACGTTTGTTTTTCCGAAAAGTTGAGTTCTATGAAAATGGAACTGTAGCGTCTCTCTAAATATTTTTTTGTACATGTTACATGTCTTACTACTAGTTTTAATACCCAGCATCTTTACACTTATTGTAATGGAAGTGGAGAGTAGAATTTAGAAAAATTGTACCCACATTCCAACGGGGAGGAAAAGAGGAAGATACAATTACCATACCTGTCCTAGATTCGAACCTTTACTTTCCTGTCACTATCAAACCAGACGATGGGATTGACGCTTCCAAAAAAATAAACATTGACCAACGTAATGGCTCAAGTCTGAGTACGAATTCAAGCTAATGAAGAGTCCCGTTAAGGAACGAAGCGGCTTTTAAGTCCTCTTTTCTAATTTAGTGATCACAAACTTTTACTTTACATACATGACTGTTTCCAGCCTGTGGTCAGTTTTTATTCAAACCATATATTTCCCACCACCGGCTGGCCGGGCCTGTCGTAGCTTCATGTGTCTTATGATCTAACTTAATACTATTTATATTAAGGTGACCAATTTTTTTACAATGAAAAGGAGGACGAAAAATTTTAAGAAAAAAGTACAACGTAAATAAATGAAACATTTTATTAATTCAAACAAAAATACACTAATTATGCTTACATCACTTTTAATTATTTAATTAAACAGTATTTTTCCATTGAATGAATATTTTTTATCAATATATCATTTTCTAACAATATATTGGAAATTTCGGAGCAAGAAATATCCTTCATATTGAATTTTATGGTAAGTGCTGCAGCTAAGTATCAACATTCAATCTTGATTTCTCACTTGTCCAAAAATCATTACCAATTGAAAAAATTCTTTCAACTGCTGCATTAGTTCTCTGAATACAGAGATTAACAGATTAGTTTTAAAATATCGAAAAGGAGGACAGATAGGAGGACACTTTTCGAGGAAGGACAGAACCTACAAAAGAAGGACTGTCCTTCCTAAATGAGGACGATTGGTCACCTTATATATATGTGTGTGCATTTTTATGAGTGTAAACGTGTGTTTATATTTATAGATATTTAGGTTGATGTCTATGTTAGTAAATATTAGTGTGTATTTGTCTGAATGTAGATATATGGTTGTCCTATATTTGTGTGATTATTATTGTGTTTATATCTGTCGATATTTATTTAAGGGTTTGAGGATACGATTGTATTTCTTGTGAAATTTGTGGGTATCTGTTTGGGTGATTGGGTGCATGTGCTGAGCTATAACATTCTTTCTAGTAACTTGCTAAGCGATGCATACTAAACTTCTATGCAAACAATAGAACAAAAAAAAAAAGGAGACTAAGCTCGCAATAAAAGTCACATAAAACAAAAGAGTTAAAACAGCCTCTTTATTGGGGGTGGAGGGAAGGGGTGGTTGGTAAAAAGGGTGAGGGGCGAGAGAGAGAGAAAAGAATTCACATTTTACAAAACGCCCGCAAAGCCTATACAAGTCTTGTCGCGGGTGATTTGCATATTTCCAATTACGGAGGGAGTCAGGCGTGTGCCTCCCCCTTCCCCTTCACTATAAAAAAAAGCGCGGGAATCCCTGGGTGATAATGGCGCGATGTTGGTGCTCACACGCAGTCAGGACAGCCAACATTCCGGGTGTGACAGTTGTTAGGGATGACGTCATGCGGTATTACTCATGTCTGTTGTATTGCACGTGTGCTTTTCAACAAACACCCGACCTGCCCTGTTCCGGGGACAGGTGGGGGTTGCGCTAGTAGTAGTGGTAATAATAGTAATAATAATATCCTGGACCAGACTAGCACTAATGATATGTAGACTACACAAGAATATGATAACAAATATAATAATTGCATATAAGTTGAGTTATAAGAAGACAAACATTTAGGTTTGAAAATGATAATTAAAATAAACTGAAGTACAATAGCCAAAATCACTAAACAAGGAATCTATTTATATAAATTAATGGTAAAAGAAATATTTTTAAATATTTTAATGCTGAACAAAATAGTAAAGACCTTGGGTGCCGTCCTTAAATTACGTAAGGGTTTTTAGGGGGCGGGAGGTGTCATTCCTTACGTTTACTCAATGAGGTGGGGAAGGGAGTAAGAATCCATCTTACGTAAGGTTTCTTATCAATGTTTATGACGAGACAAAATCTAAAATAAATTAGGGCCTATATTAATAATAAAGTGTAATTTATACTTCATTACTTGATGCAATTAAAATATTCTAAAATTTAATATCTCTCGCTTTATTACCAATAATCACCCGCCTCGGTGAAGTAGTTGGCTAACGCGCTAGTCGTGTTGAGCTCGACCGCCGAGGACGGGGAGATCGAGGTTAGAATCCCGGTCGGGTGAACTGGGGGTGGTTTTTCCTAAATGGTTTTCCACTCTTCCTCCACGCAAATGCGGGTTCACTTCCTCTAAATTCAACCTTCCCCATTCCTAATCCATTAGCGTAATTAGTACTTAAGCGTATAACCAGAACGGGTAGTAAGACGCGGTGCTAAATAAATAAATAAATAAATTACCAATAATCTAATTTGAAGGGGGTCGCGGAAAATCTAACGGTCCTTTATGTGTGGTTAAAAGGACGGGGGATCCAAAATCATCAAAACTTCCTTAAGTAATTTAAGGACGGTCCTTTAGAGTGATTGGAGAGCCCCTTAATAAATACCTGGGTTGACTCTTCTTTTAAGATACGATTCAAATTCGGCAAATATAGAGCTACAACTGCGAGTACAACAGCCAAGAGGGCTGAGTGGTAAGAGAGTGATATAAACTAACTCAGGAACCCTAGAGGACCAAATGGGCACATGAAGGCCGACATTTTCAAGGACACATTTACAAGCCAAAATTATTCTGGGTACAGCACATTTTTAGTGACCCATTCAGGTTATTTAACACTATTAGGGTAGGGATGAGTATGGTATGAAATAAAGGAAATGTACACACATTTGCGTGAAGGGAAAGGGAAAGAACATTAAATAAAATGGTGCCCCAACATCAGACGATGGCTACGTGTATATCCACCATTGCCAGTAGGAGACCAAGAATGTCTAGTTGAAAAACCCTGGTGACATACGATTAAAAACATACAAAGGAAAAACAACCTTTTTACTTTTAGCCTAGATTTGAACCTCTATCTCCCCGTCAACCGAGTTCTACTGTATTGCAAGTGACGCCTTAAGAGTGCGTGGCTATCGATGCGAATATGGTCTTGGTTACAGCAGTTTACTTACCAAAAATGTTAAATTACAATGTTTAAGACTGTACACATACAAAATAGAAGTTACATTATACATATAAAGTATATACACATTCATATCCATGTATAGATGTATAAATATACAAAGAGTGTATAAACGTGTTCAAATCACTGATTTAAAATACACATACACAGAAGCTAAGACTTTCATTAAAAATAAAGCAAGCATCGAATTTGGAAGACGAATTATTATAAATGTATTTTATAAGTCATTATCTTTATTGTAAAATGTATTATTTTGAACAATATACATTTAATATAATCAACGAATTAATATGTTGTTTTCTGCTGTGGAGTTTGGAAATTATGTTTACAAGTCCACCAACTACTGTTTTAAAAATGCAATTAAAAGATAAAATAAAATTTTCCACCAATAAAAATCTCATATAGGAAATAATTTGTAAAATCTATAGGTATTGTGTATTTAATTATCAGAATATAATTTTAAACTTTGAAGTGTTTTTCCATTCACAAACATTTACAATTAGATTTGTTGTGTTCAAGAAGATTGAAATTGGACTAAGGATACGGGAAAATGGAAGGCGAGAGAAAAGAGGAAAGGCAGGAGATACTTTGAAAAGGGAAGTGGGATAGACTTTCTAAACGTTCTAAGAATATAAATACTATTACGACCTTTTAAAATAGAAGAACATGTTAATGCATTACTCCGTGACTTTGAAATCCACTAGACTAGAGCATTGTTTTCCAAACTTTCCTAATCATGTACTGTCCGTACCTCTTTCGAGGCCATGGTCTGCCCAGCCAGGGTATTTAACCTTTTTTTCACGTACCCCCAAATACATACTTTATCATCAACTTTGTAACCTCCAAAGCTGTTGTATATAATGAAGAAATACAAATTGTAATAGTCTATATCTAAAACAAATCACATTTAAAATAATGATGTATATTTTCATAAAATTGATTACACAAAAAACTGGTAAAGGACTATAACTCCTAAAACTGTCTATATAGAATATAATATATAGTAAGAGTGGTGTTGTGGGTTGGAACTGTGTTAAGTGGGCGCCATTCCTAGGGATTACACTAAGGAGAAATATAAAAATATGCCTTTTCCTCGGCTAACTCTGAAAGTGATACGATGACCTTTAAACTCGAGACCACTAGATGTGCTCGAGAACGCTTTCTGGACGATGCTATATTAATGTTTTAATAATTACACTACCTACAACAATGGTACGTTAAATACCTACAAGAGTTGGAGAAAATACATAGAATACAACATTGAACAATATAGATCAAATGAATCACCGAATGAATGGTACTAGGTGAAATTACATTTAAAATCACAATAATTGCAACATTCTGTGGACTTTCTTTAATAATGTCAACATTTCTCATCCTAATCCTACCTATGGACGTCCGGGTAGGTACATATGACTAAGATTACAATTGAGATGATGATAATAATAATATTAATAATAAGTTTATATTACGTGTCTTTGATATATATGTCGAATATATAATACAGGAGAGTTAAATTCAAAGTTAAAATCAATCGTTTTTATGGCATATTGGTTAAAAGATAATATTTATTGACCAGTGTAAACTAATGTACTGTCTATTAGGTGAGTTAAGCTCTTTAAGTAAAATACGGATTTCCTGGAGAGTTTGAAATCCAGGGTGATCTAAAAGTCACGCAAACCAAATAAAAAAACTTATATTTTATGCCATATAATATATACATCTAATGTAAGCCATACAATAAACCATTTAAGGAAATCACAGAAGGGGTTGAAAGTGTGATCCTCCTGTGTAACACAAATTCACTCGTTTAACCATATTTCTAGATCCACGACGAATCATTGCCTGGGGTATGGTTGCAACGACCTCTCAATGTTGGTTGCAGTTCAGTCAAAGTTCTAGGGTGGTTTATATAAACTGTCTGTTTTAGGTAATCCCAACAGAAAAAAAACTCAACCAGCATTGTCATGGTGGAATTGTCTGTGTGTGCAGTGGCTCCATCTTGATGAAACCAGCAATCACTTTCTGTTTACTTCAGTAATGCATTCAACTGCCTAACAAATTCCTGGTAACGTTCAGCATTAACAGTTTCTCTGAAGAAAAGAGGACCCACCACCCTGCGACCACACTCCAATCTTATGATTGTGTAAAGGCACCTCATGGAAAACGTGTGGATTTTCAGAGCTCCAAAACCTACTGTTCTGACTGTTTGCATAACCACTTAGATGAAACCATGCCATGGCCTTAAAATTATGTTCCAAAATGAATACTTGCTCTGCTCGTGAAAAACTTATCTTACACTTTCAAATGATGTAACTCAACTGGCTAGACACAAGGTCACACGGACTGTAAAACATCCAGCCAACATTACAGTGTTGACATACATATAAAAAACATGCTCATTTTCCATGTTCTTCTGCGAGAAATATCCTTGGAAAAACAAAGTTGCACGACTTTTGGATCACCCAGTATATAATCAATTTAGTTGATGTTTTCCATATAATTTACAATAGTTTCTGATGTTGTATTATGGAGAAAGATATATATAAAAATTTTAATTGGTCAGATCTCCCCAGGAAAAAAAGAAGAATGTTAATAGTGATTTCTTCTAAGATATTGGTTAGAGATTAGTTTTATTTCTAGTCGAAATTTTGAATTTCCCTCAATAAAAGACACAGGTTGAGTACTATGCTTCTAGCTTACTTTAGATTATATTTTAAATTCACTTTACCCTAAAAGGTACATAATTCTTGATATTTTTGGCGAGGATGAACATATATATCATCATGAAGGTTTTCAGATGCTATTAAGAATACCCAAATTTTGAGTCAAACAACGTTCCAAGTATCTTCTTCCAAAACAATTTTTTTAAAATTTATCTTTTCCGAGTCCAAGTAAAATATTAATACAACATAACAAAGGTAAGAGGGTTGGCCATGAACTAAGGAAAAATATAACAACATAATTAATTTAATATTAAAGTTGAAAAAATAGAAGTTAATATGAACATTGTTAAAGAGAGAGTAAAAATTCACTTCAATCTGTCAAAATTGAAAATCATTTTAGTTTTAAATTAGAAAAATCTTTCTTTCCCCCAAATTCCTCTGCGCAGGCTTCCTTTTTGTGTGTGGGATCAGCTCTGTCCAAATGAATATCTTCTGTGTGGAATCACTCTGGCCAAATAAATATCTCACTTCTTTTATTTTCATTCCGAACGAGACTCGCTCTTCACTTGTTATCGTCAGCCCTGAGTTGTTATTGCCGATCACGAAAACGAACAAGAAGAAACAGACAACTTCATAAGATTGATATGTTTATTATTATTATTATTATTAATAATAATATTATTATTATTATTATTACTAGTATCTCGTCTTACTACTCGTTCGGGTTATCCGCACTTACGCTAATGTGTAATGGTAGGGTGATTGTGAGATGAAATGGAGTACCTACAGTTTAACGTGGGATCCAAACCACGGGGGAGGCCTGGCATTCCACACATTCACAAGTTGTGATTAATACACATCTTGTCAGTGATGAAGGAAGAGTTTGGCAATCGATGTGTTTAATAAAGAGGTAAGTGTTCACCCGTTAATTCAAAATGTATTATTATTATTATTGTTATTATTTTAAACAGTGTTGGATCATCTTCCCTCCGAATTTTTGTGAATGGACATAAAGTGTGTTTAACATGCACAACAACATAGTGTGTTATGTCACGGACAAACTTTGAAACAAATTTTAATTCACCGCAAAATATTTAATTTCTAACATATTTTAACAAATTAGAAAAATAACAGGAAAAGTATAATGGGGTAGATAATAACACCAAAATATTTATCCACAGATTATCTTATAGATAAGTATATTTCATAATTTTTTGTGTAATTTATTTTAGATCTAGATTTTTGTACATATATGTATATTATGAGTACAATAATTTGGGAAACAACACTATACTGGACTTGTATGACCAATTTGTAGAATTTGTAGAATATCAAAACCAAATTACAAATTTAATTGATTTCAAAATCAGGTAATTCTACTTGACAATAAAACAATATAGCGTCCTCATGCGGTGTTGTACAGGGAAGCCAACAAGGTTAGCATTTGCTGGCCGAATAATGTTTTCAACGGCTGTGATGAATATTTGAGTAGTAAACTAGAAAGCACTCTGGTTAATTGCACCACGCTGGAATCGAAATGGGACCGTGGGACATAACCATTGTGCCACGTCCAGCATGCGCTATAAGCCTTGTCACTAACTGCCGCCGATTTCCAGGCAGATGGCTTGTTTCAAGACAGTCACTTCACGTCAAAAGTGGAACACGTGTTTCATTCACTGGAAACTCAAATAAGAATCTTTTTGAAACTTTTACGTTCTAGCATCAAGAGAAATATTGTAATAATGAAGAAAATGTACCCTCATTTTCGAGGATAAAGAGAGGAAAACCAATTAGAAAAATAAAACCTTCGTACCTCCAGTTTGGAATCGAACCGTGACTTCCTCTTCACCGAGAAATCAAACTAGACGGGAATGACGCTTTTGTAAACTATTTCAATCAAAACAAGATTATATATCTTGCTAATTTCTACTTTCTAAGACTCAAACCACAATTAATTTAGTATTTAAATAAAAAGATTAGGTTGCTACATGGTCTAGGGCGTCACTCTCGCAGTAGACTAGACTGACAATGACACTGAGATCGGGGTTCAAATCTCGGCTGGGTGGGCTTGTTTTTTCAAAATGGTTTTCCAATCTTCCTCCACGCAAATGAGGGCACTTCCTCCAAATCCAACCTTCCCTCATCCCTACCTCAGTAGCGTAGTGAGTGCAGATGCGTTTAAACTGAACGGGTGGTAAGAAGACGTGGCGATAAAATATATTTTTTTTAAATGTCAGAGAAGTGATTTATTTAAAAATAAGTTAAATGGTTGACAAAAATTTAATTTTTTTAAAAGAGGGCATTTCTTACATTTAAATTTCTTGTGATTATACCCCGAGTCTTTTAATAAATTGTGGTTTTCGTGTTTGATCGTGTAAGATAATAACCATTGATAATTTTAAATGTGTTCAACAACTATTTTGGGTCAACAGACATATACATGTAGACTATCTTCTGATCTCGGTGATCTTGGGGTAAAGTGCTTGCCTCAAAACCCAATGTTCATGGGTTCAAACTCAGCCAAGGTCGATGATTTGTCGGGATTGATTCAAATCCATAGCACAACTTCCTTCGGAGGGGAAGTACAGCCGTCGGTCCCATATCGATTGTGGCATGTAAAAGGACCCTGGAAGGTATGTGAGAATACTTTTACCGGCAAAACTGATAGGCACTTTCGTGCTCGCTCATAGAAATTCAGTATGGAAGGCAACGAGGAACACCACACTTTCTGAACTCTCCTAGTACATAGAACTTATACCAGAGGGTGCAGTCGGCACTATCCAGCCCAAAGGCTGAGTGCATGCCAATCCGGTGGATAGTTCCACATCAACCAATATCTGGGTTGTTGACTTAAGAAGAAGATGACGATACTGTGCTTTAGTTTGACTTTGAATACCTCGGTTTGATCCTTGTCAAGGCTCATTGGAGGATTTCGGCCACACAATGTGGCTTTATATTGTTCCTTAAGGTGAATACAACACTAAAACCCACTCTCCCGCGTATTAAGTTCATTAGAAAAGAAAGAATGTTTAGTTAATTAATAGCATTCTGATTTATTAAATATCTAGAACCTCTTCTAAACCATTAAACAACTAAATCATATTGAGTTATACTTTATGCTTTTATAGGCTGCAGACAGTTTTTTTTATTATTGTATAGCATATATGACCGGCAGAGCCATGACATCTAGTTTGGTCGATGTGTGTGTAGACTTTTAGCCGCTCTGTGGCACAGAATGTTGACCAGAGTACATCATAGGAAGTTGTCTACACGTCGTACCCTCAATGAGATGATGTGATGATAGTTATAATGAAGTTGTGGAGCCAGGAGTGGTCTTAAACCTAACTTAAACCTTACTAACCAAACTGTGGTGACCATTGGGATCATTCCACTTTTGTTAACGATACCTATGGTACCAGCCGGGAATCTAGCCCGGGACCCTTAGATTCGAAGGCAGGTGCATTGACCACTACACCACGTGCAGACAGTTGATAATTTATAACAAACACTGCAACAAAACCCAATATTGTATTACCAATTTTATCAACTCACAAATACGAGGCTATAACTTCCACTGGGAATCAAACCCGGGACCCTAATTCGGAGGCATACTCTCTACCGACTAAACAAAGATGTTGAATGATTAAATAAATAATGTCATATAGTGAATATTGTTGAAATAAATAAATTCAATATTAAAAATCTCATTTTACTTTTTGTCTGACGCCTTAGCTAAGTTGGTATCGTGTCTGGCTTCTTAGCTGAGGATCCCAGGTTCGATTGCCGGCGTGGCAAAAAAAAACTCATTGGGGAAATTAGGTTTTCCTCTTTCAGAGTAATGAATTAACGTCTGGGGGTCTGGATGTTGTGTCTATTATAAATTTAATCTAATTTATAAACTCATGTGCTGATATAATCAGTCGATTCCGAATGTGCGCGTTAAACACTTCAAATAATAATGAAAATACTTATACGTTCAACACTAAGGTTATTAACGGATTATTCTAAGGAGTTGGGATGTACTTACATTCATGGGGGGAGAGGGTTGGAAAACCACAAAGATAAATCACAAATAAAAATTTAACAGCAGGCAGCGTACAGAGCCGTGTCTCGAAACTAGACTTCCGCGGTCACAGGTATTCCAGTATGTTGTGGGACTGGTGCCTTAGACAATATATCCACCGACAAGGATACAAGAAAATTTTGAGGTTAAAAGCCCTGTTATCAATTAAATAATTACTTTATTAAAGTTTAAAAAACATATACACTCCGTTTACCCCGAAAAATAGCATTTTTTCCTCTATGATTACACTTTTCTAACGGGATAAAGGATCATATCAATTTTAATTAAAAAAATACTGTATAATGAGTAAGTCTATTCAAACCATTCAAACAAATGGTGGTTAGGGAGGGGGTGAGAAATAATGTTGGCCACAATGAGCTGTTTTTTCCTCCCGCAGTACACCTTAACAAGCTAAATGGCAAGAATTTTTTTTTATTGGAAACGGTAGAAATTATTTCCTATTACGTACTTATAGAAGAAATGGTGTAGTTCTCATTAGTACTGATGGCGTCTACCTGTAAATATTGAAGTCATAATCACCTCCTCACTCAGAGGTGATGAGAAGCTAATGGTGTCAAATGACTTCAACAAGTGGACAGAGGTATTTTTTTTTTTTTAGTAAAAAACACCTTTTACCTCACTGTCGATAAGGGCGATGCCAGGCATGGCTATCCTAGGGAAAGCATCCTTACGGTTATGAGGATTGAGTCAGTTTGTGGACATCACACGAATGCGTGAAAACGGTTCCGGTCGTCTAACTTTCATCGGGCAGTCGTTCATGAAGGGGTTAGAAAAGAACTGTGCGCATGCGTAATGATGGACATTTTATACTCCCTGCTATTAAATATTCCACTCCTCTTTCACACCGTGTGACAGAATGGATGCTATAAGTAAAATCGTCCTTTGATGAGTTTTAAAAAAAAGGATATTGGATATTTTGATCCAATATGAGGAATCCTTGTGAATAATTAAATATACCACGAAAATATACCATAGGCTACATAATTGATGAATCATTAATGTTAACAACTTACTTCATTTTAGTGAATTAATTTAGCGTCTCACATTTAAGTAACTACTAAACAAAACTGTAACAATAGTAGTCTACGTTCACTGATGGATGGATGTCAACAGGTTTGACTACTCGGAAGATTATAGAGCTATATCCCCAGCCGACTGTACCACAGCTGTTTTATACCTGAAATAGTATTATACATCGCATCAGCTCATTATTTCGTGGTATTGTGGTCAGAGTTCCTGACTACAGATCCAGAGGCCACGGGATCGATCCCCAGAGCTTCCAAAATTCATCTGTGAAGTAGTGGGTCTGTAACGGAGTCAAATCAGCCTCGTGAGGACAAATGAGGAATAATAAAAAAGAATAAAAATGTAACAGCTCTGCTCCAGAAAACTGATATTAACGGTTAGAGGGTTGGTTGTGCTGACGGTAGTGACTGCTCAGTGTCAGTACAGCTCGTTTGTGGGTTCACACCATGGAGTTGTTGTTTTTTGCTTGAAAATAAAAATGTAATAGCGAGGAAATTGTTTGAAGGGGTTTCACATAATATTAATAGTCGTTGAAGGCGAGAGCCACCCCGTTCCTCACCAACAAAAATATTTAAAAAATAATAATAGGTTTTGGGTACGGCCCCGATAAATGTCATTCCTCTCATCAGTCGTGGGTCTGTATTCTTGAGGAACATTTAGGGCATGAGGGCCCTTATATTGAAGGCAACGAATCAAGCACGTGCTTATTACTAGTAAACAATGTTAATGGTCCTGGAAGAATAAGCTTAATAAATGTTGTATATTAATTCATTTTCTAACACACATTAGATATGAATATAACTATTTATAACGTAAATTATTGTAAATACTATAAAACTTCATTGCCATGTTATGACTTTAATTTTATCAGTGTGAGTTCATAGGAACATACATCTTCCGACATATTAGAAATCAGCTAATTGGCTGGCCTCGTATAATATGTCAATGTCTATATGGCCAGTAAAAATGGTTTCTCTTGCTGTGGAAACCCATTCAACAAAGACAGTACTTTACGTTACCTCTAGAAACCAACATTTTGCTTAGTTCGAGCATTTTTGGGATTTTACGGACAAGGCCGTAGCCAGCCAATAATTTCAGAGGGGGTGGTGTTCAAATCCCCCAATTGCCGGAGGCTAGAACAAATTCTAGATATTAAACACCTGTAGAAGCTCTCTGAAGTGCTTTTTTTATGGTAACACAGCCTCCTAATTTGTACTTGTACCTTAATTTTGTCGAAAACAATATCGAACACAAATACAACTTTATGGTCATTTATATTTATATTAACCATTAATATCTTCAACAAACACCATAGTGGATTTACTGATAACTGATAGCTATTATATTAAAGTCCAAATCAATCGCTTATGACCTCCCATCTATATTATCTAATCGGGAGGAAAACTGGTGGTTTTAATTTTAATACTTTCAGATAAGTAGGGCATATACACGATTGTTACAATAAAGATGTTCTTGAAATTAATATCTTTTTGAAGAAATATCTTTATTTTTATAAAATAATTTGAACACGTGTTCACGTGATAGTTCAGAGCAATTTAAAAAAAATTAAGCTCCCACCGAGATTTGAACTCGGATCGCTGGATTCAAAGTCCAGAGTGCTAACCATTACACCATGGGAACGTGTCAAGTCGGCGTTGTTTAAAGATTATTAAATGTAAAAAGATGAAAAGCTAAAGTCAGTCGAGACCTTGAAACTGTCATAATAAGTTTTACTTTTCTAAAGGTATTGTTTCATCTACATTGAATAAAATTATTGTTGAAATTGTCAGCATTTACGTGTTTTTTTTACTTTTATTACAATTAGTTTTTATCGGTTAAGCGTAATCTTTTATTCATTATTCACCTATCTTGACAAGAGCTACGTATGTTTTAAGTGAAACTCAATAACCTATTTAAAAGCATAAGTAGCCTATTTGTTAAGCAAACCAAATATTAACTTATGTGATCTAAACATTATGATTGATATTCCTAAACTAGGCTCAAAACATCAAGAGTAGCTGTCATATTTTGCGTTTACTTTCATGAAACCACGTGAGACACAACTTGTGAGAAAAGTAAAAATCCATTAATTGAGGTTTTACTCACACATTATGAAAACTAAAAAATTATAATATAGGCCTACTCAGTACTGACTTTTACTTGCCTAAAATAGACTAATTGTTAGTCCAACTTTTGGTTTCTGACAAGACGATTGTAAAAGTCTTCCGGTGGAGAACAGAATAAAATAAAGTTCTCGAAACTTCGTTGCTTTATATTTATTTTTTCCTACTTTGCTTTTTTAAGTTTTTTATTATTGCTTCTTTCGTCTAGTAGCCTTCTCTTCTTTGTACAGTTCGATAATCTGGCAACACTGACAACCAGCCTAGTGACGGATTATTGCAAGTACAGTACATAAAACATTGGTAGTGTCACATTATCTGAGTTTGTACTTTATAAAAACCTTTTTATGTCACTTCTATTTGATGTCAGACAAATTTTTATTAATGGTCCTGATGATTTTGTTAGAAAAAAATAATTAAAACTTGTATCACAATTTGTTAACAGATTAATTAATATACATATACTAAAAACTAAGTTGACACGATAATATAGAAAACGATTCTAAACTTTGCTGAAACGGTGGATTTAAAATCAACTCTTTCAAAATTAACATAGGATTCAAAGAATTCAAGGAAGAAAGAATTCGAGCATTCCATCTCTAAATATTCATATACTTTAAAATTATGTTTGTAAGAAATAACTTTAAGTAGATCAGTGAGAACATGGTCTTAAAGTCAAACTCGTCTGCTCGGTTGGCCGGTGACGTAGGAGGTCAGGGCTTGAAGGTGGTTTTCCACTCTCCCTCCATTCAAATGTGAATACATTTCTTGCCAATTTATTTTACTCATCCCTCCCCGATTAGTTTAGTTGATTGCAGATTGCTCAGACCCACCCACAGAGAGTGTGACAATACTACCCATCCTCTGGTAAAGGTCGTTATGTCCACCTTGTTCACGCAAGGCGTGTGTCACTTGCTAGTAAGTCGTTATTAACACGCACCCGAGCAATCCCGGATATAAAAGAAGGAACAAGTTTAAACTTGAATCAACCGGATGTCTAGACTTGTCGCGTGTGTTGGGTTGGGGATACTCCACTCGTATGTGTAGGGACTCATGTGTGGGCAATCATGTGACCTCAATTAGCGATTTTGTTAGTTCAACTACATATTTCTTATAATTTATTTACTGTCTTTAAGGTTCTATTATGAAAAGGCACCTCAACTGTAAATGTAATTTGTGTGGATACATTTTTTTTTTTTTGTAATTTGCAAACCGTAGAGTTTTGAATGAAATCTATATAAAAAGGAATAAAACCAACTCACCTACTCACTCATCACCGTAATCCCCAATCCTTGGACCTGAAAACATGAAATTCGGTATGAAGTGAAATTGGGTTATAATCGGGATTTGAACCTAAGTTTCTAAAATGTGACTATGTATTTAATTTGATAAAAAATGTCCTATCCGAAATGCCTTATTCAACCAATGTATAATATAAACAAAATTTGCAATATATACGGTCCATGCACTAGAATTCTAATGTATTGTTTAAAAATTGTATAAAAAATATAATTAAGGTCTTACATTGTTAATATTTTTCGCAAGTTTATTATATCTATTTAACCACAAGTTATAATTGCTTAATTTATTTCATATAAAATATTTAGTTTTGCACCGTTGTTGATTTATATAAGGCTATAAAAGCTTTCTATCATTCGCAAAAGTTATTATATGATAAAAACAATAATTATTAAAATCAAATACGAAGGAATTAGACATATCTTTTTATTAATTAGAACGTTGTGGGTGAACACAAAATCTATCCATTTTCTTAAATTTTAAATTTTAAATGTATTCTTAGGTAACATAATATGAATAATAGGCCTAGTAAAAAAATTGAAAAAAAAATCGTTAGTTCACTAGAATATTGTGTTTTATAAGAAATCAGTTGACACACCCAAAGTTGTCCTGGAAAAATGTTTTTAGTTTAACGATTGTGCTTGGAGGTATACGTATTAAGTTAGTGCCTTTAAGCCTTGCGTTTTCCGTGGACTTTATGATTCCAAACTGGTTTTTTATTCATTTTAAAATAATATGGCAACAATTTTAAAATTCCGGCCTCAAGTTTCCCATATTCTGCATAGTGTAGCCTATTTTATGTTCAGCACCACGTCTTACTACCCGCTCGGTTTGTACGACTATGTACTAATTACGCTAATGGTTTTGGGATTAGGAGCGTTATGTTTATAGGAAGTATAAACCCGCATTTGCATGGAGGAAGAGTGGAAAACCATTTTGGAAAAAACCACCCAACCAAGATTCGAACCTCGATCTACCCATCATCGCCTAGTCTAGTCTATTGGAGTTTAGAGATTAGTTATATGCCACTGACGCGGGTCACAGGGGACTTTGGATTTTTTAAAATTTCATACCTTTGCGTCAGTAATACCGCGCAAAGCTCATCAGTCATAACAGTCAAACTTTCGTTTTATCAGTATATAAGATAAATTAGTTATTTTATCAGTTGGTCAGCAAGAATCTTGACCAGGTGTACTAAGGCTGATATTTCCTAAATGATTTCCAATCTCTCTCCATGTGAATGCGGGCATATTTCCTCTAAATTATACCTTCATTATCTCTAGCCCATTAGTGTGAAATGCAGATAGCCCAGATGGATATTTAATAAAATGCAATGTAAAATTAAATTTATTTTTTGTGACATGGTAGAATATTGTTTGTCAAATCAATTTTTTTTAAATTGACTGTTCTGTTCTAAATAATGTATACATTATTATAGGTGTTATGCCAAAACACATATTTTAAGAATCGTAAGTACTATTCTTCGTATGAAAAAGTAAAAGGGTTAATTGTCTAAGTACACAGACCATCACTGAAAAAACAAACAATGTAACTACATTATTTCCAATTACCATACAGTACAAGCAAACATAATAACCACTAAGTGAACCATTGACACAAAAAAAATCATTGTTCACAAAGCGCGCTAACACCCCCCAAACCTATTTGATAAAAAAAAGAGTGTTTTTGTTCTGTTGACATTTCAAACACAAAAGAGATTCTATTTACTTTTTCAAACCACGTAAATCTACCCTCATTTTCCTATTTGCAAGTCAAACAAAAACGGGTATGGTCATTTTGTGGGCTGCCCAGTATACTCTAACCCCCCCCACAACCCCCAACTCTCCCTCCCCTGCTTTCTTGCCCTTTTAAACACACAGCAGCGCGTGATTATGGGCGTGTTTGGTGCAATTTGGGCCTCCCAACGAGTTAGTTCAATGTTTCACCCCTAAGAGTAGATTAGCCTTTGTCATCATCAAGACAAAGTAACGCAATTATTTATTAAAAGGTGTGAAAATAAATAATGGAATGTTTTGAAATGTTTTAAAAGGCATTAGTGTTTTTAGAATAGTAGCATTATATTGAAATTAACATTTTTTATCCCTCCAAGTCTTACTACTCACCCAGGATATATGCATTTTAATTGGTTAGGAATAAGGAGAGTATGTTTCATATGAAATGTACCCGAATTTGAATATATTGACTTTGAGAAAAAACAAATAAAAAACAAAACCTTCCTTGCCCCCAACCAGAAGCTCCCATCATCTGAAAATCAGATTATATTTATCTGACTTTTAGTCTGCACGCCCACCGATGAAGGTTATTAAGTTACTATTTTTCTCACAAACATAATATTAATCTCATGCTGAATAGTAAATACAAATTATAACACTGTAGTTAGACAGTCTAACTACCTCATTTCTTCAGTTTGGGAAATATATCATAGTAGAAAACAAAACTAAATCTAGTGGTTCAGTATTAGCAACCTGCCGGGATAAAAACATGAATTTAAAACAAAAAAATCCTTAATTTATTAAAAATCAAAATGTAGGCTTTGCTAATTTTTAAAACCACCTCTTAAGAAATATTTTTAAAACTTTAACATATTCCTAAGGAGAGTGATTTACACTTTACTGCCAGGCAAATGCGAATATATTTTCTCTAAATTATACCTTCATCGTGTATGGAATATTTATTTACGTGTATAGCCCGAGCGGGTAATGAGACACAACAAGAGAAAAAATTATCAATCTTTCTATTTACGAGATAAGTAGAAACAATAGGTTTATTTTGGTCTACATGCAACATAATATGTTGGCGTTAATCTTAGAACCAAACGTAATCTCATACCGCCCCGCCTCCCCCTTAGAGTTATATATTTTCGTAACAAAACATGCTCCTAATGTACTAAGCCATTTTGGTAAAGATAAAACAATATACCTTGGAAACAAATACTTTAGTAACGTTCTAAACAAATTAAACAATTTAACTCTTTATTTAGAAATAAAGAAAGATTACGAATATTGATCACGTTTTTCTTTAAATAATTAAAATAAGAACATTAAAATTTGATCAACTAGCTGCTATTCTCGAATACTTATTCAAATTAATTTTAAATAAAATATACGGATCACCACAATGAATTTCTCGCTCCCTTACCTAAAAGTGTAGACATTTACTCTTAGCTCGGTGACACCCTCTGAATGTTGTCCAAGGGTCACCACAAGGAGGTGCTCTGCTAGGATTTGTGATCAGGAAATATCCCACTGATGAGCAGGAGACATTCAACTAGTGGAGCAGGAAACATCCTACTGGTGGAGCAGGAAACATCCCACTGGTGGAGCAGGAGACATCCCACTGGTGGAGTAGGAAACATCCCACTAGTGGAGCAGGAAACATCCCACTGGTGGAGTAGGAAACATCCCACTGGTGGAGCAGGAAACATCCTACTGGTGGAGCAGGAGACATCCCACTGGTGGAGCAGGAAACGTCCCACTGGTGGAGCAGGAAACATCCACTGGTGGAGCAGGAAACATCCCACTGGTGAGCAGGAAACATCCCACTGGTGGAGTAGGAAACATCCCACTGGTGGAGCAGGAAACATCCTACTGGTGGAGCAGGAACATCCCACTGGTGGAGCAGGAAACATCCCACTGATGAGCAGGAAACATCCCACTGGTGGAGCAGGAGACATCCCACTGGTGGAGTAGGAAACATCCCACTAGTGGAGCAGGAAACATCCCACTGGTGAAGCAGAAGACATCCCACTGGTGGAGTAGGAAACATCCCACTAGTGGAGCAGGAAACATCCCACTGGTGGAATAGGAAACATCCCACTGGTGGAGCAGGAAACATCCTACTGGTGGAGCAGGAGACATCCCACTGGTGGAGCAGGAAACATCCCACTGGTGGAGCAGGAAACATCCCACTGGTGAGCAGGAAACATCCCACTGGTGGAGCAGGAGACATCCCACTGATGATCAGGAGACATTCAACTAGTGGAGCAGGAAACATCCCACTGGTGGAGTGGGAAACATCCCACTGGTGGAGCAGGAAACATCCTACTGATGGAGCAGGAGACATCCCACTGGTGGAGCAGGAAACATCCCACTGGTGGAGCAGGAAACATCCCACTGGTGGAGCAGGAGACATCCCACTGATGAGCAGGAGACATTCAACTAGTGGAGCAGGAAACATCCTACTGGTGGAGCAGGAAACATCCCACTGGTGGAGCAGGAAACATCCCACTGGTGGAGCAGGAGACATCCCACTGGTGGAGCAGGAGACATCCTACTGGTGGAGCAGGAGACATCCCACTGGTGAGCAGGAAACATCCCACTGGTGGAGCAGGAAACATCCCACTGGTGAGCACGAAACATCCCACTGGTGGACCAGGAAACATCCCACTGGTGGAGCAGGAAACATCCCACTGGTGGAGCAGGAAACACCCCACTGGTGGAGCAGGAGACATCCCACTGGTGGAGCAGGAAACATCCCACTGGTGGAGTAGGAAACATCCCACTGGTGGAGCAGGAGACATCCCACTGATGAGCAGGAGACATTCAACTAGTGGAGCAGGAAACATCCCACTGGTGGAGTAGGAAACATCCCACTGGTGGAGCAGGAAACATCCCACTGGTGGAGCAGGAAACATCCCACTGGTGGAGCAGGAGACATCCCACTGGTGGAGCAGGAGACATCCCACTGGTTGAGCAGGAAACATCCCACTGGTGGAGTAGGAAACATCCCACTGGTGGAGCAGGAGACATCCCACTGATGAGCAGGAGACATTCAACTAGTGGAGCAGGAAACATCCTACTGGTGGAGCAGGAAACATCCCACTGGTGGAGCAGGAAACATCCACTGGTGGAGCAGGAGACATCCCACTGGTGGAGCAGGAGACATCCCACTGGTGGAGCAGGAGACATCCCACTGGTGAGCAGGAAACATCCCACTGGTGGAGCAGGAAACATCCCACTGGTGGAGCAGGAGACATCCCACTGGTGGAGCAGGAAACATCCCACTGGTGGAGTAGGAAACATCCCACTGGTGGAGCAGGAAACATCCTACTGGTGGAGCAGGAGACATCCCACTGGTGGAGCAGGAAACATCCCACTGGTGGAGCAGGAAACACCCCACTGGTGAGCGCGAAACATCCCACTGGTGGAGCAGGAAACACCCCACTGGTGGAGCAGGAAACATCCCACTGGTGGAGCAGGAAACATCCCACTGGTGGAGCAGGAGACATCCACTGGTGGAGCAGGAGACATCCCACTGGTGAGCAGGAAACATCCCACTGGTGGAGCAGGAAACATCCCACTGGTGGAGCAAGAGACATCCCACTGGTGGAGCAGGAAACATCCCACTGGTGGAGCAGGAAACATCCCACTGGTGGAACAGGAAACATCCCACTGGTGGAGTAGGTAGTACTTTGTCCCCTCCAGGCAAGGGCAGTCACCGCGAGGGTGAGAATCAATCTCAAACTCATGACCTTCCAACCTCAATTTGGTACTGCCCCCCATTTGAGCTGTACAATTGAGTATAGCTCAAATTATCTCTTTTAATTCATAACTGACCTGTCATGGTCACCATAAAGTGTAAATATTTATCATAAGTTTAGACTTCAAAAGGATTGAAATAAAACACACTAACAATATTTCCTTGGTCCAAACCAAGCTTGTTTATATCTGATGACCTGGATCACTAACACTAACAAAGAATATCCAATAGTTTCATGTACCTTTAGACTTCTTTGATTTTCTAACAACATACTTTTTATTAAAAGTTTCTCATTTACATTAGTCACACATATTTGCAATAGTAAGCTATTTTGTATCTCAAAGTATTGCGGAGATATGAGCCAAACTAGAGATAACCGCTTTTTTAAGGTACCCACTTAGTGATTTTTCCTTAAAAACGAGATACACCATTGATTTGTTTGTTTGGTTGAACAGTGCCTAGATACGAGTTGGAATTAAAATCGTTTGGCCGATTTCGAGAAAATATATTTTTTATATTTTCATTCTAAAACTACCCTTAATATTATGGTTAAATATCTAAATCCAAAAACTCCCTTGGGTAACCTTATCGGTAAAATGGCGTTAGCTCTTGGCTGCTGGGGTGTAGTGGAGCGGGAACGGACGGGAACGCCGTTCCGTCACTGCTTTTCATGGAAAAGGGCAAAATCTATTTTTTAATAAAGTTCTATACTATGCAATTCTAAGTTAACTTATTGATTATATATCAATAATATTATGTTAAAACTTTTTTTCATACTTTTAATCAATACATTCTGTTAAATTTACTGTGCTCCATGTGAATTTTTGGAATTTCAGGCAAAATGTGCTAAGTAAGTTTCTACCTTAGTAACCATTAAAAATGGCTCCAAATAGCTTCTAGAGGCACTTATGTTTGTGAAACATTTTCGCCTACAGAGGTTGGGGGATGTGGCTACAGCCTTGCGTTCCAGCACTGCTAGATTTACGACTACACCACTGCTAGGCTGAGATGCAGACTGCATTTCAAAAACATTTATTTTGGTTTCAAGGGGTCACGAAACGTCAACTCTATCAAAATCTCGATTTTTTTAAAAAATAATCATAGTACGTTATTTCTCCTAGGGGTCTATAAAAAGACAACTGACAACTGGACATGGAAAACTATCCCCGGAAATGAGGTTTTGTGGGTCAATGCTCTAGCTCTGAACGATCTAGAGTCACCAGGGGCCACACAAGTTATTATAAATAATGTTTGATACAATAAACATCCCATTGTATTTGTACAAGGTTTAATATAAGCTAAAAATATGTCACGGATATTTGTCCAAGTTTTGCTCAAAAGCTGTTTTAAAAACTATTTTATCTTATTAAATTCTTTCTTAGAAAATTATTTGTAAAGTATCTAAAATACTTTTTTTTAAACATTTTATTCAGGAACAAATCCCTAACATTTTTTTATATCTTTCTCTAAAGAAGGCTATCAACATTAAAATTGGACGTTTAGTTAGTTCTGTTTTCTGTTTACATTACCTGACTGACTTTGGGCAGAGATGCGTTATCTTGGCCCCCTCATTCAGTCGCTTTATGGACCTCCGGGTGGGAGGCTGGGATCTTACGGAGTTATGATCCCCTAGTGGATTCTTCTCCGAGGAGTTGCTTTTATGAACGGCAGTCAAAAAGATTGCTTTATACAGTGTGTGCCATAAACAATCGTGTACTTCCTTGAGGACTCAAAAAAACATGTGCAGTTTATTTTAATTATTTTTGTGTAACAGGGTACGGGATACCCGCGTAGATTACCAAACGGAACAGGGCTTAGGAAGGTACAAGAAAGAGGAAACTTATCCGCATCTGCTTTTAGGGATAGTGAGAAAACATTTAAGAAAATATTCCTGTGTAAACCATGTTGGGATTCGAACTTGGGCATCCTTGTCACTAGAAAAACAGACCAAATGAGTTGACGTCTTAGCTTGCGTGACCAACAAGGTGGGTGTGTCAACTTTTAAATCGAAGTATAAGCCAAGTTCAATTAAAATTTTCAATCGTTTCACATCAAAATGATGATAAAATCAGAATACTAAAATGATATATATATATATAATTAATATTACCTATTCAATATATGAATATATTCAATATGAACTTTCGATTGAAAATACTATAACAGCGTTCTAGATGCCCAAATTACCGTTATGTTATTATTATTTTTAGTGATTATTCTCCTTTAAAAAATATTCACAAAAACAGGGAAATCCTTTGCTTGAGATAGGTTACAAATTTAAAAAGTAACATTATTATTAGTTGATCCCACTAGTTTATAATTCGTTGAATTCAAAAGCAATTTATTTAACTCAATTTTGGGGCAGACTATACATGAAATTTTCATCTTTCTAAATCCGTCTTCGAAACCAAAGTCAACTCGTCCTCTATTAACTCAAGTTTATGGCTCTTAAAGAATACTCTTTGGACATTGATGTACCATTTTTCATATTTTATATAAAAAAGCGCCAAGAAAAATAAAAAAAATATTATTTTGAATATTAAGACAAAAGAGTTTAAGGAAATGGAAATTGCGTTATTTTTTTATGGTGATTGAACGTGGAAGTCTAAAAGATCCAATTTTCAGGGTCATTACAGACATCTTGATGTAAGGGCTCGTAAAAGTCGTCAGTGTAAGCGATATAAACGAGAGGAATAGTTCTGTGAAGGCGCGGAACTTCAAATTAGGGGTGCATGGAGGATATTTTACTTGCGATCTTATGGTGGGCTGTAAAGTTCCCATTATTTCAGTTGCAAGAATTGTGGGTCGGGAAAAGTTTTATGCTCTAAAGGACTACTACAAATATATATAATATATCAATTTCACCTTCTTCGGTGGCCACGTGGTCTAACGCGCTACTATTGAAGTAGACTAGACTGCCCATGACAGGGGATTGAGGTTTGAATCTCGATTGGGTGTACTGAGGGTGTTTTTACCAAAATGGTTTCTTAATTTCCTACTCTGAAAATTCAAGTACACTTCCGTAGAGTTCTACCTTACTAGTTTCCTACTCAATCAGTGTCAATATTTTATAAGTTCTGTGCTCAACAGAGTCAGAACATGCTAGGTCGGATAGATAATAGATTTAGGTTAATGTAAGGAACGATAATGTATATAATTATCACTTGCATTAATCTTTCAAATAAATTAAATATATATTAAACATGGCGTCTTACTTTCCGATCGGGGTTTGCGCTATTAAATACGAGGGCTGGTTGATAAATAATGCACAGTCGCACGTGACGGCAGAACAAAACAATGTACAGCAAGGCGCATGCTGCCATCTTGTAGCTACATTCCCGTACTACAAACATTCCAACACTCGTTGACCCCAGTGTTGCCAACTGTACGATCTGGATACTACTTTTGATATAATTTCAACACGTGTACAATCCAATTTTAGGATATTTTCTAAATGTAATATCCATTGGCCGTCCTATCTAGTATCAAATTTTATATTAATTATTATTTTTTTATGAAAATCGCAGGGCTTATCAATATAATGACAGAAAGTAGTATCCTACCGGTCTAAATACAATCCATTTCAGGTCCATGTACTATCACTAGAGACTATAGACTTGGCAACACTGGTTGACCCACTCCCTCTCATTTTCTGTCAGTCGCCATTGGTATGGAGTCGAGTACGCCAGCTGTGTCAACGCGTCTAGAACAACGTGCAGTGATTGGATTTTTAACAGCTGAAAAAGTGAACGCTCGTGATATTCATTGTCGTCTAAAGTCCGTCTATGGTGATTAAACTGTTGATCGAAGCACTGTGAGTAGGTGGGCAGTAAAAGTTTGTGCATAGGAAGCTGGTAAAGTGAATATTGAGGATGAACCTTGCTGTGGTCGACCAGTTTCTGTGATTGATGACAAGCACCAAAAGAAGGTGGATGAATTGATTCAAAATGACTGTCGCATCATAAAACAGTGCATCGTCACCCGGATAGGCATATTGAAAGAACGAGTAGGACACATTATTGCACAACTGGGTCTACCGTAAAATATGTTCACGGTGGGTGGCACACAAACTCACAGAAGAGAACAAACAACAACGAAAGGAATGTTGAGAACAGCTTCTGAAACGTTATCGTGACGAGGAAGATGACGTCATTTTAAATATTGTGACGGGAGACGAAACTTGGGTGCATCATTACGACCCATAAGAAAAATGGAAGAGCATAGAATACCGCCACTACGGTTCACCACAGTCAAACAAATTCAAAACACAACCCTCTGCAAAAAAATATCTCTTGACAGTTTTCTGGGATTCCAAACATGTATATGGGACTGATTACCTGTAAGCTGGGTCGACCGTGAATTCTGTGCGATACACAGATACGTTAAAACACCCTAGGAGACGTGTGTGTCGTGTTTGACAATCCACGGAACCGATAATTCTGCAACACACAAATGCCCGGTCTCACACATCGCGTGCAACAAGCGAGGCTCTTGTGAAGTTGAAATTTCAGTTCATTCCACGTCCTCAATACTCACCAGATTTGGCGCCATGGAATTTTCACTTTTTTCCATGTTTAAAGGGGGATAAAGGGTATTCATTTCACCACGAATGATGAACTGAAAGCCGCAGTGAGGTAGTGAATCAAGGAAAGACCGCCGGCATTCATCATTGACGGGGTGAGAAAACTGTTCCACCGTTGGGAGAAATGTGTACCTGTAAATGTTGACAATGTGGAAAAATACTTATAAGTTTTTCCAAGCAAATAAAATGTACTTTTATACCATATTTGTTTCATTTGACTAGCTCTTTTCATTTGCGAGCTATGAGCGACTGTGCATTACGTTTCAGCCAACCTTCGTATTAAAGAGAAGATAAATCATAGTTTGAGAGTTATAAATAGTAACGTTTAGAAAATATACAAAAATAATCAGAGTATCCAGCACTTACCACCTTTATCATGCATTTGTAAAATGTGAAATTAAAATTGTATGCTGCTTGGCTTATGAATATATGAAATTAAAATAATAAACTTTTAAGTTTGTCGAATAAAGTTTCTGCTGTTATTCTGAATATAAGCCCACGCTAGGAATGTTGTCCATAATTCATGATTTTTTTTTAAATTTTAATTTAGCACCGCGTCTTACTACCCGTTCGGGTTATACGCTTCTTTTTTTTTAATTAAAATGAAACTTATTTAAATACAGTTCTTGTAAAATTTAGATTAACAATTCGCTTGCCATCGCTGACATATCAGTAATAATTAAACACGCTAAAACTAAGGCGGACTTTAACAATAAATATATGAAACAATCGTACAAACTTTATCATATAAGGCCAGTTTCATAGTCAGATTTAGTACGCTTCAAGTGCGGCGCTATACTAAATACAAGACGTCACCTACCTGAAATTGAATGGAATGGGCCACTTTCATAGTCAGATTTAGTACGCCTCAAGTGCGGCGCTATACTAAATACAAGACGTCACCTACCTGAAATTGAATGGAATGGGCCACTTTCATAGTCAGATTTAGTACGCCTCAAGTGCGGCGCTATACTAAATACAAGACGTCACCTACCTGAAATTGAATGGAATGGGCCAGTTTCATATGATAAACTGACCCATTCCATTTTGGTCTAGGTAGGTGTCGTCCTGTATTTAGTATCGACTCGTACTTTAGGCGTACTAAATCTGACTATGAAACTGGCCCATAGTTTATTATAACCGGATTGTTATGGTTTTTCTCGAAAATAGTATTTCAGAAGACTTTATATAAGTAGTGTCTCCTAAAATAAATTACTATCTCATAATGTTAAATCATAATAAATATTCTTCATCTTATATATTTTAAACAAAATTACTGCACCATTTTTGTAAATTATATCTTTCCAATATTATTCATTTATGAAATATTCTAAAATTATTTATATTTGCTAAAAATAAAAATAAATTCTTGAATTTCGTGTAAAACAAATTACAGGACTAAATTTTAACTAAGGCAATTTAAAAAAATCTAAAACTTTATAAAATATTTATTTATTTCTTTTTAGAATAATAGCTATAGATTATTATTCAACGTATGTAACAATCCCCAGATACAAATTATAAACCAAATCCATAGAGATAAATTTGAAAAGTTTCAATTTTTTCTCAAAAACTAGTCATAGGCTAGTTAGAAACCCTTAAATTAACTTAATGTATAGTTAATTATAAATAGACTTAAACAAAATTATTCATTAGTAACCATTTTTTCTAGATACCAATTTTGAGTCAAATTGTAATAGGCAATATCTCTAAACTAAAAATTTTCAAAAATAAGTAAACTGTTAACTACTGCAATAATTTTTTTTAAAATCATTCATCTGTAAGCTACCCTTAAAATATTTTCCTTAGACAAACAATTATATTATACTCTTAATGTTATTTGTCATGTCAAAGGCATGAGTTCTAAACAAATTCATTGAAGTAATTTTTCATCAATTTTAAATTACCTAAAATCAATCATAACTAAGCTACCCTCAATTTAAGGGCTCTCATTAAAATAAAATAAAATATTTTGCGGTAAGACTATGTATATGTAGCATTTAGATATCAGGTGGAAACAAAATCCACCAAACAGTGACAGTTCTACGCTTAGTGAGAGACAGTGACGGTTCTAGCATCAGAGAGAGACAGTGACAGTTCTAGGCTTAGCGAGATACAGTGATGGTTCTAGCCTCAGAGACAGACAGTGACGGTTCTAGCCTCAGAGACAGACAGTGACTGTTCTATACTCATAGACAGACAATGACGGTTCTATACTCAGAAACAGACAGTGATTGTTCTAGCCTCAGAGACAGACAGTGTGACAGTTCTAGCCTCAGAGACAGACAGTGACTGTCCTAGCCTCAGAGATAGACAGTGATGGTTCTAGCCTCAGATCCAGACAGTGACGGTTCTAGCCTCAGAGACAGACAGTGACTGTTCTATACTCATAGACAGACAATGACGGTTCTATACTCAGAAACAGACATTGATTGTTCTAGCCTCAGAGACAGACAGTGTGACAGTTCTAGCCTCAGAGACAGACAGTGACTGTCCTAACCTCAGAGACCGACAGTGATGGTTCTAGCCTCAGAGACAGACAGTGACGGTTCTAGACTTAGCGACAGACAGTGACTGTTTTAGCCTCAGAGACAGACAGTGATGGTTCTAGCCTCAGAGCCAGACAGTGATGGTTCTATACTCAGAGACAGACAGTGACGGTTCTAGCCTCAGACAGGCAGTGACGGTTCTTGCCTCTCACCATAATCTCAAGGTCCAAACAGTTTTCACGATCACCATATTTAATTTTTTGAGTGAGTAAAAAGGAACCTGCTAGTAGGATATGATGGACTAAAAGTGGACAAGGCAACGGACCTTTTTTTCTTAGCGCCGCTTTTTACTAACCATTTTAGCTGTAAGCCTATGCACTATTTACTCTAGCGGGATAGAAATGAGGAAGGTTGAATTTGGAAGAAGTGTACCCGCCTTTCTGAATAAATAGAGAAAGATAGAAATTGGGAAACATGAAAGGAAAAACACCCTCAGTGCACCGGACTGGGATCGAGCTCCTATCTCCTGGTAATCCGCAGTCTAGTTCATTCAAGAGTGACGCCTTAGACCATATGGCCACCAAAGTTGGTGCAATGGACTGGTCTTATGAGAGAACACCTAATATAATATGCTACACTGATATCCGCATGGGAGCTCACACGTTCTAAAGCTTCACTCTCATAATAGACTATTGCCACTGAAGTGGAGGTCTGTGTTTGAATGTCTGCCAGGTCCATTTTAATGTAATATATCATAGTCATTTCCCCCTTCTCTCTATACTCTAATGTGGATGCACTTCCGCTAAAACCACACTCTACATCCCTAAAGTAGGATTAAGCTATTAATAACTCTAAGGTTAAATAACTAGTAAAATATAAGCTAGCGTATGCTATTTTTTGATATTTTAACCCTGAGATTGTAGTAGCCTATAACCTAAATATTTCTTTGTTTTACTTCTTTAAATTCTTTCCACCGTTCGGGGTACACACTCTTTTTTCGTCTTCATATCGTAATTCCTTCAATTGTTTGACACCCACTCTTATCTTACATCCTTCTTTACTCTGTCATTCTCTTCTTATCCCTCTATTTCCTTGCACTAACATCCGTCTTAAACTGCTTTACATATTCCATTCTTGGTCATTTTCCCCCCTCATTATTTCTAAATATATATCCAATACAGGTTCCTCTTTTGTAGTGATAAATTGAGGATACATTAATTGAATTAATCTGCTAAGGATTAGGAAGGTAGAATGCGTTAAAAAATGTATCCTCATCTGCATGGAGCGAGTTACGGAAACTACTTAGGAAATTAAGACTCATTAGGCCTACATCAGGCCAGGATTCAAACCCCAACCTCCCCATCATCGGTAAACCAAACTAAATGAGATTGATATTTAGACTAAGTGGATTTCTTATATTTATTTAGTAAGAAAAGTACCCATGATTAATCTAATTTAAAATATATTTTATGCTTATAAACACGTAGTTACGTTTATAACTTTAAGATTGATTAGTTTGTGCTGTAAGCTGTAGCCTTTGTAATTATTCAAGTATTTAGCTAAGGTATTCTTACTTAACAACCCAGAACACCTTGTTTTAATGTTCTTTAACACAATAAAAACCAACCCACTAGTTTACGGCTTTGATATTCCAACTAAGATAAAGATAATGAACAGTGGGAGAAAACCGTTAACTACATTTTAATGTCTCGTTAAACACACAAAAAAACATCTTTAGCTAAGAAGAACATTGGCAGTCTTCTCGAAAGATTGATCATAAATTAGGATTTGTCTCTGTAGTCTCTTTAGCACTGTTTATTATAAAACAAATTCCTTTTCATGTTTAGTAATATTGTTATTATATGTAAAATACTAGAATTTAAAAAGTTTGAAAATCATAATAAATGACTTATGTGAAAGATAAGAAAGTTTTGTTTACTATGGCCCATTTTATCTCTAATCTTAAAATACTCCTTTCTAAAGAGATAACTTCAATATTTCTGGAAATATCTTTATATTTAAAAAAAGTAAGAACAATTTATTACACAGAGGTATTATGAATAATGTCAAGCCTGTCTTGTTTGATTGCTGGTGAAAGAGAGTTCCGTGTTTGAATTCTGACTGGGTGCACTGAGGTTTTTTATTCCTAAATAGTATCCCACTACCCGCTTCGGTGGCCGCATGATTTAAGGCACTAGTCTAGCAGTAGACAAGGCTGCCTATGATGGGGATATCAAGATTCGAATCTCAGTCGGTCGTATTGAGGGTTTTTTTCAAAAATATTTTTAACGTAATTAGTACATAAGCATATATAACCAAAACAGGTATAAAGACGCGGTGCTAAAAAAAAAGTTTCCCACTTTCCATTCAAGAAAATGTGGGTACATTACCTCAAATATTTAACTTTCCTCATCCCTACCCCCACTTAAGTTAAATTAACTTCACTTTGCTCAATAATTAGGTTTAGCTTGACTTTCGTTGGAAGTGGTTCTTATAAAATACAAACATATGTTTTGGGGTAAGGAAAGCTTGACATTTTACTGATTTATTAGTGTTAAAAGTGGCAGACATCACATTACTTGACGTATGACTACTTGAAAATTAATTTAATATTTTTTCTAGCTGTCCTATGAAAATTTGGACTATAGTAAAACTTGTTTCAATTCAATAAAAAAAAATCTAGTTTTTATTTGCTATATTTTTTTATCACAGCATCTTACTACCGGTTCAGGTTATATGTATATATGATAATTACTGGGATAAGGATGAGGAGGAAAACATGTTAGAGGTAATCTACTCGCATTTGCGTGGAAGGAGAGTGGGAAACCCTTTAGGAAAATCCACTCTCAGAAAACTCGACTGGGATTCGAGCCCCGATTTCTCCATCATCAGTTGTCCAGTCTATTACGAGAGTGACGCCATAGACCATTCAGCCAGTGAAGAGTTTAATATTTTCTGAATCAATAGACTATGTCATAGCACGACTCACAAGCAAACTTAATATAAAACAAACGTCACTCAGTCTCCAGATACTAAGTTATTTAATACAAAAGAGGAAATCCCAAATATTAACTGTAAAAATGTCTAAAATATCTGGAACTCATTATACAAACGTGCTAATGACCAAGCGAATATTATTTTAAATAGTGGGAACGAAAAAAGAAGTTCAAGGTCAGTGAACCAGGAATTATAGTAATTAGTACGAATAACACAAGAGTCATGAGTCTTTTTGCTCGAACTTGTATTTTAAGTGTCTCGTGGCGGTTTTTTTTCCGTCTCACTTCCGCTTTCAATCGTCACACACGTGCAACACATGTGGACAAATGAAGCGTGTAGAGGAAGTGCGACGAAATAAGGAATGGCTAATTTATTGCTATAAATTGACTGCGCGGGCAAATTAACTCGGAATTTCTTGTTTAGCTATTTCCTTCCCCCTCTATTTAGTAAGACAAAACTGGTCTAAAAGGAGCTATAATAACACTGTAATATTTATTTAATACAAATAACCTATCTCTTTAATAGGATGGAAATAATTATTTGATAAAATATCTGAATCCATCTTTAATGAAAGATGAGTTACTTATTACACAACAGCACAGATCTATCAAAGGTTGTACACAAATTGACAATTTTCTGCTACAAGAACTTTAAAATGAAGATCCGGAGTTGGATAAAAAATATTTACGAGTAAACAGAGAAACTTTAAAAAATAGTTGTTCCATTAATTATAAGAAAAACAAAGATACATAGGAAATTATACTAATGGAGATTGTACAGTATAGGAAATATTATGTCCATACAGTTCAAGGAGGAGGCAGAGGACAGGAAAAAGGCATGAACCTGTCGTAGGACTTGGTAATAAATAATACCGTACAGTAACATTTGTTAACTGCTTCTTATATGTTGAATGTCGCTATCGTCTTTGAGAAACTCTAGCTCGTGTTCTATTATATATATATATATATATATATATATACATATACATTTCTATAATAGAACAAGATCTAGAGTGCTATCAATATATACATATATATATAAAGCGGTAGGGTCTTATAAATTACAATAGCGACACACACACACACACACACACACACACATATATATATATATATAATGTGAGTGTCTGGTCTAAATCATTCGTATCCCAGTTTGTGGAAATATTTATCCGGTACTAATTTACAGTACCTTAGCCCAGGGGACGCCCGAATGTACAAAATGTACATACTTTTCGTGGAGGCTCTTTCCATGTCCCGATGTGATGAGGAGATGCTGATAAAGAGTATGATGGTGTAGAATCAGTGTAAATCTTAAACTTAACCAACCAAACCCTGGGGACCAGTGAGATAGGTCTCTTTTCAGTTAAATCCCCCATGATACCAGCCGGGTATCTAACCTGGGACCCTTAGGTTTGTATTCAGATTCACTGACCACTATACCATGGGGCCGGCATGCCCTTTATAGACTACTGTAAATGTATGATACAAGATTTGTAAATTATATTATTTTATCACCAAAGTTACACTATAATTATTTAATCAAAAATCTCTTCTAAAAGAAGATGGCCATGTAATATCGCCCTGAGCGAGTTTAGCAGTTTCTTGAAAATGTTTCTGGAAGCAATGGGTCATCGCCCAAGCCCCGCTTAGTCTTAAATTCAATAACTAGTTGTTAAATATAGATTTTTTCGTTATAGTAGAGATGGTTGAGTGAACCTTAGGTGTTTTACCATAAATGTTTTTTTTATTTTCATTCCATGCAAATGCGAGTACTCTTCACTTAAATTATACCTTTAGTATACCTAATACATAGAGTAATTAGTAAATAACGATATACTCTGAACGGGTAGAAGGATGCGATGCTTAGCTTGATATTAATAAGAAAACTATTTATAAAACTTTATATTTAGCTAAAAGAGAGGCAAGACCTTTTCAGTTATCCATTTATCTCATTTTTAGGGTCAGAATACGGTTCAGCCAAAATATATTCAAACGATTTCAACAGGGATATTTTTCCTTTACAACCCTATTGTGTGAGTTCTATTAATATAAAAAATGGTGTACAAATGCAACATTAGTTCATTTTCAATGACATTTAAAGAATGTTTGAGGAGTTATGAGACTAGGCTCGATGAAAAAGGCTCTAGATTTATCCATCCTCTAAAAAATACAGTAATTTTTTGGTAGACTCACAACAGAAAACGTTAAGATATTTGATAGCTAGCACCGAGCTCTCCTCTCAGAGGTCTGTTCGCTACACATGGTCGCTACACATGGTCGCGGTGACCACAGTTCGTGCGACCATGTCACCTAGTACGTGGCATGACAAAGGGTGGTTGTAGGTGAAGGTCAAAGGGTATAAAAAGCTTAGACAGAATAGAGAAGTAGTTTCAGAAAATGACACAGACCATTGTGTTTTAAACCTTGTGGCCTGACAGTGATTGATACTTCTCGTTGACTGAGGCGGCTGCCTTAATAAAGAGCGGGTCTACTTTTCAAATTTCAAATTTTCAAATTAGGCCTACTGTGTTGTGCTGTGAAACAAATCAACAATGAACAAAAATGACACACACGCTTTCCATTTAACGAGTCATTTCATAACAGTAAATGGAGTAGCCTCCGTGTATCTCCCTACGTAATATATTATCCAATAATGGCTTTGTAACACGCAATCTACATATAATAATAGTACCAGCATTCGTCGTATTAAACAGATAGGCTTATCAGTTCAATTCCTTAATTTTTAATTACTTTATTTCTTGCAATCACATAAGAATTCAAATTAACTATAAATCACATCATTATAATATTGAGACTTCCAGCCAAGTGCCGTTGAAATATAACAATTAAAAATAAACAAGTGAACAAAGCATTAAGCACCCACCCTCGTTTACAACCCCCGGCGAATTGCCAAAATACAAGATGTCCAACCATAGGGCTGCCGGTCACACACTAACATACTTCGGTGTGGAAATTCCTACAACGGATTCAGCTACACAACAGACTATTTTCAACATCAAACAGGTACTGTAATTCCTCAAATATAGTTCCCTTACAATGTAGAATGATTTAAATGTTACCGCTTAAGTAAATACTGACCCGCCTCGGTGGCGTAGTTAGCTAACGCGCTAGTCGTGTTGGGCTCGACTGCCGAGGACGGTGAGATCGAGTTTTGAATCTCGGTCGGGTGAACTGGGGTGGTTTTTCCTAAATGACTTTCCACTCTCCCTCCACGCAAATGCGAGTTCACTTCCTCTCAATGTAACCTTCCCAATTCCTAATCCATTAGCGTGATTAGTACTTAAGCGTATAACCCGAACGGGTAGTAAGACATGGTGCTAAATAATAAGAAGAAGAAGAAGAAGAAGGAGAAGGAAAATACTTCATTGTACTGTACATTAACCGTCAAAATGGAGTGTGAAGTAATACATAAGAAAATATTAATTATATTCCTAAGTACTCATCTTAACGAATACCGTAACACTCGTTTTTTGACAATAAACCAGACTTGGTTAGTACCTAAGGTGTTTAACGTAAAAGGCTATTTTCAAAGAAGTAGAAAAAAAATTAACTTAAATTTTACAGTCCAATTTTCATAAGAAGGTTTTTTAATAAAAAACATATAGTTTCTGGTCAAAATTGATTAATTGTTACTATTTACTAAGTGTTATTCTATATGTATTGACATCTGACGTATGAATACGTGTCTTCCAATGAACATAAACCCTAATTGTGATATAAAGCGTTTTACAATTCAAGTCTCAATTTTTCCCCGCCTATCTGGACGTCTCAGTTTGCTACATATTCATAACCAGATAAGAATCTCCAATCTATTAAAGCTTCGAATGCGAGACACTTTTTTTTTTAAACCTCAATCAATGGAATAAGTGACAAACATTTTGTAGGGAGGGTTTTCTCACATTACGGATAAAGAAACCCAATTTTGCATTCACTTTTTATTTACGGAGATAAGAAACACGTCATCCTTAAAAAAAAAGTACTTACTTTTGCTTGCCCTATTATTGTATTAAATCTTTTAAACATGTCGGTTATATGCTATGGAACTAATAATATTACATTTCCTGAGATTGCGTTTTTTTTACAAGCGGACTTAGTTTTTTCCTCGAGTAATGGTTATTGCAACCGTTTTAATGTTGACGTTTTATGAACGAAATAGAAATAAAATTTAAAGGTACAGTGTTTTTCTTTTACTTCTGCTTCTTTTTATTGTTACTTTCTGTTTTAAGAAGAGATTATTTTTGTGGTGCACTTCAGTTAGATTTATATATTTTTTTAAAACGCTATTAAAATTACTACGAATTTTTATAGATGAATAGTAAAATTTATTTTTGTTTGTGAGGCAAAACTGCTTCTAGGCTATAATATTTTTAACTATAACCTGCCAATGTACTTTTGGACACTTAGTGGGATGCCTCGTAGTTTATTTTGTTCCAGAACCAATGTTAGGATCATTCAATGAATCATTATTCTCAAGCATGTTCCAAAAACTCACAAAAGGAAAGTTTGCCATGGAAATAAGATGTCAGGCACGTCAAAAATGAAGTTCACGCTATGTCAAAAAGGTACGTTCGTTAGTCTATCTATTTATTTAAAAAAATTAAACTTTAAAGGTTTTCTTAACGTGTTTTACTAACCATTCGACATCCCTGTATTCACACTGAAGGAATGGAGATTGAGAAAGGTAGAATTTAAAGTAAAATGTAGTTCATCTTTTATGGAGGGAGAATGTAATAACCATTTAGTAAAAAGCTACATCCTGCATTCAAACCAGACCACTCTTAAAGGTCCAGTTTCATAGTCAAACTTAGCATGCCTAAAGTGCAAGTCGATACTAAATACAGAACGACACCTACCTAGACCAAAATTGAATGGGCCAGTTTCATATGCGAAACTGGCCCATTCCATTCAATTTCAGGTAGGTGATGTCTTGTATTTAGTATAGCGCCGCACTTGAGGCGTACTAAATCTGACTATGAAACTGGCCCTAAAACCATAAAAAACAAAGCATGTGAGTTTCACCCTTTATCCCCCGTTCCCCACCAATGCAGGGTTTAAGGCATATTAAATAAAGCAATAAAGGAATGAACAGAAGGTTGTAATTTTGACTCCTATTTACTTATATCTCAAAACATGTTATACAAATGATAGCAAATACTTGACACAGAAGTTGTGTAAGAAATAGGAATAGTAGCCCATTAAGTTGTTAATAGATATTTTATGTATTTTTTTTATGAAAGTACACAAACTTCTCCCTTCTGTGATTCATCTTCATCCGAATTGTGATCCTACACCCCCCGCCCCGCCCCCCGTTGATCCCATTTTCTCTATTGTTACATCGTTTTCCCATTAGATAGAATGCTTTTTATAAAAAAAATGTGATGTGATTAGTTGCCCAAAATATACTTGCGCAAATTTTGAATTTTTTTAGCCGTCTTTTTGTAAAATCTCCTAGTTGGACATTTTTAGAAGGTCCCTTGGTCATCCATCCAGTCCTTAAATCCCTGCGTGAGTCCTCGCTAATAGGTGGGGGGTGGATTGTGTTGACATTTAGGGGGTGAGCCGAGGCTATAGGGGTAGGGGGTGACATTGTTACAACATGTCAACGGGGTGGGGGGTCTTATCAACTGCCAGTATCCTTTTCAAACACACCCTCTAATGTTCCAAGGTAAAATATAGATCATCTCACACGCACAACATAAACCAACTGTCGTCTATAATCAACGGTTCACGGTGGGAGTGAAGGGCACTTGGGTTATGGAGAGCAATTTCAGAGTTTTTATAGAAAAACATTATTTCGATCAAAAGAAATAAAATAATCATCCAGTAGAAACATAGAGCTTATATTTCCTCACATGTTGACCTCAACATTTCTTGAATATCAGTCGAGGGTGTCCTGGAATTTAATGACAACCAGTTCTCTTCACTTACAAAGTTTTTGGTTTATCGCAGCTACGCTCATAACGGATATTAAGGAACTGTTTATATCGCCCCGTGAATAAATTTAAACTCTATATTCTTATTTTGGTCAAAAAAAGTAATGCCATAAAAAAATCCAAAAACACTTACCTTTTCTTACGTTACATAACCCCCCCCCCCCCCCCCTTAAGATTATCTTGCCATAATACATACAGGTAATACTGTTTAGGTTGTGGTTTATATATTTTTGTATTGTTACATTCAGGTTACAACAATGCTATTAAGAAAAAAGTTGATTTTGGAAAGAATAGAGTAAATGTATTGGCACTAGAATGTAGAGGAGTTAGGTAAGACGGACTAATAATTCACATGTTGATGACTACCTCCAGCCCACCTATTGTCCAATTTTCATAGGAAGGACCTTTAATAAAGTGCGCACAAATTTTTTGCTGCCAAAATTGATAAAACTATACAATATTAATGTTATTTTACAGGTATTGATAACATGTATTAGAAGTAACAGCTACAGATAACATTATTTGACGTATAAATAAGTGATAGTAGATCTAATAACTTTTCAAGTGAAGATTTAACTGTTACTGAGATTCAAAACTAGACCTTCCTGTCACCTAATTTGAGCCTAATAGTTTATACCATATATTTATTTATCTTACATATTCTGAAAATTGAAAAATGATACCTATACACGGGAATCGAAGCCGGGACCTTTGGCTTAGTACGCCAATGCTCTAACCACTGAGCTATCAACGATTCATCCCGTGCCTAGGGTCATTCTTCACTCATATTTTAAGGCAGAGCCTATGATAGACGTGCGGAAATCGTCGGCTACAAATGTGTGACTATTAATATCACGAGCTATCAGATAACGCAGCCATCTTCGACTCGGTTCTACTATCCGTTTGGGTTGTACATAAACGCCCGTAGTCTAAGGCATTGGGCTCACAAGGGATGTAAAGGTTTTTAAAAAATACGCCTGAGAAGAATAACCTGAAGTTTGAATAAGTTAACACGCCAATTCTTACTTTCTATGAGTTTTGGTTTTAGGGATACCTGCTAAGATAATCACGTTGCTTAAGACGTTGATCTTATGAAGCATACAAAATTAAAAATATAAATAAATACCTTATACAGTTCTTAGCCCAGGAGATACAAAGTAAGCAAATATATATACGTTACATTTATATTATTTTTAATTTGTCCTTTTCTACACCGGAGTTTGAGCTGCCTTTTTAAATGGGAGAATATTTATCTTTTAAAATGCAAGATATAATAAAATAGAGATGTAGAACGTTACCTATGAAGTTTTTATTTGTCAAATAAAAACATTTTACCTAAAAATTTTAATACGAAACAAACAACAAAACTATACAAGAGATGACAGTATATAATATTCCGTAATTTTTCTTTGTATTTCAAGAATATATTTTATTGGTGATTAAGTTAGACAGAAAATAAACGGTGCTGTGCACCTCACAGGGTTTTTCTTTCTTTTAGCATAAGATACACATTTTCTAAAAACACGTAAAAGTGGTAGAACAAAATAATATACATTTTTGTAGAAGCACTCCACCAAAGAGTATAAATTAAATAATAAACACTTTTAGAGAAACATTGAGAAAAGTGGAACATCACTTTCCACAAAAGAGAATAACAATAAATCTCATATTTCAAAGGCTCCCATAGAAAGTATATTTGTTTGTAACTTAAAACTCTCTATATTAATAAAAGTCTAATGGCATATATATATATATATATATATATATATATGTCTGTATATCTGTCCAGAAATTTTTAATACCTCTCAATTGTCTATAAAGCTGATATTTGGTTAAATTTTAGAGGAACCACTCAAGAGGTGAGCCAATTTACCCAAACTTGAAAATTGGTAAAAAAAAACTACGTGATTTATTTAATCATTTTAATTAGTCGACATGTTATTTTCGTTTCTGACTGTTCGAATGTTTACAATATCTTGGGTGGGTTGTGGGTGAAGAGGGAAGGGAAAGTATAATTTCAAGGTGATGCACCCACATCTGCATGGTTGAAAGTGTGAAACAATTCAGGAAATACACCTCAATACATTTTGCTAGGATTTGATACGCAACCTTTCTGTTACCGGAGGACCAGACTAGACGAGATTGTAAGCTTACACCAAAGCAGGGTGACCAGATGCCTTTAGTGCAAAGAAGGTCAAGGACACCCAAAATACAGAACATTCAAGAAAAATATAGGACGTTACCAAATAAAGGTTAAAAATGTACTGTACTTGTACCAATTCATTTCACGTGTTTTATTCATAGTCATACTACACATTTTATTGTACGTTCAAGCATAGTTTCCAAATGAATTTATGAATTATGACGCTGGCTGTGATTGGTTTCAGACGGCTTACACACATCCAATAGAAATCACAAATTTTATCACGTGAGCACCAAGTGGCAACTTACCTTATACATAGCACGTAGACTGCTAGTGATAACTAAAATGCCATCTGACGGTAGATTTTTTAAATGAGAAAATTTGAGTGCAACTAACACCAAAAAAACTACAAATTTAATTATTTTATTGAAATGGAGGGCATTTTGAAATTTTTGAAACTTCCTTCTGGACACCGAACATAAGGTTGAACTGTAGGACATTTCTGGCAAAAGAAGGACGTCTATTCCCGCTGCACTATAGACGTTATTGTTGAGTTAGGTTAAGTCCATTTCTTTAAAAAGTTTCTTCGTCACTGCAGATTTTCCCAAAGTCTTGATCTTACTACACGTACGAGCTATACACTTTCAATGAAACTGATAGGGTGGATATGAGGAGGGTGGACTTTAAATAAATGTAGTTGCATTTTTGTGGTGGGAGAGGGTAAAATAATTTTGAAAAACAAAAATACCCCCTTCAGTATGGGAATCAAACACCGAACATCCCTTAGCGAGTTGACCAAACCAGATGAGCTTGACATTTAGTCCATATGCTCACCGATGTAGGTTTTTTATGTTAAGATAGTTTTTAAGTCATTTGTTAAAATAGCTACAGTCTTATTTTCACAGAAAGTCCGTTATTTGAAAACTTGACTCATGTTGCCACTATGGCGGGGAGAAAAAAATAATTGTATTAACATTCCTAGCCTGTTTAATTAATAAGGTAAAAATTAATACTATAGTAATCCATAAGGAGATTATATTGGAGAATTTTAATAACTTTTTAGATCAACTTTTATAATTAATACTATCAAATAAGACTTATCTGTAGAATACCAAACTTAAGTGACTCTCAATTAATGTTGGTGATAGAAATCAGGTTTCCTATGTAACTCAGTTTTTATGTTGAATGTTCTCCCTCCACAGTATCCAGTAGATAAATGAACACTAAATGGTTGGGCCATCTTGAGATCAGTTGAGCACTAGAGGCGACGCCATACAGGCTTTGAGGCTGGGGACGCCCTGCGTCTGGATTGTGTCACAGAGACAGTTCCAGGACGTCTCGACGCTCAATCTGCGTCACATCACTCCTCCTGATTTATCACGAGGGATACAGAAGAAAGATGAGAGGAGGCAGAGGGAACAAAGATAACCACGGTAGGGTTTATAATGTGCCTTGCGGTAAACTTCACACTAGTTCAACTAATGTTTCATACAAACAGACCATTTTCCCTTCTTAGCTCAGAAGATAGCTCAGTGGCGTATCGTTGAATGTAGCTAAGCTAATTACAGGTTCTATTTTTAGTACCACCTTATACTCCACGTATGGGTTGTACGAGTACGTACTAGTTATGATAGTATGTAAGGGACGAGGGAGGTTGAACTTAGAAGAATTTTACAGGCATTTACGTGGGGGGAGAGTTGAAAACCATGCAGGAAAAGCTACCTTCAGTACACCTGATTTGGATTCGAACGACTATCCTCCTGTTGCCAACAGTATAGTATATGGCGAAAGTGAAACCTTAGAGCAGAGGTTTCCAGCTGCCGATCCATAATGGCCCACCACCCCCTTTTATTAGTAACAAACCACGAAGTTTCTTAGAAAATAAATCGTAGTAATTTTTTTTTTAAACTGAGAAACGTAAAGTTTTGACTTGCGTTTGAGAAAGTGAAGCGTAAGATGTATCAATAATTGTATATTTTAGTCAGAAAATTAGTTTTAGTATTTATTTAAACATGTTTAAATTATAACTTCCTATTTTATTCACAATTCAATATAGGTTTTTGTTTTTGCATAACTTGACAAACAAAAATTAGCCTATTATGATGTGGCCCTCAGGAACTGTTAAGTTGGTAGCGCCTGCAATGCGGCCACCAAAGTGGGTTACAGCTTGTTAATATTATAAATGTTAAATGTTATTATTCCCTAGGGCTCAATTTGTCTAATAATACGTAAGCTCTGCTTTACATACCTCACATAGGAACGTATTTTCATTGAAACGCTAACAACTCTTTTCCAACTTGTTATGAAGGAATTAAAATCTGCCTTCAACATATCTAAGACATGAGGATGATGCAAGACATCAAACCTAGTCGTCTAAAATAAGGATATTGAATCAAAAGTGAGCCTATAAAAGGAAATAAATGGTACGGAGCCCCACACGGACTTTCTCGATCTACTGTTTAAAAATGGAGATATTTACTCATAACTTGTAATATATGTGAAACTAAATAGTATACACTAGCAAACCCAAGCATAAATTGCACTATACTTATGTAAAACATTTTTTGAGTCCCAATTATATATATATTTTTTAAAAGAATTAATGTCCTCATTTGTATGTTTGGACCAATAAAAAAAGATTCAAATTGGGTCTACAAGTGTCAACACTTCGTATTAAAATTTCTACTTCCGATTGACATTTTATTAGGTGTTACACATCTTCAGGTCAGCGCATTGATATTAAATTCCTCATTTATAAATTTTGACCAATAAAAAATGTAAATATTGACTATTGAGTCTAAAATGGAGATAGATCATTGCTGTACAAATATTTCTCCTAAGAGGTTTAAGGAAAAATAACATAAACTTTTTGAGAGACTTATATTTAATTACTCTATGGCTTTGAAGAATTATTGCGTTAAAACATAAGTAGTATATCTTTACAACTAAAGCTCACAAAATTGTATTAATGTATTTGCCAATATCTTAGAAACTGTTGGTTTTATAAAAATGTATTTCGTATAAAAAGTTTTTTTATTTTTAATAGTACTACAATTTTGCAATGATAAGTTATTTAGTATCTCAAATAGTTGCGGAGATACGAAAAATTCCACTTTTGTAAAATAGCCTAAAATTCATTTTCATGGGAAAATGAAAATAGCGAGCTTATTTATAATTTTAATCAACGCCTAGATACAAATTTTAATCAAAATCGTTAGAGCCAATTTTGAGGAAATTGATTTTTTCTCTTTTCGCCCTTTATAAAACTACTCTTAATTTTAAGTTTTAACAGACACACAGACAGACGGCATTGCAAATACCATTTATAAGGGTTCAGGGGGTCATGAGACTTCGACATCCATCAACATTTCAGGTTAAATTTTTTTTACGGTCGCAATACTTAACCTTCAGTATTCGAAAAGTTAATATATATATATATTTGCATATATCTTGAAAGTTATTTGTTTTATAAAAATATGTTTAGAATAAAATATTTGTATTATAAATAGATCTACATATTTGTGATGATAAGTAATTTCATATCTCAAATAGTTTCGGAGATATGATAAAAAATTATAATTTACAGATCATACCGGAGCCCTTAAAGCCATTTTGCCGAAATATTGAGAGTAGCCATTTTGTTTGGAATATTTATAAATGTTTATAAATTAAATTTAATCAAAATCGTTAAAGCCGATTTTGATAAAATCTTCTTTCTAGCTTTTTGCCCTTCAGTAAACTACCCTTAATTTTAGGGGTAGATATCCAATTCCAAAAATCCTTAGGTGCAATCTTATTAAAACCCTAGATACTAGGTCTTAGCCCGATCGGTAAATTAGTTTAGGCTCTATTTGGAGGTACAGACAGACAGACAGACAGACAGAAATTAATAAATCATTTTTTCGGATTCAGGAAGTCATGAAACGTCAAGATTCATCAAAATCTCGAGTTTGATTTTTTTGACAATCACAATACTTTCTCTACCTGTAAGATAGCGAGAAAGTAAAAATGAGCCAGCTCAACAGATAAGAAATACATTGAATATAATTCTTCACAGCCTCTCTTTGTTTATAGTTCTATATGCTATTTAAATCAAAGATTGAGGCTGGAGAAGATGTGGGCATTTTACTGAACTGACCCGACCACAGGCTGGAAACAGTTGATGATGATTATGATGATTTAATCAAACCTAAGCATTAACTTTATGATTACTATTTCAATACCTATCATTCCAATAATTTAGTGTTTTGAAGAGATTGTTATTTTGTATCAAAGCTTGAAAGTATTATAAACTTTTATTCATTTTAAATAAATGTACATTTTATTAATTGTTAGGCTAGTCTCAACACAATCAACATCCATTTTAAGTTTCAAATGATCAAATCTTAGTATTTTCAACTTAATACATGATTTGTCCTGTATTTTCCCACTTGTTCACAAATACATGTTTTCACTTGTCTTCAAGTAATTATTACTTTTACAAACCAAATTATATTTATGTTGCCAGTCTATGAGCGAGTGCTGATACATGCAGCTGAGTTATGGCTTATTGTGAAAGTGACTTGCAGAATACATTCAATCGTTTGAATGTGGTGACAAACGGACTGGATCTTCATTTAAATGTCTCGAAAAGTAAGGTGATAGTTTTTGATAAGGACAGATCAGGAAACAATTGTCATCTTGGTATAAATGGAAAACTTTTAGAGCCAGTGAATGATTTTGTGAAACTGGGCAGATTGTTCTGTAAAAATGGAAAGATGGATGGTGAAGCATAAGACCGCTCCACGATTATACTTCTGGTCCGATGTGTGCTACGTTAAGTGTTAATCTTGGTGTGACAGCTCTTGTGACAATATCTTATTTGGGTGGAAACCTCATTCAACAGAGTCAAGTACTATTCTCACTGTAATTTCTTAGACTTGTTTTCCCTTGACATTTGGAAACAGTCGCAGGTTTTTAAACTCCAAACATTCTTCCCCTCTCCTAGCTTGCAAGTAATCCCGGTCTGCCCGTGACAAAGCGGCCCGCCACGTTCCGGCATGCATCAGGCGTGTGGCGGGTCTGTCCCCCCTTAATTGCCTTTTATTGAATTAAGGCGGGAATGTAGATGGCACCACCTGCAACCACTCACGTGCCTCCCTCTCCTCCACGTCCACTCAAGTTTTCAACACATATTTCAAACTCTAATGCCCCCAATTTGTTTAATGGGTTAAATGAATTACTCTAAGTTGGGTCTACATTTTCTTCCAATCAGACTGTGATCTATTTTTGCAACTAATGACTAGAACCCCGTAAAAATTGTTTTAATTTCTAGTTAAATTTCGTTTTTTAGATCTAACTTTTCGGTGTTATTTCGTGTTTATTCAAAATTACAAGTTATCTGAGGTGTTTAAATATTATTTACAAATTGAGACAATGTATATATAAAACTAAAATTTATCATTGAAACCTTATATATTTGCTTTAAAATTCTTTGTAAAGTTTGTCTGCATATTTCACAATTTTGTAGCCTAACGATAGCTTACACTAACACAAAATACTAATCAAATTACAGCATGGTCAAAACTGCTGCTTAATTTCTTCTTAATTTCATGTTTATTTAAAGATTTTTTTTTCGTAAAAGCGATGCTATTTTGTTTTACAGGAAGATTTGGTGTAACAAGACAATTTCGTTTTATTCCACTTTTCACAAACATTGTAAATTATATCCAAAAACTATCAAAGGACAAATTACTTGATTCCATCTTTGAATGGTACTTTTCGTTTTATCGCGTCTCACCATATTTACGGGGCTCTACAATGACTGACAATGGCACGGGAAACCACACAAACAAGAACATATTTATATTAACTGAATAAAACTCAACTTTTCAGGTTTGCCTCCTTAGCTAGAAGAAGCCAGAAATAACAGGTAAAAATAGATAGCGTCTACATTTTGAATTAATTGAGACGAATAGGAGTTAAGACAAGATATCAAAGAACATTAAGCCATTAATGTATCACCAAATATATCGTATGTTCTTGTAGATACTAAATATATACTTTTGAATGGACATATCTAACATCTATAAAAAGTCTATATACATTTACTTTCACATATTCATATGTCATATATCTTCAGCTTTCACCTTTGATAGATATTATAAAATAAAACTAATAAAAACGTAATATATTATCAATGTGGACATCAAAATAATATGTTTGTATTTTATAAAATGTGCTATGATTGTAATTTCCAAGAAAATAAAATTGAATAGACTAAAAAATATCAAATAAATATATTGGACTCCACGCTAACCGGGTAATGTGCTTATCTTGAGGGAGACCTAAGCTATGGCGCAGCTTATATGAGCAGGCCATAGTGTAATCCGTCCTTCCAGGGCAAATAGAGTCTACATTAGACACAAACTATATGAATATTATATTATTGATCAAATGTATATTACCGGTCTAATCTAAGAGACTGCAAGGAGAAAGGAGGGCTCTGTATGCCATGTTTTAATACCCGTTTAGTCTATCCGTATTCACACTGTTGGAGTATGGATGATAATTTTAGAATTAAAAGAAAATGTACTCACAATTTGGTTCAGGGAGAGGGGAAAAAATTTAGGGAAAACACCCGTATTGGGTTTGAACCCTTATCTCCCCATCAGTTGTTAATTACATCCACAATAGCTCGGATACAGGGTGGGGGAAAAAGTTATTTGTGGAGACACTACCCCTAATGTACTCGACCGAGACTCGAACCTTGACCTCGCCATCATAAAAAAACTCAGTCAATTGTGATAGTGACACTTTAAACCTAGTCAACGTAGTAATATGATAAGGATAACTGAAAGTAAATGCACTCACATTCGCATAAAGGAAGTGGGGGTGAAAACGAAAGCTAAAATCGTGTGTTGCAAATAAAAAAAACTAACACAGCAGAGCTCCCCAGTGACCTATTGGAATTCAGGTATGACGTTTTAGACAACCTGACCACAACTAGAGATAAACCCAGAGATACAATAATAATGAGGAACAAAGGACCAACTAAATTATTCCTTGGATTGAAACGGTCACAAAATCTCTAGTTTTTTAAAACACAAAATATTTAATAAACCATGTTTTATAATCTAAAATTAGATTTTACACATCTTGTTTATGACAGTAGCTTATAAGTTATAATATTCAATGATACACTCTTATAGAAACACATTAGTGACACTTATTCCTGGCAGTGGTTTGAAACATGTACAGTACATCCTTTAAAAATTTAATTGCAGTTTAATTTAATATAATCTTAATAAAATGATAAAATAGAAATTTTAATGTTTACTCATGGAAATTCTTTGCTTTCGATTATGGTGCCCATTTATAAAAATGTTGATTTCATAACTAGATAACTAGAATACTTATGTTGTATTTAGCAGTTTTCTATATCGTTTCTTAAAGCAACTGTTAATATATGTAAGTTGATATCTCGCCTGATATCAAGGAATGTAAAATTCAGAATATACAAAACAATAATTTTACCGGCTGTTCTTTATGGGTGTGAAATATGGTCTTTTACCTTACATGATGAATAAAAATTAAAATATGGGGTTCGAAAACAAGGTGCTTGGAAAGATATTTGGTCCAAAAATCTACGAAGATACTGGGGAGTGGAAGAGGTTACATAATGATGAGTTATATACCCTGTATTCATGACAATACATTTCTAGGGTAATGAGGTATCGTAGATTACAGTGGGCAGAACATACAGGGTGAATTGGAGATTCTAGAACCTTGTTAAGGATACTGACTAGCAAATATTACCGAGTGTCTAGTATCATAATGTAAGTACGTAGCAATTACAATTGTGACAGAAAGACTTATAGTGATCACTTATAGGAAAACAATGTATTTAGTTTTTAAATGAAAATATTTATTCATTATTTACCTTTTACTCCCCGTCCAGGTATCATACATATTTACATTAACGGAGTGAATACCAAGAAGGTGTAACTTAAAGAAAATGTGTCCGCGTTGGCGTGGAAGGAGAATGTGAAACGATGTATGAATAACAACCTCAATGTACCCGTTGGGGATTCAAACTCCAATCCAACTTTTCTGGGTAAATTAAACGATACTTTGTTTATATGTCATCGGCACTAGCCGGGAATACCATATGACTTTGATTGATATCCAAATAGAAGATAATATGTCACGACCATTGCTACAACGTAAAAAAACTAAACATTAAAAAGAAGTTTAGCACCATGGCTTACTACCCGTTTGAGTTACATATATATTAATAACTATCATTCTTTAGGGATGAATAATAATGAATTTAGGAGAAATGTACATGCATTTGCACGAGGGAACGTGGAAACCTATTTTAGGAAAATAATAATAATAATACTTAGCACCGCGTCTTACTACCCGTTCGGGTTATACGCTTAAGTACTAATTACGCTAATGGATTAGGAATTGGGAGGGTTTAATTAGAGGAAGTGAACCCGCATTTGCGTGGAGGGAGAGTGGAAAACCATTTAGGAAAAACCACCCCCAGTTCACCCGACCGAGATTCGAACCTCGATCTCCCCGTCCTCGGCGGTCGAGCTCAACACGACTAGCGCGTTAGCCAACTACGCCACCGAGGCGGGTTTTAGGAAAATACACCTTTATTATACTCAACCGGTATTCAAACCCTAACCACCCTATCCTCCATCCAGTTTATTGAGAGAGTAGCATCTTAGGGCCATTCTGCCAACTAAACGGATCCAAACATGTTGATTTTATGGATAATTAACTGAACGTTTTAATCAATATATTCACAGGGTTTTTTCTATCGTCTGGCACATATGACCAGCAGACAAGTTGACATTCAGGGTTGGGTTCATGATGTGTAGATTATTAGTCCCTTTGGTGGCACGTAACATTACCCAGGGTACACCACAGGAGGTTGTCTACAAGTAGTACCTACAATGAGATGATGTGTTGATAGTGATTATGATGTTATTATTATTAATATCATCCCCGTGTCTTACTACCCGTTCGGGCTATACGCACTTACGCTAATGTGTAATGGTAGGGTGATTGTGCGATGAAATGGAGGATCTACAGTTTAACGTGGAATCCGAACCACGGTGGAGGCCTGGCATTCCTCACATTCACAAGTTGTGATTAATACACGTCTTGTCAGAGGTGAAGGAAGGGTTTGGCATTCAGATAAATCTGTGCCGGGACCGAGGATTGAACCCCGGACCCTCAGCACAGAAGTCTGACACCTTACCCCTAGACCACCAGGTCACCTGATTATGATGTGGAGCCGGGGTGAGTCTTAACCTAAATTAAGCCTAATTTACTGACCCCTGTTGACCGTTGGGATCATTAACCTTTTGTTAAGGATACCTATGGTACCAGCCGGGAATCGAGCCGGGTACCCCTAGACTCGTAGTCAGATGCACATACCACCACACCACGGGGCCCCTTATTCACAGATCATTGTCGAATACACATCAAATCATGAATTTTGTTCATATTAATAATAATTTGTTTAATGCCCTCAATCCAAAAATAATAGCTAGAGTATGAATAGTACTAAACTAAAGCCCCTCGCCCCCAATCCCTGCGATGACCCCGGTAATATCATCTTACTACCGAACCATTGAAGCCGGTGGGTGTGTTAGAGATCTGTTCTGTAATACCCATCAATACCCCATGACGGCCCTAAACTCTGTAATTGCTAGAGAAGGGGAGGAAACCTCCTAAACACGGGCAAGGGGTCGCGTTGCATTGTGGTCACGCGGGCGGTAATTCTGCCCGGATACTACGCCCTCGGGGGACCGTGCCACTGAGCTATAGTTTAGAACCTAACGTTTACAACCGCAATTATGGAGGATAAATCTCACTATCTGAGCTTCGCCGACATTTTTTGTTGTTGTCAATTCTCCCTTCGGCAATTTGTAATATATTGTTTGTATGTGGAAATTTGACTCTCATTCGTGTTAGCTGGTGGGGTAGTTAATGTTATTTTATATTTCAGAAAAAACAAACAAAAAAAAGTGAATGCAATGAAAGCCTTAAAGGTCATATATAATTGTGATGCTGGGTGTAATCTGTCATGCACTTGTATTCTGCTTGAAGCAATATATTTTTTGGGAGGCTTTAGTATTTTCCCAGGGTATTTACTGTGAGCTATTTAATTAGTCAGAGTATGTGCGTTTTTAAAACTGTAATTTTTAGATTCATGTATAAAACATATATATATTTTAACGTTTAAAAATAAAATATAAATATTTAAAACACCCTTTGAATAAATTGGTTTAGTTACTATAAAATCAAGATTTTTTCAACTATTAATTTAGCAAAAAAATACTTAAGGAACCCGCTTCAGCTGTCGAATCGTCAAAGGAGTCGCTCTCATTGGAATAGACTGAGGTCGGGGGCTCGTATCCCGGTGGGGTGTATTTGTGTGGGGTTTGGGGTCTATCTGTCCAAAATTGTTTCCCACTGTCCCTTCATTTAAATATGATTATATTTACTATAAATTCAACCTTTATTATCTTTAACACATTATAATAACAACTACACACGATAAATATTAATACGTGGGCTAAAAACTAAATAAAAAATAATATCTTAAGATAAGTTCACATTAGTTTCCTTTGCTTGCTCTGTCAAAGCTATGTCCGTGTTCCCTATATTACTATAAGTCCGAGAGAGACAATTGTTTGCAATTGTGGAGGTGAAGGTGAAATTTTGGGGATGAATTCCAACATTTGTATAAAGAGAGAGTGGGAAACCTTTTATAAAAAGTATCTCTTATTACACCCGGTCATGATTCAAGGCTAGATCTTCCTGTCATCAGCACACGAGACAATGTGAGATAAACAACTTTGTTTACATGTCAGCAGTGCGGTAAACATAGTTACATAAAAAATCTAATTTGACTTTGAGATAGGTTATATAAATATATTAGTCTTTACAAGTTACAATAATTAATCTTCTTCAAAACAGTCACCATAGCTTAAATTTCTGATAACATTTTCCAAGAAAAAAATTTCAAAAAATAACAGGTTTAATTAAGACATATATTCTACTTGATACCTAAGTCTATATCGATGGGTACAGCCCACTTTGGTAAGTACTGGTCTAAGGCTTCAATCTCGAGTTAGACTGGCCTTCTGAAGACGGGAAGATCGTGGTTTTAATCCCGGTTCGGTCAACTGTGAGTGGTTTTCCCTAAACGTTTTCCCACTATCCTTACACGCTTCCTTCCTCATGCCTAACACTTAGAATAATTTCCATATATACATACGTATAACCTGAACAGGTAGTGAGATGTGGAGATAAATTATTTCTAAACAAATACAAGCAACACAATCTTATGACCAACCAATGGTTTATTCCCCCCTTCAACACTGAACCAATTATAACCGATGATGCTTTAACCTCATAATTTTTAGTATTACAATAGAAAACCAATTCCTAAATGCTTATTTTATTTAGTGATTTTTGTAAATAGTAAAATAATCAAAAATACCGTA